>JARHVA010000716.1:0-600000 GCA_037957365.1 Torreya grandis | reverse complement strand
TAATTATTATAGATAATTAAAAATGGTATTTCTAGATATTTATTAGTCATTAAATTATATTATTTTAGGTTACATGTGTGTTTGTTGATTATTGGTTTAAATTAAATTTTCTTGATATTTTATTTTATCATTTTTTGATGTGTCTCCTTTCTTTCTTCTCTATCTTTCTTTCTTCTCTCCCCCTCTTTCTTTTTCTCCTTTTGTGGTCCTCCAAAATCATACATTGTACATTTATAGGGGCCAAAAAATATAATGTATATTTCTAGAGGAGTTTGTCTTAAGGGTACATTTGGGTGCACATAAATCTTTTGATCCCATTGGTTTACCTATATTGGGATAAATATGATTATCAACCCTAATTAGATAGAATTGTTGTAAATAAATTCAGATTACAAGATATAAAGTAGGGTACGAATATGAATGTAAAAACTTGAAACTGATTTAGCACTTTAGCTTACTAAATATGGAAAGTACAACAAAGGGATAAGATGTTTAATGATTAACTACTCTGTAGAGGATTGAGAATGTAGAAAAGCGACAAGAAGAGTGGTAAACAAGATTGAAGGTCATTTTGGCAATGATTTAGACCTTTGTATGCATCAAATAGTATTGTCAACCTCAAGTTGGAACCATCAAACACTATGTTCCCTATCTAACGACTCTATCTCTGCATATTTTATTTCTTTGTTTTGATATAGGCAGATGTGCATGCTTATCTTTTGGCTCTATGTGCAATCCCAAGGTTTCTTATGTGTGTGACTCATAAAAACCTATCTCCTTCAATTGAAACCCTATATCTACTTACAATGATATAATTAAGCCTTCAAAAGGGGAAGAATGATGGGTTGAGTTGACCCTAATCACTCCCCATTGATTGGTTGAGAGATGCCTACATATCTATAGATACTAAAATTGAATATTTATAGCATCTCGATCTTGTATGTTTGATAAATATCAAACGGTGTTCTACCCTTCTAGTTCTAGACCTCCCTATTGCCAAAAGGCTCACATTCACCATCTCACTTTACCAAAATGCTTATATCTTAGTCTGATCCATATCATTTTGATGACCTAGGTCTCATTTAAAGCTTAAAACCTGATCAACCTCCTTCACTATCAGTTTCATATTCATACTTGTTTTCTAGCTATATAGGCAATACCAGCCACAAAGGGATATTATTCTTGACGGTAGTGTTTAGATCTTTATCTAGTGTTTAGTAACAAAAAGTCATCCAAATTGAAAATGTTTCAAAACCTATGAATCGACCTATTTATCTTATTTAACCCTACATGAGATATTTTCAAAAGGTGTGGTATAAATACAAGTCTAAGCCTTCTCATTCCTCATCTAGAAAATACCAATAAAACACATACTAAAGCTAAATCAATCAACTACATAACTAATATATTTTGCCCTGTTCATCCCTATTTTCATATCAAGCATAGAAGGAGTCATATTATAGAAATGAAGCATTTAAAGCGCAATCCATGAGCAATATTTGTCAAATTACAGATTAGATCATTGCATGCATCTTCATATAGAATATTGCACCTTTGTGCACACACTTTCCCACACATAGGGAAGAACTACATAAGTTGAGGCCCTTTTTGGAGTGTTGGCTATGTAGGTAGCACCTATTGATAGAGGGGTCTTGCAAATGCATTCTAAGGGTGAAGAAAGGTAAAGAGCAAAAGTTTGATCAATTAGCAAAGAGCAACAACTTGTATCCCATATTTGAATATATCAGCAAAAAGGTTATAAAAAACTCAAAAGAATAAAGTTGGTCACATCCAGATCTAATCATTATTTTGTACTAAACACATGCATCGCAGTCAAACGCTAGCATTAACAATAGTGTCTAACTCTAACAGTAGTGTTCGCACTTACAAAAGTATAATTTTCATAATTTGACTGATCTAAAATACTAATCTAGCATACTTTACACATGTTTCTAGTCTAGATCTACTTGCACACATTAAACTAGCTAAGTACCATTATTTCTTATTTACTGTAATATATTTCAATAGTTGTACTTTAATATTTTTAGCAATATTTGTTGTATAAATTCAAAATATTATTTATCTAGATTTTCTATTAATTGACATGTTATATATTAGTTTATCATCCTTGTGTTTGAACTACATTTATATTTTTAACCCTATCACCCCATCATATTCTAAAATTTAGGGTTAAACATTTGGTGAACCCGACCTTTGGTCTCAAAACCCTAGTGTGCCATAGGGTTTATTGATTTACTATTTTTTATTTATTTCACAATATTCAAAAATTTTAAAAATCATTTTTTTCCTAAAATCATGTTCAAAATGGATACATCTATCAGTTATTTCATCATACAATACATAACGATAATCATTATTCATTATGTCAAATCAATAAAAGATACAATAAAGTAGAATAATAAAATTGATCGATATAAAGAGAGTGTTTTAAAACAAGATCAAACTTTCATGTCTCTTTACAACTATTTTTTTAATAATATAGAGTTGGTTTCCAGATGCCAATGTGCACGCTTCCAACCATTTGTTCCTCCTAGATCCTATTTGAGTGACAGTTACCATCCCACTCCCACTATCCTCCCATAACCTATATTGGATTTTGCAGTCCACGTTGTCACTACATAAAAAAATAAGGGTAGCCGACCTATCTCACCACCTGTTAATATACAACAGGTTCCTCCCAAGCTTAAATTGATGATTAAAAGTAAATGATATGATCTTATCGACCAATTGAGCAATTCACATGCTAATATTTCAATCCTCAAGATTTTAAAACAATTGCTATATATAAGCATATCTTATATGAAATAGTGTGTGACACACATACCAAGTGATATAGAACCAACTTAATTTGCAGATATTATGCAAGATATCAAAACAATGCAAACATCATTACCTTTAATCCAAACTATTTATCATCAAAAGATATTATTAACCATGATTTACCTTTATTCATACAAGTGAGTATGCATAATAAGGGAATCAAAAGGGTGTTAGTTGATAATGAACCTGATATAAATATATGTGGCACATAATTCCTAACTACCATGGGTTTTAGCAACAATCTCCTTCAAAAAATAGGCATGCATATTGTTGTCATTCAAAACATGTACCCATTAGCAATATGATGTTTTGTTGCAACAATGGGATCATCCCCAAGGTGTGGGACCCTTGCGCTTCTTGAGATGAGTCTTTGAAGAAGGTTGACTTCCTTATAAACTAAGTACATCCAATTTATGAATAGCATGTAGGCCTAAAAAGAGCTGAAAGAACCTATTGCTACCACTAAATCTAAAGTCTTTTCAAGGAAAAGGGAGAGAAGGGATCGTCGAAATATAAAAAGGCGATGTACCAATATGCCCTATTGACTTGGATGGTATCCCATCAAGCTACAACACTCCTTTGCTATATGGTTCATATTTCAAGCCTAATTGATCTGTAACTAGTTTGGGCATGATTGAAGTACTTGCCCCATATTCACAGTGCAATTATGGACAAGTTTATCTCCCATAATGAGGGTAAGATATAAAGGTGGGGGATTTTTAGATTTGGTGGAGGGTTCAACAATATTATTAGGTGAATTTGTGAGGGATACACCACCATGTCTTGATGGTTGAGGATTGATGTGGATTTAGGATAGATGTTCTTGAAGTAATTCCTTTTGATCGGACATATGAAGTACTTTCCAAAGAGACATGATAGTCTTTATGTTCTTCAAATAGTCAATGATATTCAAAGGAGAGACACTAACCTTTTCTTGCATCCTTGAAGGCAATGAAGTACCTTGAGCTTGAGGCAATGAAGATTGAGTCACCCTTCCCAAGTTATAATTTTGAATAGGTATAGGACTTGTAGAGGCTACCACATTTACATTCACACCTTATTACCTTGAAGGAGGATTGTTTGGACTTGTATCCACATCTTGAACATATCACAAAGCCCTCCTCTTTAACCTTTTATTGGCTACAACTGAGGTACTTTTGTTGACAAATCTTTGGTCTTACAAGCCAAAATTGGGTACCCCCCTCCTTTGTCTTGGTAAGAGTCATTCAATCCATGATTTGGCTAAGTCATCCCTCAGTTGCCTTGTGCAAAGTGCCCTCTGTTAGACCTGTTCCATGAAAATCCAAGTGTTTTCCTCTTTTGCTTGTCAAGTGTATTTTGGGTTTGTTAGGAGGCAACTACTTCACCTACAGTAGTACATTTTGGGTTTTATAAGCAACTTAACTTATGAAATTTTCATAAGCTAAGTCACTTACAAAACTCGATTTGGTCTTCATAGACCAAATCGGGTTTTCTAGATGACTTTACTTGTGAAATTTTCATAAGTCAAGCTACTTGACAAACCTGATTTGGTCTTTCTAGTGCAATTTGGGTTTTGCAAGTGGCTTTACTTATTTGCCTTATAAGCAGAAGTTGATGTAAAACCCAAAGTAGAGGCTTACAAGAAGTCTGAAATGGTCTATCAAGAAGGAATTAGGTTTACAAAGTGCCTTTACTTGAAAACTTTATGAGTTGTCAGCCCATAAGAACCTGATTTGGTCTTAAACATTTGGAAAAGGCAAGGGATTTCTTTGGAGGGCACTTTGACTACTGTAGGGCAACTACAAAATTCCCAAAGGCTAAGTGTCTTTTTGGAGGGCACTTGGGCAAAGAAAGAGGACTCTTTCCACTTTTCCAAAGGCTCGATTGCAAGAATGCCAAATGGTATATGCCCTTGTGGAGGGTACTTAAGCAACAAATAGGGCCAATTCAGAAAGCTCGAAGGGCAATTCAAAGGCTAAGGAGCCATTATAGAGGGCAAACAATGAACAAGTAGACCTTTTCAGAAGCTCTGAAGGGTATTTTTGAGCACAAATGGCCCTTGCAAAGGGCAGATAGCTGAAGAGGAAGACAAAAGGTAAAGGCTTGAAGGGCACTTTCCCTTTTGGAAAAGAGACAAGCCAAAAGGAGATTTCCTATGGACAAATGTCTGAAGGAATTCCTTCAGATATTTGTTTGAAGGAAGAGAGGCCCAAGGACACTTTCCCTTCGGGAAAAAAACTGACGCAAAGGAAGAATTCCTTCGGACAAATGTCTGAAGGAATTCCTTTTAGACATTTATCCAAGGAAATAGACACTCGCACAAAATCTAAAAGATCGAAGGCCACAAAGAAGCGAAGGAAATCCTTTGGACATTTTGTCTGAAGGAATTCCTTCAGATAAATGTCTGGAGGACTTGTCAAGGGAAAAGCCCACCGTAAACAATCAGCAAGCGAGCAAGGAAAAAGTCAAGGAAGAGATAGAAAAGGAAGAAGACAGGTGGGAAGAAACAAGTTGAAAAAGAACCTACAGAAAAGAAGATGGCAAGGGCTTAAAACTTGAGTAAACACGGGAGGAAGAAGACAAGACAAAGACCAAGGACCGAGGAGTAGAAGATCATTGAGAGTATGAAGCCCTGATAAGAAAAGAGAAAAGGAACCAAAGCAAAATAGAAATCAAAAGAAAGAGACAAAGCATGGGCAAAGATAAAGTGGAAAAGACAAAGCTCATAACAGTTCCAACAACTTGACAAAGTCAAAAGACATAATCAATGACCATCAAGAACAAGACAAGTGGCATAGGCACACTAAGCAAAAAAAATTAATACATTTTGGTAGAATAGTATTTACCGAAAACCAATAAATAAATTGGTTTTCAAACTATAGAGATCAACATCCTATGTTTTTCATGCTTCACCATTAATGCACAAAAAGTTACATACAGGCATTGAAGAGAGCATAGTCAGTCACAATAACTTGGAATGGCTTTATCAATTGCTGGGAATGAGTTTCTCGTGATTTTATAGCCCAAGGATAGTAGAAACAGTGGTTTGGATAGTCTACAACATGGTTTCCACATGCAGTTTGAAGATATAGCAGCAATAATTGTCTCTTGTTTAAGTATAAGTTTAACTCAGCATGGGTCTCCATTCCTAGTTATGTCAGCCATCTTGTTTCTAGCATTCTATATATTTTATAACCTCTCATTTGAGAAAAGGGATCTCTCAGCTTCTATGGTGAAGCCCTACAAAAATTTACCTTGAATCTAAGACTAAGCTTTTACCTTCTTTTGAGTGTTGCACTGAGCATACATTTGGGCGTTAGTTTTGTGAAAGTGCGGTCTCTTTCTCTACCTTCATGTGCTAACCCTAGCAGTGTCTAGTGTTTGCATTTTCTTCTCTTGTAGGTCACAAGAAGTGTCTAAAGAAGTATAGGCAAGTGAATAGGCTATGTAGCAATGTGTCTCATAACACCTTTTGTGCTAGTTTTTTCCTCTCTTATCTCTCCACAGGACCCCATGCTGAAACATTGTTGAAAAAAAGGTCTCATTTTGAGCGAAGCGTAGGTTAGCTTGTCTTGATTTAAAGTGTATATCAAAGTTGAGTAAACCATCCATTTGGTGTGTCACCACATAGTTTAGGTTCTGATTTCAGTATTTTTCTCTCCCTTTTCATCCCCCCAAGTAGTTAGTAGTAGGAAATCTAGGGCCTCAAGGTGCATCAAGGGGAGATAGCCCTTAATCTAGAGATTCATCCCTCACGTTTTCCACCCACAACAAGGGGGATGTCTCCATTATGTCACGTGGATGAAAAGAGTTGAGCCTCCCTTTAGAGGGTGCAGTCTACTGCATCAACAACTTTGATTTAGGACAAGTATATCCTCCACTTGAAAGTTTGTAAGGCTCACTCATTCACTTCCATACTCTCTATTTGATTTGGATTGCATGAAGCTCTCATCTTCTGCTGTCAAGTGAGGAGTAGGCCCTCCTTGAGCTACCAAAGCTATTTCCTTCACCCTCACTGGCATTCATATACTATCATTGTGGCTTTCATTCTTTTCCTTGAACCAAGTTATTATGGATTGGAACCATGGCTCTTATGGTGGGAGCAAAATTTAGAGCATAAACATTAGGTGGCCTATTAAAATTAGGCTAACCTTGTCCTCTCCCTTGACCATTATGCTGAGGTAGAAATCTATTTTATTGTGGAGGTTAATAGTAGGGGTTTTGGTGAGCTCTAATTATTTGTTTGGTTTCCTAACTTGAGCTTCTAAGACCTTTAACATTGCTTGCCAATCAATGATGTCATTTGATTTCCTTATAGTAGCTTTGGCTTTATTGCTTAGATTTGGAAATGGAGCAAGACTTAGATGAGTGGTAGGCATGTTAGGCAAAATGGGCATAGAGAATTTTTTAGGGAGTTTATCAGCTTGAATCAAACCATTCTCAACTCTAATAGCCATATCATAGGCTTCAAGTAAAGTATATCCACCCATAGATTGTAATATGATAGCTATATCAGTCCCAATAGCTCTTAGGTATGTTGGGAAAATATAACTTGTAGGGGGTCTCATGGGAGGTGGCAACCTATTCCATGTTCTTTGAAATGTCTCATTGAAATCATGCATAGTTTCTTTAGGCCCTATTTTAATGGTATTCAAATGATATATGATCACTTTTATCTTCAAACCTTTGAGTCAACAACTCCTTAGCTTCACCCCATGTGGTAATGCATCATCCTGGGAAGGTTCTATACCAATCAAGGGCCTTTCCCTGAAGAGACATGACAAGCAATCTAACTACTATGTTAACTTCAGTGATATAATGGAAATTTCATAACTTGGATATGTCTCTAATATTCTCACTTGAGGTGATGGGACCTTCCTCCTTCAAAGTGGGAACACTCTTGGTGGCATTGGGAGGGATATCATCATAGGCATTAAGGTTTATAAGATTTTTAGTATTGAAGGCTTGAAAAGCATGTTGTATTCAAAATATTCTTCACTCTCTTTCTCTTATTGACTTTCAAAGTCTTCTTTTTATTTAGGCTCTTCAAGTGTTGAGATAGGCTCAGGGTATTGAACTTCAAGATGAAGTTTAGGATGAGGGAGTGGATTTGTAGGATGATAACCTCTACTAGCAGCTAATCTAGTAAGGACCATGAAGCATGAACAATAAAAAAGGAAAATAATCTATAACCAGATGTTATACCTTCAGTGGAGTCACCAAATGTTGAGTAAATAACACTTATGTAGCTGTGATGTTGTCAAGACTAGCATTCACCTTGACAAGAAGTGTTTGAGATAATTGTCCCATCAAACGTGCGAGAGATGTTTTGACTCAATTTTTCACCCTTGGAGAGGTAGTTCAAGCCTTATCCAAATTTAGTGGAACATAAGATTACCTATAGTCCTATGCTTTTCATATAATAGAGGTAAACTTGTAGATTGAAGGGCTAGCTCCCTTGATTTGTTCATTTGAGCTCATCACCTATACTGCTAGCTTATTGAGATAAAAAGAGACAGAGAGAACATAAAATAAACCTATCATAATGAGGTGATGCACCAAGTTAATCTCCACTATACTAACATGTACTTGTACTATGAAATATGATTAACAAAACTGACTTCAACACCTAGATTTATGTAACATAAGTATTTCAAACATGAAGGTGATATGAAATATACTTATTCAAGGTGAATGAACAACAGGTTTGATTGTAGATACTAAAACTTTCCTTTAAACTTATATATAGATAAAGACATTAAATACACTTCATGTGACCTGTTAGAGAGTAGACTACTTGCACAAAACATGAAAGAGTAAGTTGAACACAAGGATAGATGGTTATCACTTGTCATTCATCTATGCAGTACTTCACACACTTAGACAAGAAGTTATGAATTCAAAACCAACTATAAATATTTATTAAGAGGCAAATATAGTACTCAAACTAGTAGGTTTTCTCCATACCAGGTGTGGAATCTACAAACTTAGACAAAAATGGTTGCTTATATAGAGAATGGTGAAGATAGAGAAAGAGACATGTGGTAGAAGAAGATTGAAAAGTGTCCATGAGAGTTACAACAAGAAAGAGAGTTATTATATAGTCCAAATAGACCTCCAATTATATGTGTCTCACTCCTAAATATGTTTTGACCCTCCATGTGGCACAGGGGTTATAAACTTGCTTGACACCTTGACTAACTTCTTCAAAACTACCCTTATTTACATAAAAGGAGTGAAAAATGGAATTAAAAATAATTAATTTGAATTTAAATGATCTAAAAACACTCCTTGAACATATTAAATGTCTTTAAAAACTCCTATGACCTACCATTCCATCATTCATGTGCTTAGGTGTCTTGAAACTCTTCAATTCCCACACTTAGTTTGGTCCAAGTGGCCCAAAACTCAATTGCATATTATTAAACTCATTAAAAATCCATGAATGGTCTTAAAATATTATATTAGGTTTTAAATAAACCATTTTGGTTCTTGGACCAACTCCCAAGAACTCATTTTGTTCTTTAAGCCCTCACTAGGCCTGGTTTTCTTGTAACCCTAAAAACCTATAAACCTCCTTATGTATGGATTTGTATAGATGATAATTATAAAAAAATGGAATATTATATGAGAAATTATGTCTTTATATCTCCATGTAAAATTTAATCTTCAAACTCTGAGTGGAAGTTCATATTTCTTGTCTTTATCTCTCTTTATTTAAGCCTTAATTAGGCCTCCTCGCTTAAGAATCTATTTTTTTAATCCAAAATTCTATCACACTTGTGAAATAACCCAAAATATTTTAATTCAATTTTTATATTCCATCACTAACCTCCATGTCAATTTTGAGGTCATGATACCCTGTAGAAGTATGCAAACCAAGAAATGGCCTCACCACCTAGTCTCATTTTGAGCTTATTTGAGACTGCCTTGGAAACTAGGCCTAGTTTGATCACCTATATAATATCATATGAATTTTTTTGTATTTTAATAGTTATAAAACATCCCAAATGACCTCATCCAATGATTTGGAAGTTTTCCCCTTCTCATAACACCTAGAAAACACTAAAAACATGCAAAAATAGGGTACTTGTAGCAATCTGTACAAGTGACATTAGCATCAAAGTACATGTTAATAACCTCATTAGAGTTATCAAAAAAATATGAGAGGTTTAAGGAGCAAAAAATGTCATTAGGTGTACTTTTGAGGTCTTTTTCCCATGACTATTCACTATTAGAGTTTTAGTGAGGTTTAAGACATTTTTGGGGTCTTAACGATTATTCATAAATAAAAGATCATTAATTAACCTCCTTATACTTGTAAAAACTTCTTATCTTACCTAATAAACTATCTCAAATGTCTCATACACCCATGCAAAGTGTGAGTTATAGTATGAACATTTGAATTTGCTCCTCGGGTGGCATGGTTAGCATTTCTTAAGCTCAAAAAGGGTCTAATATGAGTTTTGGGTCTCAAAACTTCATATAACTATTGTGAGAGGCTAATACACATCCAAAAAAACTTTCTACATGATTCTAAATGCATTGATAGCGCTAATTACTCTTTTATACGTATTTGGTGCATTGGTCAAGGTACTCGGGGTTTAGAGTGTGTCACCTTATTGATAGCCCTCAAGGGCATTTGAGTTGAATCATGAGATTGGGTGTCACCTGAGAGTGTAATGATACCATTTTCATGTTTGTGTTTTGCGTCACTAGTGTTTGAGCCCATATTGACAATCAAATATCTGGTGGACTATTCAAACACAAACTTTCTCTCCTAAGAGCAAACACTTGAAGAAGATAGATAAAAGAAACATCTCATACAAAAACAATAAATTCCATGAAATTGAGTGAGCTACCACGAGTGACAAAGCACTATAAACCTGTGACAATTACCGCCATGAAAAGGAAATAAGAACTTGCATCAAAATCCACTAGAATAACTTATTAACTAAGACATTCTTCTTCCAAGTGAATGAAGTTCAATGAGATGAGTTGGTTGATTAAACCAATAGAAAAATGAGCTTCATGACCTATAAAAACCACCCTCAAAACCATTCCTCTCCATCAATTTTTAAATTTTATAAACAGGTGCAAGAATAGACCCCTCTCGGATGAATAGGCCATAGTGACCTGTTGTCACTCTTAGTGATTTTTCATAAATAATAAGCCATAAATATACAAACCATTGTCAATGATTTTAAGATTACTAGGACCCCTAATAATTTTCAAAATTTTATCTCCTAAATATCTATCCTAGTTGTATCATTTAGTTGAAATTTGCCTTCTTGAGCTTGTGAAGGGATCAATGGAGAAGAAAAGGTGTATGGAGTGTCAGTTCAACTTGAAACTTGGTCCAAAGTTGGAAAATGATCTGAGGGAGCCTAAGAGATATTTAAAATCCATTTTAAATTGATAACTAATTTTTTAGTGCCATACAATTGCTTGTAAAGTGTCATTTTTCCAATATTAGGTGTTGAAATGCAAATTTTGTCAAACCCTGACTACCCCTAAAAATTATCTGACCAACCTTTGACATCAGGTACATATGGAATCTTCTTGAAACATTATCTCCTTGAAGTGGTACCAACATCCAACTCTTTCAAATGGGCCAAAATGTGATTTTTTACATATTAAAGTCAAATAAAGGTTAGAGCATGATACTATGACATTAAATACATCTCAATAACCTTTTTCTAATGAATTTGAACTATATTAAACCTTTGACTATGTTTGACCATTCCAAGACTTTAAGATTGACCTTAGGATTAGACAAGTGAACCTAAGACCAGAACTTGGACAATGATATACAATGACACATATGAACATATGGAACTATTTAAGACCACTTGAGACTATGGCAAAAATTTGACAACCCTATGAGGTTTCAACCTAGATGATTCGACCAATTTTGACATGAAGTCAAAATTTGGTCAACAAGTCCAAAAGAGAAAAGACAACTTGCAAAATCAGTGTTAAAAACAAAACCAAATACGCATAAACATAAAAAATAGCATTTAGTATTGTGATCATAACTTATAAACTTTATTAGTTCTTCACAAAAAAATTATAGGTTGTTAATAGGTCAAAGGTGCACCTCTGTGCAAAATTTTAGATCAAAAAAATGAATAGACCAAAAGTTATTAGCTTTGCATCAGCCATTTTTTAATAGAAAATCAAAAAACAAAAAGTGGCAGTCGCTAATTTGATGATGATTAATAAACTATAACTAGTTTTTTTTTTGAAAATTTTAGAGTATTTTAATGAAAAAACTTACATAAATCCATGCAAAAATATATAAAAAAATAGTTAATACACAAAAAATTTATGAAGACATTATGGGCCATTTTTTAGCAACAAAAAAAACAAAAAACATCAGAATAAGAGACTAAGAATAAGATAAATTTATGAGGTGCGCACTCATGAAGAGTTGTCCCACTGGGCATGCCATTATGTGATCAATTAATTTGACATAAAGGGGATATTAGTATAATGTTAGTCAAGAAATCAAATCAAAATAAACACACTAAAAACTAACACCTCTAGCCTTGACACTCAAGGAGCTAGAGAACTACACAAATAACTAACAAGTGAAAGCAAAAACAAGAGGTCTTACTTTCCATGAGAGTAAATGTTGTGAGTTGGACATATAATGATGTGATCAGTTATGTGCTCAAGAAATATTTGTAAACTAAGCTCCATTTCTCCACTTCCCCTTGTCACCTTGGTAATGTTCAGTTTGGCTTTGACTTGACTTGGCTTGGCATGTGAAGCTCTCCTATAGGCAATTTTTCATTAGTTCTTTGCACTAACAAGTTTGGTTTAGAGGTGTATTGACACTTGCATTTATAGGTCTCAGAACTAACTCTAACCGTAAAGAGGTTAAGTTTATAACTAACCTTAGTTGAGTCAGTCTAACCTTGAGTTGAGTTAAGCTAACTCTAGGTTAGGTCAAAGATAATCATGAGGGCTATGTAAGAGACATGGATTAAGAATGATTATGTATCCCACTCAATTCCTGATATTTTATAATTGGATTGACAACTCAGAATATATTTTGGTTAAATTTATGAATTTTCAAAAATACAAATTTATTAATTCTCCATGATCCACTTGGCCACTTGTCATGAGAGTTGAGGAATAAATTTAATTAGAGACTTTAGAAATTAAGAATTATGAATTTTAGATATTTGTGTGATTTCACAATAATGTCTTCGAATCTAAATTTATGAATTTCTAAAAATAGAAATTCAATAATTATCCATGGACTTTTCCACTGTGCATTTAATTGGGTTTAATCAATTAAGCACATTTGATCAGGTTAATTGCACTTTCTAAATTTATGTAAGGCTATGCCTCAACTCTTGGTTGAAAATGTCAATTTGCTAGGTGACAATTTGATTGGGGATGAATTGGAGATAAGTTATTGTTGCATACAGGGTAATACCCCAAATAGGGATGCTTCAACATGATTCTAAGCACTAATGTTCGATTTGCAGATGAAATTGAGACATTTAGTGATTCCTAGCTTCATTTGAACTATTTGGTAGAAAGCAATTTAAAGTCTAGTTGTGTCCAAAATAGGGTGTTTACAATCTCTAAGCCAAAAATAAAATGAATAAACAACATTCCATTTTGAACTCTCAGGTTTTTGGAAAACATAGAGTGAAGATGCCATTTAGCAGGTAAATGTCATCATTTTCATGAAGTTGTTATTTTCCTGCAAACACAGACAAACAAAGAGCACTTTTGATGAAGTCATTGTTAAACAAGGCAAAGCCATCGATCAAATATGGTAAAATCAGTGATTACATCTAAAAAATAGGTGAAGATGCCAATTCTAGATAGCAAAGTCACCATTTAGCAGGTCAAAGTTGTCATTTCTACACAAATAAAGATCATAAATAGAGACGTAGAATAGCGAAGCTGCCATTTACACAAAAAGTAGAATGATGTTAATTTCAAGGCTAAAACTCTAAACTTGAAAAATTAAATGCCTTTGTTATAAAAACTAAAGCTAGAATATCATTCTCCTTGGTCATGTAGGATGTGTGGTTCCCTACCCGACATGCCATTATGTATGTTAGGAGTTTGAAGAGCACATAACTGTTGATTAATTCCTTGTTAGTCCAAATTATAAAAAATAAAGCATAAAAATACACTAGAACTAAACACTCTTCCTAAGAACGAGGAGGAGTGTAACATGGTAAATTAAGATCACAAAATAGAGATAAAAACAACACAAGTAATTTACCTCCTTTGTCAAATTTGATGTCTATTTTTTGGCATAAGGATGTTCATGCTTAGACTATGACAATTAGAGTCTTATAGCAATGTTTCTTCATGGTGGTAGCACTTTTCCAATGGTCACTTGTGGTTTGGTGTGAAGTTTGGCATAAAATGGGCATTATAACTCTACTCTCAATGGCTTCTTGAAGGTATTCCAGCATAATAACTTGACACATAAAATCTTGTTGGCATATGGTGTGGGAACTCGTATTTATAACTCTAAGAACTAACTCTAATCCTAGGAAGGTTAGGTTAAATTCTAAATTTGGTTGAGTCTAAAATAACCTAGGTTGAGTCAGTCTAACCATTGGTTGGGTCAAAGCACTCATGAAGTCTTGACACCTTAGTTTTAGATATTTGTGAGGCATGACAACTCACTTTAGATATTTTTGAGGTTGTGACTCATAATTTGGAATATTTAGGAAATAATAAATCACTTTATTAGCTCATTTGACCTTTGACTTCATATTTGGCTAATTATTTTTGATAAATGAAATTCACTAATTTGATTTGAATTTTTTTTAGGTAAGTTAATTAAGATTTGCAATGTAATCAATCTTGCTTGGTGCTTTTGGCTTTTGCAAATTGTTTTAAATGTTATGAATTAATAGCTCAACATGCTAAAAGTGTCAAAATACTAGGTCATATTTTGACTAGGGTTAAAACCAAACTAGGTTATTGGTGCATATAGGGTAATACACCAAATAAACTAGCCTCGTCACAATTTTTAGCAATTAAATCCCTTATGCATATGGATTTGGGAAATTCAAGCGATTTCTAGGCTTAAAATGCACTGTGTTTTAGAAATTGAACTAAATCCTAGTTTGGGCATGAAAGTGGCCAAAAATAAGTGTTTACAAGGGGGTAGGTATCTTACTAGTGACTCTTGATGGGGACTTAGTTCCAAAAACATTTTGGATTGAATTTCCTTGTACAAACAACATACCAGAATATGAAACCTTTATAGTTGGTCTTAAACTCATAATACAATGGGGTATCCAAAATCTTATTGTCTTTGGTGATTCAAAACTCATCAAAGTCACTAATGAATTCCAAGCTCATGATGACAAACTAATCCCATACAAGAGGATGGTGGGTAGCCTTAAGTTGAGCTTTACATCTATACATTTCGAATAAGTGCCAAGGGATAATAACAAATTAACTGATGGCATGGCCAAAATTGGTTCATTATTTGACCTCTAAACTAAGCACAATAAATTTCTTGTACAGTATTTGATGATACCAACATATGATACCCAAATTTTGAGATGGTTTTATGAGGTGGTTGGTCTCACTTCTCATTTGTACACTGACATTTATGAATATCTCCATCATAACACCCTTCCATCCAACTTAATCCATAACCAATACAAATCCTTTATCCAATGAGCATCCTGTTATACTATCCTTGGTCAAACCCTATATCAAATAAGTTATAATGGAACCCTATTACGGTGTTTAAATTTTGAAGAGTCCTCCTTAACCATTATAAGATTAATGAGGGAATTTGTGGTGCTCATTCTAGTGGTATAGTCTTCGCTAAGAAACTCTTGTATTTAGGTTACTATTGGCCTACAATAGAATCTGATTATTGTGTTTATCTTAAGAAATGTGTGCCTTGCCAAAAGCATAGTGATCTTATACATAGCCTTTCATAAGATTTACAACCCATCACCACACTTTGGCCATTTTTTAAATGGGGGTTAAACCTCATTGGAAAAATCAATCCCAATTCTTTAGATGGCCATAAACATATCATTATTGCCACATAATACATTATCAAATGGGTTGAAGTTGTGCCCTTAAAATATGTCATTGGTAAACTAATTTCCAGGTTTATCTTAAACTATATTATCTATCATTTTGGAATTCCCTCCACTATCATATTTGATAACGAAAAAATTATCAAAAATAAATATGTCAAGGCCCTTTGTAATACTTACCATATCAAACATGTGTGCTCCATTCTTTACTATTGGTAAGGTAATGACCAAGCAAAAGAAACAAATAAAAATGTCCTCAAAATTATTAAATGAGTTGTCAATGTATTTGGTCATGACTATAATATGCAACTTTATCTCACCTTATGGGCATATCGCACTAGCATCCACACACCCACGGGGGCAACCCCATACTCCCTTGTTTGTGGTAGTGAGTTCATCTTACTTATTTAAGTCGAGATTATGTCCATATGCATATTATTATAAAATATTATTGATGATGAATCTTACCACATTTCATGCCTAATTGAACTCAACCTCCTTGATGAGAAAAGCCTCAATGTCTTAAACCACTTACAAGTCTACCAAAATCACCTTCACTGTAGCTATAAAAAGAGGATTAAAACTAGTGAATTCAAAATTATTGATCTTGTTCTCAAAGGAAACCAATGAAATACCAATGCAGAACGAGAGAAGAAAGGAAAATTCAAACCAAATTGATTGGGCCCATATGTAATCATTGCTAAATATGGATCTGGAGCTTATAAATTGGCTATTGAAGACAAAGAGGAGCTTGATGAGCCCATGACCATCATGCACCTCAAAATATTTTATGCCTAGGTCATTCTAGTGTTGTTGTACATGTCCTAAATGTCAAAAAATTCAAAATAAATAAAGAAATAAAAATAAAGATAAAGATAAAGATAGAAAAGTAGTACATCCAAAAGTGAAAACTAGTTTATTAGCACTTTGGGCAAGTACCATGGTGAAAACTAGATTTTATTGCCATGTGTAATCCATTGTCTATAAACACCCTAGTTAATTGGGGCCATCCCATCGCATTCATCACTTGTATATTTCCATTTAGTCACTTCATCTATCATCCACTCATGATATGTTAGCTTAGGGTTCAACCCTTACACTTGTGTAACTATGTCCTTGTTCATGCGTATATGAATATATTGTATGTGACCATTACTCACACATTATTATGTATACATCCAAATACACAATAATTCATATATTCAAATCTATCATACATCTATATTTCACACATTATCATCCACTCACTCATATTCTTAAGAGGGAAATCACTCATCTATACTTTGCACTACATCATCAATTTTTCAACCATTCCCATGTTAGGAGAACTACAACTAGCTTGATATCCCCACCTGAACTTTGTCCATGATGGATTATGTAGGTAATTCTCGGAGACATGAGGTCTCTAGGGTTAGCTAATCCACCGCCACCACCTCCATCATCCCATCATTTCAAGCATGATTTCACTTTTTCACATCACCATCCAAAACTGTATGGCTATCTTAGGACTTCCTTGTCAATTATTCAATGTTGTCATGGATATTGATTACTAAAGGTTTTAACCCTAGCCTAAGATGTTCACAAAGTTATTTTATTAGTTCAAGTGTCATTTGATTTCACTTGTATTTGGTTGTCATTTGATTTTTTTTGTGCATCTTGTCATTTATTTGATTTTACTTTCTTGAACAATTACTTGTCTTTTTGTGTGAGCTTTTTATTTTAGTATGTGTTTGCCACTTTTACATAGTTTATCTTGTTTCAACTATTTATTTATTTATTTTATTATTGTTTATTAGTTAGGATCATTATGTGTATTTCAGACAGTGTGATTATGATTTTTCA
Organism: Torreya grandis; assembly: GCA_037957365.1. Lineage (NCBI taxonomy): Eukaryota > Viridiplantae > Streptophyta > Pinopsida > Cupressales > Taxaceae > Torreya > Torreya grandis. Next base: position 582,280 of record JARHVA010000716.1, on the reverse strand, counting down.
TATCATGATGCACTAAGTCTTGCACAAATGAATCTTTCAAGTCCTTGCATCCACAACACAATAGTCATCATGGTAACTTCATACCATTTGGTGCATTTTTTTTTGCATTGTATTAAATAAGGTTGCTCAACTCTTACTTGGTTATTAACGATGGAATTATTATTGGAAATCTAAGGCAAAGAAAAATGACAAACACAACTATCTAACCATGCATACATACATTTTTTCTATTTCATTTTATACTAACTGAAATGATTAACATGTGCTATAATATACCAAAAGTATAAAAAATAATTGATGTAATCATGTCTATCCATTTATACCATCTACCATACATGTAAAATTAAATACATCCATAATGTCAAAACATATCCATAACACAAGTCTAAATCCAAAACTAAATCATATATGTATGTGTGTGTGTGTGTGTGTGTGTGTGTGTGTGTGTGTGTGTGTGTGTGTGTGTGTGTGTGTGTGTGTGTGTGTGTGTGTGTGTGTGTGTGTGTGTGTGTGTGTGTCTATATATCGAATGTGTCATAGTACATCAATACAATGATACATCTAAAAAATATGTCTACATTGATACATCATCACACGTCTCTCCCTCACCCTCAGATTGGGCATTTGTAGTTGGACTTAGATTATATCATCATGGTGTACTCCTAGGAGGACCCATGACATGTTTTGATCCCTGTCCCATAGATCTCTCAGATTCCATTAGCTATATATATCTCCATGATGTCAACCTCCTCATTGTGTACTCTTCAAAATAAGGTGTTCATTATGCACATATTATTGCCTCGTCATACAAACTAATATAATATGTTGCCTGCTCCATAATTCTCATGACCTTGTTTAAGGCCACAAACTATTTGGGTCATGTCAACAACTCTCTAGCCTCTACTAACTCAATATGTGCAGTGTCTCTCTCTCATGTATCTCTAAACCAAACTTATGTCATTAGGTGTATGTTGGTTGCATCCTATGTATACACCCCTACCTATCTACCATAGCTCTCTACCTACAGTCTATCAACCTCTACCTATAATCTATTGACTTATCCCTATAGTTATATGATCTCATCCCTAAGTGGATATCCCTACAAACTATATCCCCCTATAATCACATTTCTCAATGTCACGCACCATGATCTCCTCATGTATCTTGTTAATAAACACTTGGTCCTTTGTTGACTTCACTAACCCTAATAGCCCTACTCTGTCCCCTCCTACTAGATCCTCTGCTCCAAGTCTCATAATTGTTTCCTCTCCCTCATCACTTTTAGTATCCTCTCTGATATTATCTCTTCCCAACTCTACATCTTCTATCTATGTCTTAGTTCTCCTAGATTTCCTTTGTCTATCATCTGCTTGACTCATAGCTGATCTCTACCTATCTCCCCCCTATGTCCTCACAGTTCTACTTATCTTGGCCCCCAGTCTCACCAAGTTCACCACTAATCTATGTCTCCATTTCCTTAAAGGAGCATATGGATATGTCAATCTTTTAGGCCACTATCTATCCCACCAATCATTGTAACCATCTATCATCCTCGCATCAACCACATTCCTCTTTTGTCTGAATGTCACTATCTATAAGTGTCTCTAGCTATGTTTTGTTATCCTTGGGTTAATACATACACCCCATTGAGATATCTCCCTCACAGAGGTCTTGCAAACACATGTGAACCCGTTGGAATATGTTGTCTAATACCAAACTATCGTTAAAACCTATCCAGCTTGTATCATTCAATCACATACTCGTGAATACGAATAATATAACACTGTGTCATCATATAGTCCATGTAAATCTCATCCTATGCCCAGTGAAAATAAATCTCCCTATAAGGTCTCCACGTGATCTGTTCATCCCCAAGTTCATCCATCACTCTCTTATACTAGTCTAAATCTCCCAAATGTGCTCTTTGAACACCTATGATCACATTCCATCCAATATAATTGACTCCTCCTCTGATCGAACACTCATGTGACCTATATGTCACTCCACCACAATGTGCTTCCATGACCATACCTATAACAATATTGAAGATCCAATCTCTCTCCCATCTGCATATACTGCATGTTGAAAATCTCTATACAAATGATTTAACACACAAAGACCCCATGTAAAATGTTCATCCATCTCCATCATGTCACCAATCACATATAAAAGTCTAATAGGGCATAGCCTCCCACTCTTATCAAGTAGCATAATGCCACTGACAACAACCATGAGTACCATAGTTAAAGCATCTGTCTCTAGATCCATACAATAGTGTATAACCCCTCCTTTGAAAATCAAGATCAATTCCTCTCCAAATATCATGTATAAAGTAACCGCTTGTACTCCCTAACCCCAATAAGCATGTCTCCTTTGTAGTGAGATCCTAAGGGTCCTCCATACATCCTCTAAAGTAACAGTCATTTCACCTATCAAAAAAGCTATCAATAATGCCCTATCTACGTAGATCTCTAGCATCTAGTAATCTATGATAATCCCATCGCCTCCAGTTGCCTGAACTCATACTTTATGAATCTATCAATTCGTGTCAATGCTCTCAACCTCTAGTCCCATGTGGCTAAAATAGGTAATACCTCCTATACATAAGCATATTAGCACAATGTTAATCCTAAAATCAACTACCTTATAAAATCCCTCATAAATCTCTCAAACATGCCAATTTTTCCTAGATACTAGTCAAATTCATCCAATATCTAATTAACTCTAATCACTATCTATGTTGATGATTTTGTTGCCCATCTACACAATTTCACTGCAACATTCAACAAATTTTCTTCTACATGAAACAAATTTGCCACTCTCATTTTCCACTTTAGCCCTGGTAATTTTGCTACACTCCTAGATGAATTCACCACTATTGTGAATGAATTTGCCACTGTCATAAATAAATTCATTGTTCCTCTTTTATAATCTATGTTGACCAAATTTGATACTCTATTTAACAAATTCGTTACTTTATTTAACAATTTTGTTACTCTAGTCAATGATTTCATTACTAACTTTAATGATTTCACTATTAACTTTAATGATTTCACAATTTTTGTTATAAATTCACCAAAATAGAAAGAGAAAAATCATTTTATTCATCTTACCTAAGCATTAAATGACCCAAAAACACTAACACAAAACTCAAAATTGTGCTTACCAAATTCTCACTCCTCTTTGGGCCAATGATATCTCCTAACCCGCTCACTATGATGCTGATGTACGGGGATATGATCCATTTTTATCTCTAACCCCAAAGTAAAATCACATAAATTTAATCTATAAAAAAACACAAAGAAATGATTATGCACAAATGATTTTTAAATAACCTCATATCCTTATATATACTCCACCCCATCATTCAAATATTTTTCCTCTCAAACCCTTATTTTCACATTTCAAAACCAATTTTATCCAAATTTTAGGTCAACAATTGATCAAAGTGATAAAATATTTATCACTACTTGAAACTATCCATCTTGTAAACATTTATCCACCTCAAAAACTCTGTATTTTATGTTTTATGACCCACAATTTACCATCGTCGGGTGATATCATTTCCACATCCACTCATGTGACCCTTGAGTCCTGAGCACCATCAAAGTGTGCAGTCATCGAATGATAAATATTATTTTTTTGATCTATTCTCTAGTTTTTAAATGGCTAGGGGCAACCCATTTTACACATATTCTCATCTTACAAATAATGTATCAATTTTAGTACTTCAATTTATTGATGGTATTGCTTATAACCACATCATCATTTTTACTTCATTTCATTTCGAGCATTTATCTAATTTCCTGCATGAACACTCGAGGGAGCATCATCATGATCATTTTCATTTACCTGGGGTAATTTTATTCTTCATAATTATCAACACCTTTTTTTACTATTATTTGAAATGATATTGCTTCGCAACACCCTTTCAAAGAGGGGAAAATTAAACACCTAAATTTCACCATTTAGTGTCGAAATTAACTTTGACGTGATAACCCTTCTCATTCCATAATTCGAATTGAAATTGATATCACTTCCCTCTAAAATTCAAATAATTGTTTAATTTTTAATTAATCAATTATATTCATGTACACCTATTTTCTTCTAAAAACTAATTAAAAATCTAGATTTCCACCTCACCCAAACATCCTCCACATTTATCTCAACTATGTGTTGACTCATCCAACCACCTTCCTCAACTTCCTTAACTACCTTGTGAGTCACCTTAGAACATTTGAATTTCCAAACTTTCTCAAAATTATAATAATCATTGATAGAAATATGCATATTGAAGACATTGCACAAGGTTATATAAGACCTTCCCAATCACCTTCACAGTGCCATCACATAATAGAATTACTACACAAAATCATCCTCTTTACAATATTCCTCTTTTCACACATTTGTGTAGAACTTCCCAGTTATGTCTTGCATAGATCTTCAAATGAGACTTGTGCAAGACTATAAATTGCACAAAACATTATCCTTGGTCTTCTTTGATGCTTTAAGATGCACGCACTGAAAGGGTTGTGTGGAAGTATATTTGCACATGCACAAAGGTTGTGTGAAATAAGTTTAACAGACTCGTGTGCAAATAAAAAATTATGTACCACTACAAAATTGCGTATTTATACACTAATTTTTTCTATTTACGCAAAAAAATTTGTGAACTTGAATACTCATGCATCGTATTGGAACCTTCGTCTCTCTATAGTAAGTGCCTTGACTTACCACCCCACCAAGCCCCTAAGGACCTCTTAATGAATTTTTAATTACTCGAAGTAACTTTTTCACATTATTACATAATATCCAATAATAATTATATTAAATTTTATTTATCAAAAATTAATTTTAATTCTTTAAAATATTATTAATTTGTGACAATTTTTTTTGTTATATAAGATACAATTTATTTTTTTCTACTAAAAAATCAACAACAACTGATTCCAAAATATTATTTCCATAATACCTTACATGAAGGAGATTAATAAAAAATACTCCAATAAAGATGATCACTTGAAAATGATTTTAGTTTTTGGCATGTGATTCAACAATAAGGCTCTACAAGCCTACCAATGTTGGCACATGGTTTTAAAAATGATTTCAGTATATGGTTTATGATTCAATAATATTCTTTTAGGGAACACTAAGATTGACACATGATTTTAAAAAGGATTTCAATGTGTAGTTTGTGACTCAGTATTAACCTTGTAAGAGTCACCAAGGTTGGCACATGGTTTTAAAAATAATTTTCGTGAATAGCTTATGAATAAGTAGTAGGGATTTAGGGGCCATTAAGATCATCATAGAGTTTTAAAAATGAGATTAATGTATAGCTTGTAATTTAAGAGAAGGCTTCAAGGGGCATACCACCGTTGAAATAGGGGTAAGAGCTTGACTCACCAATAATGGCATTCTTTTAAGATAGAACCTAAAGTTGATGGTCGACCCTACTTGTCATGATGTTTTTTGATGACAATTATCTATTAAATATTACATTTCAAATTCTAATATAATTTATAGTAGGAGGAAACTTTAGAGAAAAAATATATATTTATTATAATCCTTTATAATTTTTGACAATTTACCTAAAATTTTACTTTACATCTAATCATCTCCTTTAAAAAAATGATTGTATTTTATGACTTAAAAACACAAATATGATCATATGACCATCAAATTTAGGGTTGTTCGAGGTACCTTCAAGCCTTAAAAACAAATAAATAAATATTTATATATATTGAAATTATTATGTGTCAAATTGAGGGGAAAAAATATTTTATATTGTTGGAGTTTCGCATCCTTTTCCCACTATAAACCTTTAATAGGAGATTCTTTATGGCTGATGGATTAACAAGAATAACCATCAAAATGAAGCTCTAATACAATAAAGCATGGCCTCTGCTTGCATTTTGGAGTGCTTACTTCCCTTGCATTGCAATTGCAATATCTAAGTTGTAGTGCAATCGGGGGAAAGCCTTGGTTGCAACAATTCTTATCCATATCCACCCACCATTGTCATGGAGTGCATGAAAGAAGGCACAAAATGCACTTTTTGCAACTCCAACAAAGATCTCTATGCCTCATAATGCACCCACATTGACCCCATTTGTCTCACCTATGCCACCAACATGGCAAATAATAACTCCATTTGCGACACATGCAACCATGTCATCAAAAAAGTCATCTAGGTAAAAAATAACTTTTCAAATTTTGAAGGGTTTTATTTTTATTTTTATTCAATTAGGTATTTGATTAAGTTTTGCATTTTAATTAATTCTATTTAGGCTTTTTAACATTTTTCAAGATTTGAATTAATTGATGTGTACATTTACCCCATTTAATAGGTCTATAGGCTAAATAGCACGTTATGAAGCCAAATTTTGAGACATTTAGTGATTCTTAGGTTTGATTTGCAAATGTTGGTAAGAATCAGTCCAAAGTCTAATATGAAGCCATTGGTGGCTAGTTTTAGGTGTTTACATTTATAACATATATCGCTCAATCACATATTCATGAATACTAATAATATAACGTTGTGTCATCACATAGTCCATATAAAGCTCATCCTGTGCCCAATGAAAATCAATATCCCTATAAGGTCTCCACATGATCTGCTCATCCAAAAACTCATCCATCGCTCTCCTATACCAATCTAAATATCCTAAATGTGCTCTCTGAACACCTATGTCACATGTCATCCATACACAATCGACTCCTCCTCTGATCTAACACTCATGTGACCTACACGATACTCCTTTGCAATGTGATTCCATGACCATACCTATAACAATGTCGAATATCTAATCTCTCTCCCATCTACATATACTACATGGTGCAAATCTCTAATAAATGATCTAACACACAAGGACCCCATGTAAATCGCTCACCCATCGCCATCATGTCACCAATCACATCCAAGAGTCCAATAGGGCATAACCTCCCACTCTTATCAGGTAAAATAATGACACTGACAACAACTATGAGTACCATAGTTAAAACATTTAATTATAGATCCACACAATAGTCTATATCAACCCCTCATTTGACAATCAGGATCAACTCCTCTCTAAATATCCTATATAAAGTAACCACATGTACTCCCTGACCCTAATAAACATGGCTCTTTCATATCGATATCCTCAATATTCTCCATACATATTCCAAAGTACAATAATCTCACCTATAAGAAGGTAAAATGTATTGGTCTCATTATGTCATCTCTCTACCAAATCTCTCAATAATGCCCTGTTTGCCTGGATCTCTAGCATCTCGATAATGTATGATAATCCTGTCACCTCTAGTACCCCAAACTCATACTCTATGAATCTAACAATTCATGTCAATGCTCTCAACCTCTATCTTGTGAGGCTAAAATAGGTAATACCTCCTATGCATAAGCATATTAGCACAATGTTAATCCTAAAATCAACAACCCTATAAAATCCCTCATAAATCTCTCAAACATGTCAATTTTTCGTAGATACTAGTCAAATTCATCCAATATCTAATTAACTGTAATTAATATCTCCTTCGATGACTTCACCACCCATTTGCATGATTTCACTATAACATTCAATGAATTTGCTTTTACATGAAACAAATTTGCTAATCTCATTTTCCACTTTATCCCTAACAATTTTGCTACACTCTAGATGAATTCACCACTATTGTGAATGAATTCACTACTGTCGTAAACAAATTCATTGCTCCTCTTTTGTAATCTATGTTTAACAAATTTGTTACTCTATTTAACAAATTCACTACTACATTTAAAAATTTCGCTACTCTATTTAACAATTTCACTATTAACTTTAATGATTTCACAACTTTCGCTACCAAATTCACCAAAGTAAAAATAACAAAATCATTTTCTTCATCTTACCTAATCATTAAATACCCCCAAAACACTAACACAAAATTCAAAATCTTGCTTACCTAATTCTTACTCCTCTCTAGTCACTGATTTATCCTAACTTGCTCACTGCAATGCTAATGTATGAGGATATGATCAATCTTTGTCTCCAACCCCAAAGTAAAATCACACAAATTCAATCTAGAAAACAAACACAAAGAAATGAATCTACACAAATGATTTTCAAACATCCCCCTATCCCAATTTATATTCCACCCCATCATTCAAATATTTTTCCTCTTGAACCCTTGTTTTCACGTTTTAAAACCAATTTTATCCAAATTTCAGGCCAACAATTGATCAAAGTGCTAAAATCTTTATGACTACTTGCAACTATCCATCTTGTAAACATTTGTCCACCATAAAAACTCTATATTTTTTATTTTATGACCCACAACTTATCGTCGTTAGGATATACCATTCCCACATCCACTCATATGACCCTTGAGTCTTGAGTGCACCATCCAAGTGTACAGTCATCAAATGAGAAATATTATTTTTCCAATCTATTATCTAGTTTTTAAATGGCTAGGGGCAACTCATTTTACACATGTTTTCATATTACGAGTATTGTATCAATTTATTGACAATATCACTTATAACCACATCATCATTTTTCCTTCAAATCTTTTTAAGTGTTCATATGAGTTCCCACACGAACACTCAAGAAGGCATCATCACGATCATTTTCATTTACTTGGGGTAATTTTCTTATTCATAATTATCAATACTCTACTTTATTTACTAATCTTCGAAATGGTATTGCTTCTCAACACCATTCCAAATAGGAGAAAATGTAAATGCCTAAATTTCATCATTTAGTGTCGAAATTAACTTTGACATGATAACCTTTTTTATTCTACAATTCAAATTCAAATTGACATCGCTTCTCTCCAAAATTTAAATTCTTGATTAATTCTTAATTAATCAATTATATTCATGCACACCTATTTTCTTCTAAAAACTAATTAAAAATCTAGATTTCCACTTCATCCAAACATCCTCCACATTTGTCTCAACTATGTATTGATTCATCCAATCACTTTCCTCAACTACCTTGTGAGTCACCTTAGAATATTTCAACTTCTAGGTTGACTCAACCAAGTAACTTGACCCATTCTTGTTGACTCACTCAACCAATTTCCCTTTATTCTCAACCCACATAATTGGTCATCATCCTTATGGATGAGGACTAATTCCTAGTCATTGATTATTGTAATAATTTAACAAATTCAAATAATCCTCAACCATCCAATTAACTTTCATAAGCCTACAAATTGATGTACAATCCATCACTTTCAATCATCCATGTTTATGCTATTGAAGTGCTATCGAATTACTATTACGAATCAAAACGAATTAAAGCCATCAAAATCCTATTGTATACCAAAACATTGCCCAATTCCCTTTGCTTTGAAGAAGAGTTGAGCACCCACATCCATTGCATTTAAGAACAAATCACGTTCAATCATAATGGAGGAAACTTATTCCACTTTAGTTTTGTAAGTGTGTTTAATTTGATTTGTTTCATTTGATGCTTTATCATTGAAGTTTAAATTTATAGTTTAAATTTGATTTCGTAGCTTGCATTCTAAAATCAGAGATTACAACTGTTATTATTCATCGTGTATGACACTTGGCACTTGAAAGAAAACACAAATCAAAAGACATTGTATAAGATCATAGTGAATGTGCAAGGGTTTACAAGAATGCTACACATAAGGACAATGTGCGGATCCTTAAAATTATAATAGTCATTGATAGAAATCTACATATAGAAGACATTGCACAAGGTTACATAAGACTTTACCAATCGCCTTCATAATGCCGTCACATAATATAATTACTACATAAAACCATCATCTTCACAAGATTAATCTTTTCACACATCTATGCATAACTTCATAATTATGTCTTGCATAGATCTTCAAATGAGACTTGTGCAAGACTTTGTAAGTTACACAAAACATAATACTTGCTCTCCTTTGATACTTCAAGATGTACACATTGAAAGGGTTGCCTGGAAGTATGTTTGCACATGCACAAAGGCTGCATAAAACAAGTTTAAAATACTTGTGTGCAAACACAAAATTACACATTACTACAAAATTGCATATTTATACACTAATTTTTTTATTGATGAAATATTTTTTGTGAAATTGAATGCTTATGTATCATATTGGAACCTTGGTCTCTCTATACTAAGTGCCTCTACTTACCACCCCGCCAAGCCCCTAAGGACCTCTCAATACATTTTTAAATACTTGAAGTAACTTTTTCACATTATTACACAATATCCAATAGCAATTATATTAAATTTTATATATCAACAATTAATTTTAATTTTTAAAAATATTATTAATTTGTGACAACATTTTTTGTTATATAAAATACGATTTAATTTTTTCTTACGAAAAAATCAATGAGAATCGATTCCAAAACATGATTATCACAATACCTTACACAAAAGAGATAAAAAAAAAACACTGCAATAAAAATTCTCACCTAAAAATGATTTTAGTTTATGGTTTTAAAAATGATTTCAATATATAGCTTGTGATTTAATAATAAGTTTATAAGGCCACTAAGATTGACTCATGATTTTAATATATAATTTGCAACTCAATAGTAATTTTGTAAGAGTCACCAAGTTTGGCATATGGTTTTAAAAATGAGTTTAGTGTATGGCTTATGATTCAATAGTAGGGCTTTAAGGGCCATCAAGATTGACATAAGAATTTAAAAATAAGATTAATGTATAGTTTGTAACTTAGGAGAAGGTTTTGAGATGTGTACCACCACTGAAATAGCGGTGAGAGCTTGACTCACCAAAAATAGCCTTCATTTAAGACAGAGCTTAAAATTGAGGATCGATCCTATTTATCGTGATTTTTTTGATAACGATTATTTATTAAACAAAAAACATATATTTATTAGAATCCTTTATTATTTTTGACAATTTACTTACGATTTTATCTTACATCTAATAGTCTCTTTTAAAAAAAAATGATTATATTTCATGACTTAAAAACACAAATACGATCATACGGCCATCAAATTTAGGACCGGCTTGAAGTTCCTTTAAAAATAAATAAATAAATATTTATATATATTTTATTTGTTGTGTCAAAACGAGGGAAAAAAAAACATTTTATATTGTTGGAGCTTCGCATCGTTTTCCCACCATAAACCTTGAATAGGAGATTCTTTATGGCTGATGGATTAACAAGAATAACCGTCGAACTGAAGCTCTAATACAATAAAGCATGGCCTCTGCTTGCATTTTGGAGTGCTTGCTTCCCTTGCATTGCAATTGCAATATCTAAGTTGCAGGGAAATCGGGGGCAAGCCTTGGCTGCAACAATTCTTATCCATATCCACCCGCCATTGTCATGGAGTGCATGAAAGAAGGCGCAAAATGCACTTTCTGCGACTCCAACAAAGATCTCTACTCCTCAGAATGCACCCACATCGACCCCATCTGTCTCACCTGTGCCACCAACATGGCAAAGAACAAGTCCACTTGCGACACGTGCGGCTATGTCATCAGAAAAGTCATTCGGGTAGAAAATAACTTTTCAGATTCTGAAGGGTTTTATTTTTATTTTGCCCATCCTATTTGGTTTAATTGTATAGGGGTCTAAGGGATTTGATTTTTTTTTTTCCGTTTGGACCGGGTTTCAGAGATACGAGTTGAAAGCCTGCTCAGTTAACGAGCCGGAAAAATTTATCGGAAAATTCCCTGTGAAAACAAATAGACCGGACAAGAAGGTTGATGGAAGTGGAAATGTTAAAAGCAGTGTTGAAACTAAGCTCTTCAGAAAATCAGATAAGCGCAAATGGTCAATGTACAGAGAAGCCGGTGCCAAATCTGTAAGTATTGAGTGTTTTTTTGCTTGATTTTTGATTTCTGTATGTAATTTTGCATTCTAAGTGGGACGTCTACACTTCAAATACCACAACTTTCAATTCTTTAGTACTAATTGGGAAGCCTAGGTTTACTCCCCCGCTTGGTTACTAGGTTAAAACTCAGGGACGCAACAATTTGAACAGTAAAAAATATACAATTTAAATGGAGAGAAATATATTATTAATTGCTGAGAAACGCTAGTAAAAAACGGTAGAACTCATGAGTACCTGCGAGTTTTCGCCAGAAACAGTGAACAGATTTGTTTTTTCATTTTCTTCCAACCAAAAACTAATTAAAAATATATCTATACCTTCTGTGAATTCATATTTTATGTTTTTGAGTAGAATTTTGCATGTTATTTAAGTTTATTTTATGAATTTATATATTTTTAATTTGCGCCAAAAAAAAATTGGAGTTTGGGCTGACCATAATGTATTAGGTACAAAAATTTGAACAATAGATAATATTACTTTATATACAAAGGCTTGAACAATAAATATATATAGCTCAAATGAAAAGAAATCCACTTGTAGGCTTGTACAAGGGGGGATACATCAAATTTGTCTCTTGGTCTCTGGCTTGGTCACGAGGCCAAAACTTAAAAAGTTGAACAATAAACAATATTTAACTTATTTAAAATTTTTTTCCTATCGTCTTATCATGCTAAATTAGCCTCTAGCTTGGCCAAGAGGTCGAAACTCACCGGTGCAAAAATTTGAACCATAAATATTATAATGAAGAAATTCCATTTAGGCATGTACAAGGCAATATATCAAATTGGCGTTTAGCTTGGCCATGGGGTCTAAACACAGTGGTATACAAAATAATAGATAATTAAATGGAAATGAATTCCCTTGTAGGCTTATACCAGGTGATACGCCAAATTAGTGTTTGATTTGGTCATGACTTAAGAAAACCACATTTTACTCTTTAGTTGTATAATTTTTTTTAATCTTAATGTGCAGCTAATTTAAGCATTTTTTTTTTAATTTTAAAATTTCAGAAAACGAAAGGTAACGAGCCATGGATCTTGGAGCATGCTGTGAATAAAAAGGATAGGTACACGGGGAAAAAACAGAGCAATCCTAAAGGTTATTACATGGTTCTTTTTGATGGCAAGAGGATGAACGAGGGTTTTTGTGTCTACCCTATTAAATACTGGTACATAGTTTCTTTTACCCTTCATTTGTTTACTCTCTCACGTCATCTGAGTGTGTATAGTTTTTTTACCCCTCTTCATTTGTTTATATATATACAATCATTCGAGAACATATGTTTGGTCTATAGATTATTATGTGAAGTGTGTAACTTAAATGAGGTAGAAGATGAATCCATTTCCTCCATGTTATCAGGCATATTTATGTATACATTTGAAATCATAACATGGTACATATCATCTGAAACAAACAAGAAAATAAAGCTCCAGAGTTGAATAATAATAATAATGACCTTAAAAAAAAACACATTTTGATAGGTTCTATAGAATCTGTAATGGGTGTAACTTATATAGAGTAGAAGCTGAAACTCATATTCTCTTAACCTGGCAGCCATATATTGATATCAGGCACACTTACACACATATATTTGCAATCATAACCTAGTTCATGAAATCTTAAATAAAGAATTAAACAAGTTCGGAAAATTTATTTCTAAACTAAACAATCATAGAAAAAATCTTCTGTCACTTAAACAGACTTTGATAGGTTCTACAAACCATTTTGGCCTAGAAGGTATTAAAACTTATCTTATCTTTCTATATTTCAAATTATTTTATTATGCAAGCCATAAGCCATTACATTACAATAGACGTGAGTACAAAGGAGGAAAACATCCTTAGTGTAAAAACATTAACAATAACAATATGCTTAATAAAGCCTAAAAAATATTTATGAATTTAAAGAATGCTAACAAACTAGAAACTAATTAACAAGCTTAATATAACAATAGTGTTATATAACTATTTAAAAAATTAATTAACACACGCCCTTAATGACTAAACAAATTGTTTTAGTCATTATTACAATAAAATGATTTAGTCATTACATGAGCTTTACCAAAGTGTAGTCTCATTGCCATTGCAACAATGTATCCAAATGTCCCTATTGTTGCCAATCCATCTTACCGGAGTACGTGGGTAATTAGCCATTGCAATCACCAAGTAGAGTAGGAAGTGGTTTGATTATTGGGTTCACTAGATTTTGTTGTTCTGTAATGTCCCCAAATGGGACGATTTCACACAAAAGGGGTTTTCCCCTACATCCCAAAATTTTGAAATTCTAAAAATGAAATCATTAAACCCTAGTTTGCAATAAATGCTTCAAAACCCTTGTTAATGCCTTATAAACCCTAGGCGCCACAAAGCTAACGTTTTGTAGACAATTTCTAGCCAATATCTTATCTCAAATTTATTTGAATACTTGCAGAAATAATAAAAAAATTAAATACATAAAAAATTACCTTTTTACCAATGTATTGATGCTCAAATGCCACTTTATAATCACTGTAAAAATCTGATTTCTTCCCAAAAATACAGCTGCTGTTCTTGATATTTTTCCGTTTCAAACCCTTGCCAAAATTTGCCACCAGTGCCCAAAAAATCTTAGAAAATTCTAGCAAGCCTCTTAAGGCATAAAAATGGCCAAAAAGTGACCTCCAAGCCAATCGCCCAAGTCACCAAGTGCATGAAAAATAGCATAAAAATAGGAGAGCAAGATCTTGCCTTTCGCAAGTGAAAAAACCTCCAAACTTGTCAAAAATAAATAAATAATAATTTGAAAATTATTATTTAATTTTCTATTAATTTAGAGTTTCAAGCCTTCCACGAAACTCCTCCAAAACCTCACGCCACATGCAAAAAATTAGCAAATAAATTTAGAATATTTAATTTGCATAAATAGACCCAAAAGGGGCCTCCAAACCCTTAACCAAGCCTCCAAGGTAGTTCGCTCTACTTGCAAAAATAGGACAAATATTAATCAAAATTAATATGCAAAAAATGAGCCTCAAAACCCTCACAAAAACCTCACAAGAACTCTTCAAAGCAAATCGCCCCATTTATATAGCAAGTAACAAGATCTCCTTAGCAAAGGTGGTGTCAAAAGACATTTTTTTTAGAATGATCAACATCAAAACAACGAACCATCTATTGAGCATGCATCCCAATAGTTTCTTCAAGCATGAAAAACAATTATCAAAATTCAACATATCTTCAATTGTGATCTTCACCT
The DNA here is from genome assembly GCA_037957365.1 of Torreya grandis. Taxonomy (NCBI): domain Eukaryota; kingdom Viridiplantae; phylum Streptophyta; class Pinopsida; order Cupressales; family Taxaceae; genus Torreya; species Torreya grandis. Next base: position 567,225 of record JARHVA010000716.1, on the reverse strand, counting down.
TGCATTTGTACCTTCCAAAGGGGGGCTAACCACCTTGGGGAGATAAAATACCTCATAAGCCTCACTTCCTCTTTTTAAAACATATTTTTTTTCTTTGCTTTAGCTTCCAAGCCAACATTCCATTTAATTTTACTTTAGTCCTTTTTGAATTAATTAAATAACTTGCCTTAATAAATTAGAAATTAATTTTTTTTTTGGCAAATTAAATAATTAGGTCATCACTTAAATAATTAATTAAATTGCTCTAATAATTAAAGTGATAAAAATCACTTTTCAAGCAATTTATTAATTATAAAGCCTCTTAAAATAATCATTAAAATTATCTTAATTTTTCAAATAGTTAAAACCACTTTTTCGGTAATTCAAATAATTATCCATGATAGTTCTATTTTAATAATTAATTTATTGCCTTATATTTTCGAATGATTAAAATCACTATTCAGGCAATTTCATCAATTATTAAAATTAAATGAAAAGGGGACTTCCCATGTTACTTGATGTGTTGTCATGTCTTGAATGCATCATGCATTACTTGTTTGTTTGTTAGAGTGATCAATTAAAAATTTATAATATACATCAAGAATAAACAACTAGTATACCCTTAAGAGATATTCATGTGTCAAGCTGTGAAAAACTCAACGCCTAGTAGCTGCAGGAAATCTAAACTTCTAGTAAATCTAAGCCAAAACAATCAACATGCAATAGCTGTAGGAAATCTAAACTTCTAGTAGCACATTTAGCAAACCTGAGTCTATTTTACTTCCCAAACAGACAATGTTCACAAAAGCTGAGATCAAGAGATTTTAAACTTGGAATAAGGTTTCTATCAAGTAGTATCTTGAGTCCTCTCTCGCTCATGTGGCCGAAGTGTTGATGCCACATCATTGCTAAATCCATAGCTCCTGTTGTGGCCACTGCAACCTCACCGGTTATAGTCTCTCTAATCAGCTTATATAAGTTATTCCCATATTTTCTAGCTTTCATCATTACTAGAGCTCGCTTAGAGACCTTCAAAACAACCTTTTTCACCGCTAAACTAATATCCCAGCTCATCAAGCTTATCTAAAGACATCAAGTTCTTCTTCAACCCTGGAACATGGTGAACTCTCTGAATAGTATGAACAACTCCATCATACATCTTCAGTGTGATTTCTCCTAATCCTACAACTATACATATGTTATCATTACCCATGTAGATTGTACCTCCATCACATGACCGGTATGAAGAGAACCAGTCCCTGTGTGGCATCATATGGAATGAAGCCCCTGAATCTATTAGCCATATGTGCAATAGCTGATCTCGAGAGTTTGCAGATACACTTCACTATCCTCCAGTGATATTTAACTTTCAGTTGTGTTTGCATCTGAGTTCTACAAATTAGGTTTTCGTTTTTCTTTATGTAATCAACAATCTTTCTTGAGATGTTAGATTTTTTCGCAATTCCAACACTTTCCCTTTTTTCACATTTTAGACTTCGACCTAGAAGGCACCCTGCTTGATTGATCTCCTTCTGTGGACTTGCCCCTTGCAACTAGGGCATCATAAGAAGATGCTTTGAGATGTCTTTCACCTTGATTCGTCATCCAACAATGAGGCAACCACATCGTCATAAGCGAGCTTCTCGAAAGAATTGTTGAGCATCATCACTAACTGGTCCTGTGTGTTTGGCAGCGAACAAAGTAGGGTTGCAGCCCTGTCTTCCTCGATCTTCACTCCCACTGAACTTAGCTTGTTGATCAATGTGTTGAACTCATTCAGATGGTCTACAACTGGGGTCGCATCCTTCATTCTCAGTTGTACAACCGCCTTCGTAGAAAAATCCTATTTGATGGAGACTTCATTTCGTACAACTAATGTTTCTCCCAAAGAGCCTCCATTGTTGTCTCCTCTACTACATTGAACATAACTGAATTAGCAAGGGATAGATGAATAATCGTCCTTGCCTTTGCATCCATGTTGACCTAGTCTTCCTCTGACATTACTGTTGGTTTGGCTGTCACACCCTTTAGGGCTTGAACACAACTATCTCGAACCAATACTGCTTGGATCTTCAGTTTCCATAAAGCAAAGTTTGACTCGTCGAACTTCTCTATCTCAAATTTGGTCATGGTCCCTCATGTTAGTTTTAGCTTCTTGCTACCAAAGCACAAACGAGTACAAACCAAAGCTCTGATACCAACTGAAAGAAAATAACAGTGCACAAAATAGTACAACAATGAAACAAGAGAAGACAAGAATAGTAAATACACCCCAGATTCACATGGAAAACCCTGGAAATATACCAGGGAAAAACCACGGAGCAAAAGATCTCTCTGTCGTATTTTATTAACATCAAAATCAAAATTACAATGATATGTCCAACCTCAATGGGTCATGGTTATTTTATAGAGGGTAAAGGAGGATCCAAACATCGTGTTGTACGACTTCTAGAAGTCGTACCACATTGCACAATCTAGAAGCATTGTACCACATCGTATGGTTGTACGATTGTATAGACGGTACAAACTACTAGACATAGGATTGCCATATACCACACCACAATGCTGAAGATCTAAATATTAACTTCATCTTTTAACATAAACATGTTCATTTTTTCAAATATGGAAGTAATGGATCCGAAAACACAAAAATTACTTACATTAGGTGTTTTACCAGACCATGCTCCTTCTGGTGTTACATTATGCAAGGCTTGTGTGGGAATTCTGGTTATCCACCATACATCATGCCATCTCCATGGGCCTTCGGTTCCTTACCAATGTCGAATGAATGTAGAAATTTCTTATCCATCTGACATCCTGAACATATTCTCTGATTCTTCTAAATAGAAGAAAGTCCATTCACAATGTTAGTCTTACTTAATGTATGCAAATATTGGTAATCAAGGTGACCATTCCTTTTATGCCAAAGTTCACTAATGCTTCCAACTGCTACTAGTGCATGCTCATTTGCTCTTTTGGGATCCACCAGTTTATACAACCCTTTGTTACGAATACCAACATCAATCACTTTCTTCTTATGAATATTACTAGCCATGCATTGTTTCCTTTAAACTCCACACAAAGGTTAGGATTTGTAGTTATTTCACTTACGGAAAGAAGATTATTGGTCATAATAGGCACAAACCGAACATTCTTGAAAGTGAAAGTAACAAAATTGTTCAATGCAATACAAACATCACTATATTCTATAACATAGTGAACCCAACAATCACCAAAGACGACTGATTCATTGCAAGTATCATCTTCAACAAAATTTACATGTCTTTGTGACATGTGTAGTGTTGGGATGCACTTGAGTCAAATTACCATGTTCTTGAATCCATTGATTGGTTCTATATTGCCACAAATGCAGAATCACTTGCTGAATCATGTTCATCTTCTTTAGCCATATTCGTAGATTGTGATTTCTTTTTATTATTTGTGACATCATATTGTCTCTTTCGACATTCCCTCTTGAAATGCTTCGGCTTATTAGAATAATGGCATTTCCACTTAGACTTATTACGACTTTTGAAAACCTCATCAATCCCTAGCTCCATGCAATTCATTCAACAACTAATCAATCACCGGAATGGGAAACTTGGCCTTGATAGTGAGTTTGTTGAGTGCGTGGAAGTAGGCGCCACGAATCATCTTTTTGTGGACTAACAATACAGGAGAAGAGTAAGGATTGATGTTGGGCTTGATGACTCTACCCTGCAACAATTTCTCACTATTTTTTCTATTTCATTCTTTTGGAGGAATGGATACTTGTAAGGATGAATGTTTGGAGCGACACTTCTTGGAATCCACTGAATTGCATGATCTTCAAGCTGCTGTGGGGGTTTCCTTTTAGGTTCCTAAAAAATAATTGCATGCTTTGACAAGATTTCCTGTAATTTTGGTGGGTGGTTGGAATCAACAGATTCATTGGACTATATTGTGCAACGCTGGACAACAATCCCATGAGATCTCTTTTTTAGCAAGTTTTCCATGTTGTGAGAGCTAATGATACTTGTAGAGCCTAGTGTGAGGCCTTGTAATAGGTGTTTGTTGTCCTCATCAATGAATTGCATCCATAGCTCTAAAAGTCCCATAGGGTAGGGCCTAGTGTCTGAAGCCAATGTGTTCTTAAAACTATGACACAACCTCCTAGAGGCAGAACAAACATGTCTGATTTCAAATTCTGGCCCCCCATTGAAATGTAGACATTGCGGCATTTTCCCTTACAAGTTAAGGTTCCTCCATTGGCAATCATGGCTTCAAAGCTTGAACAAGGACAAACATAACACTCAACCAACTTGGCTTGTCTAGGATCAATGAAGTGTGTACTTCCATAGTCAATGAGAATAGTGAGGGAATGTTTCTTACGATACCCCCTTCCTCTCATAATTTTAGGAGTGGTTACCCTAGACAATGCATGCACTGAAATTTCAGGGTGCGACTCTGTGGTGCTATGCTCTTTGACTTCAGGTTCTTCATCATGGGAATCTTGAGCATCTTCCCATTCTTCAACATTTGGGGGTGATTCGACATCCAACAAGTACAACTTCTTTTCAATGCACTTGTGTCCTTCGCCTCATTTATCATCACAATTGTGACATAGTCATTTTTAGTGATGAGTGCGCATTTCGTCCTTTGTAAGGTGTTTAATGGGGTGACTTTTGGAGGAGGGTTCACGATTGGCCGTGGTGCTATAGATGTCTTGAAAGAACCAAAGTTGGAAGATCAACATTGGGAGGTGATCTTATCTTTTGCAAGCTTGGCCAATCCCAATGTTTCCATCACAATCTCTGGTGTAAACATCTTGATACTCTACGCGAATTATATCTTTGAGACCATTGATGAAACAACTCTTGAAAAAGTCATCATTTAATGTTTTAGTTTGGTTAGCCAACATTTCAAATTCAGCCTGATACTTGCGAACCGTTCTAGTTTGTCGGAGTTTGGTCAGGGCTCTTGTGAAGTCATATAATAAGCTTTGGGACCAAAACAAACCAACAAGAGTTTCACAAAATCATCCCAAGTGGGTTATGTGTGAGATTTATGATACCATTAGTACCACTGGACAACTTCCTTCTCCAAGTGAAATGAGGCAATGGGTACCTTATCTACCCCCAAAATATTATTATACAAGTTGAAATATTGTTCGGTTCAGTAAATCCAACTGGTTGGTTCTATACCATCAAATTTTGGAAAGTATAATTTGGGGACACGTGGGGTGGTTCGGGCTAGAAATCCATCGTCAGAATGCCATTCTTTAAGTTTGTTGGAGAGCATGGTATTTTGTGCATTGTAGGCACTCAATCACCTCCATGAATTGGGAGTAGAAGTCAGCTCAAAGTTCCTCTATGTTTTGTGCCATGGCTTGGCTTCTAGCACGAGTGACCATTGACTAGAGGGGTCCAGGGGTGCCAAAAAACGCTGACTGAAGTTATGTTAAAATGATTGGCTCGACAAGTTGATCACAGTGATATAATTTTTGCAAGAGTGGAAAAAAATTGTTTTTGGGGTTGCAGTTGAAAATAATTTTGTATGGGATTTATTTTTCCAAAAAATTGAATTATATGTTTAAAATGATCGTCTCGATGAGAAAATCATGATGGTATATTCCCTTATAGGCTGAATTTTTTTTGGTACTCTTTTTTCCTACTTTCTGACCACTGGCTCTTAACTCTTTTTTAATTTTGTTTTCTGACAACTAACTATTGCAACAAGTTCAAGTAATTGTTCTCAAACATTCTGACCTTTTTGACTACTATGACGAGTTTTGGTAACAGTTCTGAAACTTCTTGACCCTTCTGACAGTTGCAATTACTGTGTTATTGTCAACTAGTAGAGTATGATATTCTCTGTTACTGTAGGTTTTAAGAAATCAAAATTGGATCTGTGCTGTAGCAACTCTAGGAGTACAGGGAAGGATACTAGAGGTTGTGTTTAGGTCTGTGAGCTTGAAAATATACTAATCTCATTCGTAAAATAGTGTCGATGCAATATTTTAGAGCACTAACTACGACAAATAACCATTCTGTAGCCCACTATCCCATCTTCGAGGTACAGTGCAAGTAACTTCGCAGGGCTAACTGCTTACCAGTGAATCGCATAAACAAATGACCAAAGGCTTCCTATGGTTAGGCTGCAAAAATGAATTAGGGAGTCTTCCTATATATCTGAAGGTTTGTGGAAGCACAACTTTGTACACATCGGTCTCAATCTCCAATCAAGTTGAAGTGTTGCTTCAATCTTCTTGTTCTCGGAAGATGAAGTGTTGCTTCAATCTTCTATTCAACTTGATAGAGAAGAAAAGCTATCAAGTTGAATAGAAGAGTGAAGCAACAATGAAGGATCATATGCAAGAAATTGTTGAGTGGTATTAGACACTAATGTTTGTGACTGAACAAGACTATCAATAGGAACATCTTCAAAAATAGAAATGCCAGGAGAACAAGAATATTTTTCTCCTAACCTTTTTATTTTCAGCGTGAGGGGCCTATGAACTAGGGCAGCTACTGAAATATGCTGAGCATCAATCTCGGTTTCTAATTCTAAAGTATCTTTATTTTCTCCAGTTGCTTGTGATGTCCCGGCTTCCGATTGTTGTTGCGTGTGAAAGCTTCCCATTTCTGTCTCTGCTACCAGGGGTGGAAACCTTGCATTATCAATATTGACTCCTTTATTCTTCAACCATCTCAAAGTTTTGTCAAGCACACTTTGAATTTTGTTATTGAGAGAAGTCGATTCGTTCTTGTTCCAATCAATCTTTGAAAGTGGTTTTGATTCGATCTTCTCTTTTTGAAAACTGGGATCCAATGTATCTTCGTCATCCATTAACTTCTTTGGGACTTTCATAATGCCAAATGCATTGACTGGTTTTATTGTGAACCTTGATTCTCACTTTTTCATCACCATAGTATAACCAGTAGTCTTGAAAATGAGATACATGTTGATACGAAGACCCAAGAACGTGTGCCACCAAGCCCTTTATATCAAATGAAGACCTGGTTCCAAATGTATTCATAGTAACACATGTCATTTCTTCCTCAATAGACTCTGTCTTAGCCAATGATGCACATGTATAACTACCTATAGAGATAGGTAATTTTATTTCAGGTTTGTGTTTATTGGCTAAAAACTTGTGAGTTTCAGCCAATTGTCTCACTAACTCCATCAAAGCCCACTTGTTATCAACATATCTAGGGAGCATGTATGGTGACAACTCACATCCACAAATCCGTAGATAACTAAAAGTAGGAAATTCTATTAACCAGGCTCCCCACTTAGCAATCTTTGTTGATGCCTTTATAGATATCCTCATATTATATGGATCTCGCTCAAACATTTGAATTACATATTGTAGGAAGGCATCATTTACTCTTCAAAAGTGTTGAGTACTTTCTTTCAGAGTTAATTGGGGATAGAATTCATATATTTTTGCCTGATTCAATCCATTGTAAAATCTTCTTTTGGCAATGCATAGACAAGGTAAGAAGACATGTAGAACTTGGAAGTTGTTTTGACTTCTATCAACTGCTTATGAATTGAATCATTGATTAATTCTCCCAAGTTGATATATTGCTTTTTTTGGTGAATAATCCATATATACCTACTTGCAGTTGGATTCCTTACAACTTTGTGTAAGAGTGTAATCATATCATTGACCTCATTTATGAACTCGAACCTGGAAAGATTGTTTGGGAGTCTTGTTGTTGTATGTTTTGATTTCATCGACCATTGTTTATTTGCCCATTTGGCACAATAATTAGTGTTGTCTTCCCAGAATTGCTGAGCAGAAGCAGTAGTCAAATCAACAAAAGATTCTTTCTCAGGCAATTGAAGTAATTTGTCAATATGTTCTGGTGTCAAGCATACAACATATTCTCCTTTAGGATTCAAAACTTCTCTTTTCACAGGGTCATAGTGTTCAGTTATAGTCAAAACAAGTTTTGGACACTGAACTGAAGTTGGAAATGTTGTTGCTTGTGCCAACCCACTGTCATGAATGCTTTGTCCATAATTTGTCTTAGAGACTCGATTGATTTTGTTCCAAAAGTCTTCCAAGTCGACATGTCCCAAATCAGTGTTTGTTATATTTTTAGCATTCGAATCTAGATTTGATGGCGCGACAACACCTTGAAAGTGGTACCTTGATTTTTGATCTTTCTTCACCTTGTAGGGGCTTCTTTGGAGGATTTTTCTTTGGAGTGCCCTTGATGGGAATTCTGGATGTTTACATCGACGAGGAAAACAACACTTGGGTGAAAACCCTGCACCAAACTGCACTTGAAGGGGATGAATCGCTGAAGAAATCAACTAAACACTTGTTTCCCTGAAAAATTGCCCTTGAAGCCCCCAAAATCTGACGGAGTTGTTTGCAGGGGTATCAGTTTCGAGGGTGTTGTTAGCATAGACTCCGGGTTCCAAAGGTGTTGTTGGCACACTTGGTGGAGTCTGGTGGTCGTGCTTGCACATCTATTGAGTTTCGTTAGGTTTGCTAGCGATGGTGTCGGGACTCGATGAGGATGCAGGCAAAAGGGGCAGGATTTGGAGAGTTTGCAGCCAAAATGGCTGGGGTCCGATGAGGGTATGAGCAATGACTGGATTTTGGAAGATTATGATTTGACCAAGTTTTCCTTTTTCAACAAAATCTAGAGGAAACCCATAAAAATGAATCTAAGAACAAGCGTGAAGGTTTTTGCAGGAAACAACAAATAGACATTTTTTTGGATTTATCCACAAAGAAAGATGGGAAAAAGACCAATATTGCTTACCTTGTCTCAAAATATAAACCCTAGTAAATCGACTAGAGAGATTCCAAGCTAGTTGTTGATAGTTGCGATGGATGAATTGAAGGCGCGACAGATGTGAATGAAAAGCAGGAGAGGAGGGCACCAATTTTGCAATAGGATTGGTAGGAAAATTAGTGACAAAGAATGTTTTAATGGCAAAAGCCAAGTTTCAAACACCCTCACATGTGTAGAAGGATCATCACCATTAATGGCCAAAATACGAGGTTTTGCTTATAGATACGTCGGAATCTGGAGAGTTTGTATGCAAATAAATCGGGTTCTGCTTGTTTTGTTGGCAATAGCATCGGGATTCAGGGACGTTTACATTACTGTCAGACTCCGCAAGTCGTGTCAACATTGGTATTGGACTCCACAATTTGTATTGGCAAACCCATCGGGTTTTGGGAGTGCTGTTGGCACACCCCTCAGGTTTCGATGAATGTGTCTGCAAGACTCTCAGATTTCGGGGGTCATGTTGGCACACCCGGCGGGATCTGAGGGGGTCTTTAGCAAATTTTGAAATTTGAAAAAAGGAAACATCGAGACTTAGAAGATTTTCAATACTTTTACATAATTTGACTTTGTGAAGATCAATTTTTTCAAAAATAAAGATTTCTGACTTTTACCAACTTCGACATTGACTATTTTTGACTTTTTGAGCAACTGCTCAAAAATTAGTACAAGATTAATGTTAACAGCCTGTATCAACAATTTGGTGATCATGAAGGCCAAATTTCCCAGCGAAGTGTTTGTATCAACAAACAAAAGCAGAATGATTGCATTTGAGAGCCAAAATGTTATTATTCAACATTTGATTAAGAACGATGAATATCAACAATGATGTTGAAGACCATTGAGAAACTCCTCATGTATGATCCTATAAAAAGACTTGTGGCTGAGGCAATGCAAGAAAACATTGATCGTTAATATGCAGTCAAGAGATAGGCCTCCCAAGTTGGGAGGAGCAATAGTGCACAGGATCAAAATACAAATTGGAGAGTCCCCATGTTCATGCCAACAACAAGGCAACCCAGTACCAACTTTTTGGGTCCCTAGTGACAACATGCAAACAAATCACTCCAATGATCCAAAACAAAAGGATCATCCCCAAGGACCTCATTAAGAAGTTTCAATAACTGTTAACTAGGGCTAAGCTTCATTCTTATACAAGAGAGATCCCTTATTTGTAAAGATTTATCCTGATCCATAATATCAGCGATTTTGTATGTTGTGATAGTAACCGTTTGTACATATGGGTCTTAGACTTAGTTAGTGTCCATGTTCTTGTGATAATCTTATTAGGAGGCTATCCATGGTTTTGATGTAGGCACTCAATGTAACAATCAGCCCCTTGAGGTAAAACGACAGGCAACATTTTGCTTCTGCTGGGCTGATCTAAGATGTATATTCCACACTTTTATCTTACTAAATTTGAATGTTCTTCATAATAAAGATGGCACACTTATAATATTGCTTTCATTTATTTTGATAGATCTCTATTCCTTATTCCAAAGCTCCAAGTTTTGCAGAAGCTGATGGGCAAAATATGATCGTATCAAGATAAATGAACATTAAACAACAACAAATATATACAATGCCCACATCCTACAAATTAGGATGTGATCCTATGTACTTGCATGTATAATATCTCGACCTCACAACCCCTTCTATATTGGTGTAACAATCACCCAACAACATGCTAACCATAGTTCGCAAAACCATAACCGGCAAGTACTCGCCAAGGGGGAATTTTGGGTAACCGGCAGTTATTCGATAGGGGTGGTCGAATAACCGGGAATAACCGACAAAGGCAAAAAATACTTGAAATTCGCCCAAAGCAGACAATATATAAATAAAATAAACATTTAAGTAAAAGGTCTAGTTACTTATAATTTAAGTTATATTTTATTTATATTCTTTCAAGATGTTTGAGAGTGGTTTCGAACCTCAAGGAGCTATAATGCAAGTTCTAGGTTTTGGAGGATCCTATCATATTTCAGACTTAGTCAGATGCTAGGGTTTTAGAGTTCAGACTTAGCCATATTTCAGCGTTTCAAAATTTCAAGGAGACATCATAGGAGGGATGAAGGTTGCACGAGGGGATGTAGGTATGATAGAATAGTATGAGAACATCTCTTGCAAAGTGCCACAAGTCGATCCCACCCCATTCCCTGTGCATAGATAGACTTTCTCAGTCTCCCTTAGTTTTCCAGAGAGCAGGGAAGAGAAAAATATGGATTCTTGTAATTTGTACTTGTAGATCCTTGTATAAGTATCACTGTATCAGTTTTAATCTGTGCACAGGGAATGGGGTGGGGTCGACTTGTGGCACTTTGTGAGAGATGTTCTCATACTATTCTATCATACCTACATCCCTTCATGTAGCCTTCATTCCTCCTACGATGTCTCCTTGAAATTTTGAAATCCTGAAATATGGCTAAGTCTGAAACCCTGAAACCCTGGAATTTGACTAAGTCTAAAATATGATAGGATCCTCCAAAACCTAGAATTTGCATTATAGCTCCTAGAGGTCCGAAACCACTCTCAAACATCTTGAAAGTATATAAATAAAATATAAGTTAACATATAAATTAAATGTTTATTTTATTTATATACTATCTAGTTATCTAAATGTAACCGACGAGTAACTGGAGAGAACTCGCCGGTTTAAAAAAAATTGTGGTTTTTCAAATTTCGCGGTTTCAAGTGGCGGTTATTTGCCTAGTGGTTTTCCTGGCGAGTAACCAACCAACCGGTAGTTACTCGCCAGTTATGCCATCCATGATCCCAACAATTTGCCTACTCACTCTAGCTATAGTATATTGTTTATACTATATGTAATACTAACCCAATTTCCCAACATTCCCCCACCCCCCTATTACATAGATTAAAAAACAGGAGAAAATGCACCCTCATATGTGAACTTGGACACACTCGTAGTTCAACTTGTTTACAAATACACCAATAGTGGGAATGGCCTCACTACAAACAAACGCATAAACAGGGACATACACAACCGTCTACCAAACATAGTAGTTGGTCAGGGACTTCACTACACAACCTCAGCTGGAATGGTCCTCGCTGATCAATACAAAATTGTGAACGAGGACAAACACTTCAACACCAACAGAGAATGGATTGGGGGACACACTCTTGTCCATACTCTCCAATATGTTTGAACAGGGACACACCTCGCTATCGACAACACGATCAATCGAACTAGGCCTCACCGAGTAGTTACAACCCTGATTGACCCCGTTGGTCTGATTGACTCCATGATGCGCTCTGACAGTTTCTGCTTTGTTTTTCTGGTTCTTAAGTCTTTTACATGAGTGGGATTCCCCCCTTCACTAAAAAATATTCTATTATGGGTGTCAGGGACTACCGACAATGCACCCATGTATGGATGAATCTATTTAGGTCCTTTTTTTATGGAAAGAAACTTTTGTTTCGCAAAATCTGTGAAAAATAAAGACAAAATTTTGGTAGATGGTCTACCGTGTAATTTTACACGTCAGCAAATTTCGAGGAAAAACTGCATCGCGATTTAGAAGATATTAAATTAATTCAATTCCTGGGTGACATTAGGAAAATATTATAAATTTTCCTAACGTCTAATTTCACATATATGTATATGTTAAATTTCTGAAAACTTAAAAGCTATAAAACTTAATAATAAACTTAAAACTATATGAAAACTTTATTCAAAAAATGCATGCTGGACGCCATTGATGTACTATTTTACCATCCGTTCTCTTCTCTTGAAACTCTGCATCCATATCTGCTTCAAAGTGTGTCATTATTCTTCAGCCAACTGTAGATTCAAGCTAATCCTCAACTAAAAGCATGCTTCTTTGCTGTTACATGCATCTTTTCAGTCTGTAAGAAGAGCTGTAACATGCATTTTGTCTCTCTCTTTTTTAATTACACACACACACACACATATTGGTGCTTTTGCTGTGTGGTTGGCACTTCTATGGCTGTGTTATCACTGTAGGGCGGCTCCTCTCTTCAGCAGATCAAACGTCCAGGGAGCTACTCCTTTTAACACTTCTATTAAGCTTCATTCTTTGCTGTACGGACACCTTGCTTACGCCTGTTTTCTGCTTCATGCACTTGCTGCAAATGCATTATTTTGTGCCTTTTGCCTAAAGCTGCACATCACATGCTTTTCTGCTGTGCCTATTCTCTTATTCATCCTCTCTCACAGGCAGTCACGCCTCTGAAGCACCACTGTGCTGTGCTTCTTCGTGCAAATTCTTCTTTCATGTGCCGCTGTGTTGTGCATATTCTTTAGACCACACCAATGCTTCTCTTCCTCACTTAATTTGCAACACGCTCATTCTGGTCAGACCTTCTATAATCCAGATGCCTTTACGGTGACCTGGCTGTTTGCAGCGTTTGATATATGGGCCACCTTGCAAACTAAAACATCTCTTCTTGCTGGATGTTTTGTCTTCAATAGGTTTATGCTTATAGCTCAAATTTCATTATAAAAACTTCCATGAGCACCATTTCAAGCTTCTCACACTTTCACTTCAGCTATTTATCATACCTCACAGAGTCACAAATGCTCATGTGCAGAACTTTTCCCTGCTCTGATACCAATGATGGGCAAAATATGCTCATATCAGGATAAATTTACATTACACAACAACAAATATATGCAATGTCCACATCCTACAAATTAGGATATGAACCTATTTGCTTGCACCTGGAATATCTCAACCTTACATCCTATTCTATATGGGTCCCAACAACATCCTAATAACCTGCCTACTCACTCTAGCTATAGTATATTATTTATACCATATGCGATACTAACCCAATTTCCCAACAGAAACTGGGAGGATGCTGTTAAAAGGTTGATGAATCTTAGAGCCTTTTATATTTCCCATAGGTTCCCTTATCAATGTCAAACATGACTGTCCTTTAGCCAACAACCTTTCCGAAGGCCTGAGTTTGCACAAGAAGTGATATAGAGTCTTGAATGAAAGCATGCCCTTCTCAAGTATTATATATGCAATTCTCACATCTTCTCTTCTCAATAGAGAACATGCCAGAAATATGAACAACTCTAGATCAGAACAAAGAAGTACCAAGGCTGGCTTGGCCACATCTGACATCCGACATCCCACATCCAGAACAGCTCTAGTATACAAATGCTAAAGCAGGGGCCATCCGGATCAACTGCTTCAAATATTTATTTGCAATCCCATCTCTGGGAAGTATATCTTTCTATAAAACAATCCAGTTTTGATGACCTTTATCTACCAACAAACTTGTGCCCAGGATATTGCTGTACCAATCCTTCTAATTGGATAAGGCTATGGTTATTTTGTGTGCATACAAATGATTGTAGTACATGAATCCACATCAGACTGATTTAAGTTGTCCACCAACTGGCATGCCTTCTGTATACTGCCACAATTTTCATACATGCCTGTTATGGCCTGCCAATTACATTTACTCCAAAGTCTCAAAGGCTTCATCAGCAGGCCCAATTTGTACATTACCAGCAATTTTGTAGTGCTCTCGACTAAAGGCCTAGTCAAGGCCAACATTTTGTGCACTTTCTGTAGTCTTTACATTCCAAGGGACTACATTTTGATGTGGCATTTTGGTAAACGATTCACGAAGCTTCTGTACACTTCCAAATTTTGCATAGATGTCTACCAGGGCAGTCACAGCACCTTACAAAATCTTCTGCCACTTGTCATTTAAGGATCACCAGACCTGGTTCTTTGATTGCACTTTACAAAATCTGCTGCCACTTGTTAATTTAAGGATCACCAGACCTTGTTCTTTGATTGGCAAAAGGTGGTAAGAAGCTGGCAGAGGTTGACCTCCCAAATAGATTTGCTTAAATTCTCCAAGCTTTATCTTTAAACTTATAGTACTTAAGAACCATCTTCTCTAAATGTTAATTGAAACCAAAGATGAAGCCATGAAGTGATCAAATTCTTAGGTGACATTACTGAGATCCTTTGAAATTTAGAGGGGAAAGGCCCTCCCATTGGTTCATAGAAAGGTTTATGAAAATGCCGGGGAGGGGCTGGGCCACACCAAGAAGTTGGCCGGTATGTTACCTTCACAATTGAAATGCTGGAAAGAGATAGAAGGGAAGAGATGGAGCAGCGACCCAGCTCGTTCAATTTTTTTTTAAGCTTCCAATTTGGCATGATACCACTCTTCATGTCTCTGTTTACCAGTAAGAAGCAATCCTCAACCAAAAGGCTCTGGTAAGCAAAGTGAATGTCCACTCTTAAGCCTTCCATGAGGTCAAAGGCCTCAGCATCATTAAATTCTCAACATGATTTTAATTATGTAGGTCTGGAGCAATTTTTAGCGAGAATTTTGTAAAATATCTCCTGCCCCAACACAACCTGGATTGCCTTTTGAAGCTCTGTAAAGGTCTATCTTGGCTTGATCACACTCATATCCCTACAAACCTACAAGCAAATGGGTATGCATATCATAGATGGATGAATGCACAAGTAGTTTTTGTAGATGCAACATTCACACACATGCAAACCATCCCTAGTTATCTTAAACTAACTCTTCTAATCCTCAAGTAATACCCCTTGCTTAAAGATATGCATTGCACAGTATCCAGTCAATCCCATACCAATTAATCCTTAACCCATTTCACCAACCAATCTGGTGCCGCGCCTCTGCATCGTAGTAAAGCTTCCATAGAAGTTATTTGTTATTGATTTGTAATAGTTGTCACGTGTCTGAAATTTATCATGGGGTATGTAATGCGTTCTTTGGTGGTAGTTGGAGGGGTTAGCTTGAGAGAATATGTTGCCTTGAGTTCATGTTTTTTGTTTTTTGTGCATAATGGATCAAGCTATGTAACTCAAAAGGTCAAAGATAAATGCTTCTCATTTATTTCTCAAAATAATGCATCAATGATGTTTCACGAGTAAATTGGTATGTTTTTTGGTTGCCATTCAGGTATGATTTTCAAAAAAATATTCACTATGATACACTCACACTAGAGGAAGCTGAAAACCAAATGAATGCTCGGAAAAAGAATCAAGAAGGATTTTCTAGATGGCTTATGAAAGACAAACAAGATAAAACAGAACGAGGAGTAAAAATGCGTTTAGCTGTTGGTGAGGAGGATGATGATGATGAAAGGGACGTTGAATGGGATGATGTGTTGGATAATGAAGAGGAAAAGAAGAAAAAAATGAATAAGGATGAAGACAGTGAAGAAGAAGACGAAGACGTGGAAAAATGCCGTCCCGATGATGATGTAGATGAAGATCAAGACAAGGACAAAGGTATTTATCAATCTCAATATCCACCGTCTTGTCCTTCTCTCTGATATTATATTTGGAATTTACTGATTGCTATAATTGCAGGTGAAGAGTGGGAGCATGAAAAAGAGTATGCTGATGATGACGAGCAATTACAAGACAATTCTCCTAACAATTCAAAAGAAAGTGAATCTATTGAATCAGTTCCAGATGACATTTCGGTGTGAAAAATTATTTTCCTTTTCCTTTTTTTAACATACTTTTTAGTCACATGCATCTAAAATAATGTTACTTAGAATCAGCCCATTACTCAGATAATTGCACTTGTATTTGAATAATTAGTTCAACACCTACAGGGGAAGTTCTAATATGGTCTCCCACATCATGGAGTATATGACATTCAATCTTACAACAATTCTTACATTTCCATATATAGCCCATAGGACGACTTCGGACGACTTCAATTATATGTTATGTGTTGACAAGACGTTTGTAGGGGCTGGAAAATTAACCATTTCCATTCGTGTATGTTTGAAGGAGGAGATGCTAAATACCTTTTAAAAAATGTTTTAAAGGGCTTCAAATTGGGACAATGTCCAAAACATGGAAAGGAATTGTCTCCCTCTTATTACTTAGTAGCATAATTACCTAAGACTCCGGGATGGTGGGACGGGGCTTCTAGGATGGCAAATAATCTCCAAATTTTAGCGATGGCAGGGGACGACTATTAAAATAATATATAAATATTAAAAATATACAAATAAACTAAAAAAATAACTTAAAGAAACTAAAATAGGATGAAATTCAAATAATATATTTAGAGTTAAACAATATGAATAAATTAATAAATAAAATCATTATGATTAATCATTAATTCGAAATCATAAATGAAAGAGATACATCAACAATAACATGCTAAGCTGAGATGTCAATAAAAATGGCCTATCTTAAATTTCACATCTATTTGACTGCCATACAAGAATTTTTATTCTTGCTTGGAGAATGTGATAAAAAAAATCGTGATATCTTGGGCATATGGTGGAATTTGGAGCATGTTCTTTTTGTCTCAGAAAGAATTTCTTGAGAGCGATGTAGTGGTCTAGCTAGGTTGAGACCTTCTGTCACCAATTAGTGGGAAATTTGTGGAAATTGTAATGAAGTATTTAATCAATATGGTAGGCATGTTTTCAGAAAAATATATTGAAGATATTTGTACTAGTAATTAAATATTTAAAATACAAATAAATTTAAAAAATAGAAGGAAATGAAAAAAAATTAAAATTAAAAATTTGAAATAAATTAGGCATGTAGAAAGCCACCAAAACACCCCCCTAAAAAGTGGGATGTTTTGGGGACGTACCTGAAGTTAATGGGACGTCACTTTTTTTTTCAAAATATGGGGACTTTTGGGGATGTTTCCTCCCCCGAGTCCTGTCGTCTCCAAGATGTCCCAGTTGTCCCAAATGGCTGTAGGACAGGGGGGACACTTTCCCACATAGCTATGCTTAGTAGTGCCTCTGCATGTTGTGTATCACCTTGCCTATGGTTGTTGCCTTTATGGCCTTAGTAAGTGCAAGTTTGTTGACTTATCTTGTGGTGTGTTCCTTGAGGTGGTTGCGTTTATGATGCCTTATTACTTACTACTTTGTTGCATTATCATGTGGTGTATTCGTTGAGGTGGTTGTGTTTATGATACCTTCTTAATTACTAGTTTGTTGAATTATCATGTGGTGAGTTCCTTGTGGATTTTGTTATACATTAATAACCCCTTTCTCTTGTGTGTGGCTTGTAGTTGTCTGTGTTTTTTGCAGTGTGTGTGTTGACAATATTTTGGTAGGGGCGTGAAAATTAACCTTTTCCTTTCATGTATGCTTGAAAGAGGAGATGTTAAATACAGTTTCAAAAATGTTTAAAAGGGCTTTAAAATGGGACAACGTTCAAAACATGGAAAGGAATAGTCTCCCTCTTATGACTTGGTAGTGCCTATGCATGTTGTGGATCACCTTGCCTATGGATGTTGCCTTTATGGCCTTATAATTTACAAGTTTGTTGACTTATCGTATGCTGTATTCCTCGAGGGTGTCTTTATGATGCCTTCTTAATTACAAGCTTGTTGAATTATCACGTGGTGAATTCCTTGTGGATTTTGTTATACATCAATACCCTCTTTCTCTCCTCGTGTGTGACATGCACATGTTCATACTTTTTCCAATATGTGTTCGATAATTCATGAAAGCTTTCAAAGAGTCTTTGTATGGACAAAAAGCTTTTCCATTCTAGAGGCCAACTACTAAGGTGCTTGTCCATAGGTTGTAGTATTAGTAGTCTCCTTTTCTACAATACTAACATCGGTTATTGATTCTTATGTATGATTTTTGTCTTACCTTGTGGTCATTGACTTTGGCAAATATCAATTGTGTCATCATTACGTGATCATCTTTCCTTTCCATTCACTATGAAAATTTCAATATTTGACTATAAACAATCATATTGAGGGCTTATTGGGCCATTAATAGTTAATGCTATATTTATACAAGGTAGCCCTCCATTGCATTTTCTATAGCCAACATGGCTCAACCATTGAACCTACAATAGCTCACAATATCTTGCAATAAGCTTAATAAACCCATAATTATATCAAATCCCAAAGCCAAATATGTATCCCCAAATAACACATGGGTGAGCATATTGTATCTAACACTCTTTATGATTCTCCGTTCAACTACTACCACATGAATTAATTCACTAAAACATGACTAGGGCTCATGTTAACTACCTACAACCACTCGTAACTTACTAAGTGACATGTAGAAATCCACATTCCACTTTTAAGTGTGAGTCATTCTTTTTATTTTTTATTGACTCATGATGCAACCATCTTGACACATGGCTCTAATTAGACACTTGTCACATCATCACACACTTGGCATTATAATGACACTTGACACTATCATCACAAATTATCATTAATCCCTAATACTCTCCCTTAAAGAATATTTTGAGCAGCCATTCCCTCTCTTGATTTATACAAGAACGTTGGCCTTCAAACATGATTTGACTACCATGTTAGTAAATAATATATTGAAGGTTCAACATATAGATTAAGATACTAATGAAAAAGTGTCAGGTCAAGCATTAATAGAGTGGCATTAACAATACTTGGTGCAAGGAAGACGTGTGGGTTGTTTCCTCGAAGTAGTGGGAAAGGGGCCGATCACTCACTACAGTGGGGTGATGATGTGCTGAGGGGCACAACCCTTAGTCTTAGTATGTGCAATCCCTTGGCCTTTTTTAGTCGAGGGAAGTCCTTTTGTTCCCAAAATTGTATTCACGTTCAAATTGAAAAAAAGATTACAATATAAAGCCAATATTTGGCTATTCATTTCACCTTCTAAGGTGACTCTTTCTATTCCTATGGATGACCCTTCATCTATCACATAAAAAGACAAAAGCTCTCCTATGACACCTAGGATTAAACACAAATATTATATGATCTGGTTACATCCCTCCCTTAATATTTAGGGGTCATTGTGAGACCAAGCATTCCTCTGAACTTTTCAACATTTTCTTGTCCAAGCGCTTTTGTCTAGATGTCTGTTGGTTGCTTTACTGTAGGGCATTGTTGTAACTTTACACTGCCATCTTTTACATAGTGCAAAATCAAATGAAATTTGGAATTGATATGCTTGATTCAATCGTTAAAGATTAGATTCTTTGCCTTTTAAATTGCAGAAGTGTTGTCAACCATTAGAGGTGTTGGATGAAACCTGTTGTTCTTGCAAATCTGAAAGAACTCGTTTGAGCCACAAAATCTCTTTGGTTACCTTTGAAGCTGCCATATACTCTACTTTTGTTGAAGAAATCGTCGACACTGATTGCTTCTTTGACTTCCAACTGATCACTGATGTTCCTAGATTCATTAGAAAACCTGAAGTGGATTTCCCATCTTCAAAATCACCAGCATAGTTAGATTCTAAATATCCAACCACATTGAAGTTTTCTGCCTTGGAGTATTTGAGCCCAAAATTGTGTTCCTTTGAGATATCGAAGGACTCTCTTTGTTGCTACCCAATCACTTTCTTTGGGTTCTTGCATGAATCAAGAAAGAACACCAATAATGAAATAAATATTTGGTCTAGTTGTTGTCACATAGGTCAAACTTCTAATGAATTGTCTATATTTTAGTAGTTCCACGGGGAAGTGTCCCCCTCGAAAAACCCTGCATTTCTGGGATGGGGATGTCCCCTAGCCAGTCCACCACCTCTGCCACGCTTTGCCACCATCCCCGAGACGTTTCCCTCTGAGAGGGGACGTCTTTGGGATGCCCCTTCAAAAGGGGGACGTCTTGAGGACTCTGGGACGTCCAAAAGTCCTCCATCCCCTCAGGAAACACCTAGGCGTTCCTCGCGCAGGTGAACGCCAAAAAGTGAATTTTTTTAATTTAAAAAAAAAATTTGGATTTTGTGCTTTCTACCCTAACCCTAATTGTTAGTGGGACCCACCCCACCCCCCAAGGCCTCCCAAAAGCTTATAAAAAGCCCTCTACCTCTCATTCCAAATCACACAAAAACTTCGTTGAGTGAAGTAGAGAGCTGAAAGTAGAGGCAACAAGTTAAGAGGGAGAAGTTTGCAAGAGTGAGAGAGCATTAGGAGAGGGAAAGTGAGATCAAGAAGAGGATATAGAAGCCATTGCCAAGAAGACTCAAGCCTCTTCAATTTTATCATTTCACCCACAAGGTAGGCCCTATGATTCTTTCAATTTCTGATTTTTAATTTTTGTTTCATTGAATCATTATTCATTTGTAAATTGTTTTGTTTTTTCATTCATGTCATTGAATCATTTGAATTTCTAAATTGAAAATTATTATATTTATTTGTGATTCTCATTCATTTAAATGCTTAAAAATAATTTTTAAATTTTTAAATTTTCAATGTTCATTCAAATGATAAATCAAATGCTTAATTTTTAATTTTTAAATCTTAAGAACAAGGATTCCTATTTGTGTATCCTCTACTTCCACGCTTCGAGCGAATTGAAGTAAAAAAAACAAAAAGAAAATCTTTGTTTTTTAAATTTTAATTTTAAATTTTTAAAATCTTCATTCAAATCAAATGCTTAAATTTAAATTTATAAATCTTAAGAACAAGGATTCCTATTTGTGTATCCTCTGCTTCCACACTTCGAGCGAACTGAAGTAAGAAAAACAAAAACAAAATCTTTGTGTCTTAATTTTAAATTTAAAATTTTAATCCCTTACATTATGCACTATTTGAATTTTAATTTTTTAAATTATAAACTTACAAAATGAAAAAAAATTATCATTTCTTGCAGTGTCATTATGAGTTCTCATAGCATGAGTGAGGATGAGGTTCAACCTCAAGGGTTTGAGGTTGAAGTTGAAAGTGACAATGGTTCAAATTATGCACATGATGATCCTAGTTTAGGAGGGAGGAGTGATCGTGAAAAGCAAACTAGTTTTGTTGGGAGTCCCAATTATAGTTGCCCTTCACAAGCCCTTCAACAATATGCTAAGGTTCCCTTTGATCCAAAGAAACCTTTACAACAATTTACAAGCAAGGTACCTTCAAAGCCTGTGACATCTGGGGGCACTAGGAGATGGAAGTGCAATCTATGTGACCTTGAATGGTTTGGCAACATGACTAGAACAAATGCTCACCTCCTTATCTGAGGCAAAGGCGTAGTATGTGAAAAGGTGGAAAAGAATCTGAAACTGAGGGCTGAAATATGTAAATTATGGGGTGTCAATGAAGAAGATGCACCTTCATCTACTACTTTGCCACCAAGGGGGAGGGGTCATAAGAGACAAAGTTCTACTTCTAGTACTTTGGAGAGGCCAATGGCAATGAATCCATCTAATTCAGGGGCAGCAAGGCCTAAGGGGAAACAGAAGATGTAGATTTATTCAATGTGCAAGCAAAGGATGAGGTAGATGATGCCATTGGCAAATTCTTCTTTGCCATTGGCATCCCATTCCATGTGGCTCGTTCTCCTTATTATAAGGAGGCCATGGCAAAAATAGCAAGAGTAGGACCATCATATGTGCCACAAGGAGAGACTAGATTGAGGACAACAATCTTGGATAAGAACTATTTCAAGATTAATATTTTAATGGAGAAAATGAAGCACACCTGGGTCTCAAGTGCATACAACATTGTCTTGGATGGGTGGACAGACATTAGGCATCGTCCACTCATTAATATCATGGTTACAAGTACAGCTGGCCCTTATTTTCTTAGGGCTATTGATTGTTCAAGGCATCACAAGGATGCTGATTTCTAGTTCCAGATCCTCAAAGATGCTATGAAGGAGGTTGGGCCACAAAATGTGGTGCAAGTAGTGACAAATGCAACCCATGTGTGCAAAGCAGCAAGGAAGTTAATTGAGGCAACTTATAGACATATTTGGTGGACTCGTTGTGTGCATGCCATGAATAATGCACTGGAGTACATGGAAAAAATCAGCTGGATCAAAGCAGTTGTTAATGATGCTAGAGATGTGCAGATGTTTATCTGCAACCACCACACTTCACATGCACTCTCCAGAACCTTCTCCAAGAAGGAATTCTTGAAACTTGTAGAGACTAGGTATGCATCATACTTTATTCTCTTGGAGAGGATGCTTGAGTTGCAAGAGGCATTGCAACTAATGGTTATGACAACAGAATGGAATCAGTGGCCTGAGTCGAAGATAGAGCAAGGGAAGAGGGTGAAGGAGGTGGTGAAGAGTGATTTTTTTTGGGCTGATGCCAAATATATTGTCTCCATCATTACTCTAGTCTTCACAGTGATTAGATATGGGGGTGTTAATGCACCTACCCTTGGAGAGATGTATGAGTGCATTGATACTATGCTTGATCAAATGAAGGTTGTTGTACGAGAGGACCCCACATTGCAATTCTACACAGAGCATATTCAGCTGATCATTCATAGTAGATGGGAGAAGCTCAACACTCCCTTGCACATGGTTGCCTATGCATTGAACCTGAAGTGGCATTTGCAAAGGCCTGGTAGACTTACACCTATACAAGATGCTGAGATGAAGGCAGGGTTCATGAAGGCCATTCAAAAAATGTATGATTCTACAGAGGCCAACATCATTTGTACTGAGTGGACAAAATTTGCCACTCTTAGGGGATATTCACAGGAGGCCGAAATAGATAGGGAGACAATGGCATAGGAGGAACCAATTTTGTGGTGGACTTTGCATGGGCCTCGTTCTTTGACTACCGATCTAGCCATTCGTTTGTTGTCCTAGGTTTTTAGTTCTTGTGCTGCTAAGAGGAATTGGTCTACTTATAGCTGGATCCACTCCATGAAGAGGAACATGCTTACCTCTAAGAGGGTAGAGAAGCTTGTGGCTGTACATAGTGCCTTGCGTCTCATTGACCGCAACACACTTGCGTACAAGGAGAGTCCAACAACCAGATGGGATGTAGAGCCAGAGGAGCCAACACAAATTGATGATGATGCTACACAGACAGGCTGGTTGGAATTAGCTTGAAGGAGCTTGAGCGTGTGGAGTCCAATAGTTCTAGTGACGAGGAGTTCGACATTGGGGATGATTAGCCATTGACTCATTGAGTCATTTGTATTTAGTATTTCACTATTTTAGTATTTTGTTTTTGAACATTGTTGATACTTGATTGCAATCATGAATCATCATTATGAAACTTTGAAAATTCAATGTTCAATGTTTATTGTTTAATGTTCAATGTTCATTGGTTCAATGGATCAAACTTGAAACTTAAACGATTAAATTACAATGTTAAATTGTTGATGTTCAATGCAATATACTTATTCCTTATACATCTTTTTATAACTATTTTTTCAAGTACTATATGTATTTGCACTGCTCCCTCGTCGCCCCCTGCCATCCCCAAACTTAGGCCTTTTTCAAGTACTATATGTATTTGCACCGCTCCCCCGTCGCCCCCTGCCATCCCCAAACTTAGGCCCCCCATCCCCCCATCCCCGCGTCCCCCCGTCCCCCTGTCAGGAAACTCCATGGAACTACGATATTTAGTAGCATCTACAAAATCCGTGGTACCTTATGTGGTCAATTTCAGATTTTGTTCCATGGGCTTATTGAGAGGCTTACAATCTTCTATTTTGAATTTGCTCAGAATATCACCAATGTGAAGATATACTTTGGTTTTTGAATTACTTCAATACCCAAATAGTAATGAAGATAACCCAAATCAGTCATTTCAAAGCTTTTTGTCAACTCTAATTTGAATTTTGTAGTGTACTTTTCATTGTTTCCTGTGATGAGTAGATCATCAACATACCAACCATTCTGTCAACTGTTTTAACAAAAAGAGTAAAATATTTAAACTCAAAACGTTTGAAGTTTATGTTCAAGAGGTGCTTAGCCAGTTTTTCGAACCAAGCTCTTGGGGCTTGTTTCAAACCATATAATGATTTTTCAAGTTTGTACACTTTGTGCTCTTGGCCGTTTACTACAAAGCCTTCAGATCGTGTCATGTCTAATGTCTCCTTGATACCATCATTCAGAAATGCAGTTTTGACATCTATTTGGTGAACTTTCTATCTGTTGTGAGTTGCCAAAGCCAACATGGTTCAAGTGGAAGGCCATTTTGTTGTAGGTGCAAAGGTTTCACTATAGTCAATTCCTTTTTTTTGAGCATATCTTGTTGCGACAAGCCTTGCTTTATGTTTGTCAAGTGAGCCATCTGCCTTGTTTTGTTACAAGGACTCGCATCCAATTGGTTTGCAGTTTTGTGGAGGATCCACTAATTCTCAAGTTTCATTTTTGACTAATATATCATATTCATCTTTCATAGATTTTCTCCAGACATCAATCTTTTTAGCTTGTTTGAAAGATGTTGGTTCTGAATCGAATGCAACATTGAGTTGTTTCTCTGGAGGATCATTTAAAGTAAACTTTTCTAGTCCATCTTGATAGGTACTTTGAGTGCCAGTCTTTCCCACCTCATCAGGTTTGATATCTTTCAATGTCTGAGCAACTTATTTAAGCATCTTTTACTATACCCCCTGTTGAATAGCTAGTGCCTCAATTTCCTGTTTTGAAGCCTCTTCATTGTTTGACCTCTATTTTGAAGGTATGTGTTCAATATCTAATGAGGTGTCCATTTCTCCTCTGAAGGAGTTTCATTTTCAATTACATGAGACAATATTGATTCAATTGACTCCCAGTTGCATGTTCCCCCCTCACTGTTTGTAACATCCAAACTACTCTCCTTGTAGACATCAAACTTTGCATATTTATCTAGTCGACTCATTTGTCGATCAATGCTGGCATTGTCCTTTGTAGTTTCACAAAACTCAACATCACTCACAATGAGGAACTTCTTGTTCTTTTCATCATGTAGTTTGTATGCCTTTGAGGACTTAAAATATCCCAAGTGAATACATTTGCGACTCTTGTGGTTCAGCTTATTCCTTTTTTTTTTTGGACTCAATGTGTAACAAGTGGATTCAAAACCCTGAAGATGATGCATTGAAGGAGTATGACCATACCACATTTCATACAGAGTCTTCACTTCAATGGCTGACGATGGTGATCTGTTTCAGAGGTATATTGTTGTTTGAGCCGTCTTTGCCCATAAATGTAGATTTACTCCATTGAAATATAACATTGCATGAACCATATTTATAATGGTTTTGTTCGTTATTTTTGCTAATTTTTTTTGGGAAGTGCGGGGAATTATGAGATGGTGTTTGATCCCTATTTCTTTGAGGTAGGCGCTGAAGGCCTTTGAAGTGAACTCACCACCATTGTCTGTCCTCATTGTCCTGATGTGGGTTTGGGCTTCATTTTCAATAATTGTTCGAAACTTTTTGAGTGTGTCAAATGCTTTATATTTTTGGTTAAGAAAATATATCCAAGTCATTCTGCTATAGTGATCGATTAACAACTTGAAGTGTTTGTGAACACCAACAGAGATAATTGGGAGAGAACACAAGTTTGAGTGAACCAACTGCAATTTTTGCTCGACTTTTCATTTTGATGTCCGAAACGATTCTCTTTCATGTTTGGCCAAAATGCAGGCCTCACACTTTTCAATTTTTGATGGTAGGGTAGGCGACCTTGCTACACCATTCTTTTGCATAAACGAATGCAATCATGATTTGTATGCCCAAATCTAGCTTACCATAACATGCTTGGTGAGATACCCTCTTCAATGAGGTGAGTAAAGTTTCTTGACACTGATGGCTCACACCTGAGTTTCAACAGTTTGCCTTCCTCAAATCTAGTCAATACTACGACATTGTCACTTTTTCTTTTGATTGTGACTTCCCATTATCCAACGTAGTGGAGTGCCCATGTTGATGGATGAGCACCAAGGACAATAGTTCCGTGTCAACTGAGGAAGGTAGAGAACATTTTGAAGTATGAAATCTGGAAGCCCTTGACACTTGACTCGGATTGTACCCTTTTCTTCTGGTTGCAGGCTTGATCGATCTGCCAGATACATTGGACTACAACTTTCCTCCTTAAATTCCTCAAAGATGCCTTTTCAGAAAGTCATATGTTGAGTGGCACTAGTATCAAGAACCCAAGCATCAAACGAATTTGTACTTATTGAAGCCATGTTTGCCTCATTTGAGTTGGAAAGCATGTATTCACTAGTGAATTGGGCCGAGTTTAACTTTTTTGTTTGTTTCTTTGTTTTTTTCTCTTTCTTCTTACAGTATGCTTTAATTTTCTCCCATGAAGTCTTGCATTCGTGAGTCCCATGGCTTCTTTTTCTATCACACCATTTGTAGTAAAGATGTTGTTTATCATTTTGTTTTTGATCTTGACCATGGTGGTTGTTGGATTTGCCCCCTCGTCCCTTTTTTTTAATCATTGCTTTCACTTTTGGAAGATGTGGCCTTGGAAGAATAACCCTTTTGCTTAGCATAAAAAATGCTTTCACCTATAGATTTAGTTTTTTTCCCGAAGGCCTTTTCTCTTTCAGCCATCTTTTCAACTAAGTGATCAAATGTTAGAGTCTCCAGTTGATTATTTGCTTGCGAGGACTCCTAATAGGTTGAATACGTGGGAAGGACCTTTATGATCGTGGTCATGTATATGCCAATTTTGACACCAGTGGCATTCACATCATGCTTGATCACACAAATTTATGAGGCCATATTCATCACATCACCATTTTTCACTTTAAGATTGAACAACTTCAATTGTAACTGTATGATTTCCAACTCTGAGTGTGAATCATACAAGTCTTTCAACTTTCGAAGTGCTTCCTATGGAGTTGTGCACCCTTGCACATAATGGAAAATTTCATTGTCGACTGATGCCCTTAGCAAGGCCAATGCTTTCAAATTCTTTTACTTCTAAGCATTAACTTCTTTTGCATTTGTTGGTTGTGCTAGCTATTTGTCTCCGTTGCAAATGCCGAACCATAGATCATTGAAGATGAGTGTATTCTCCACTTGTTAAGACCATTCTAACTAGGTATCTTTCCCGGTTAGAGTTGTGCCAACAGTTGATTTTATTGAATGCATTTTGCAAATAAAGGGAGATGAAAATGTTCCTTGTCACTCCAAAAATGTCCCCCTTTCGATATACCACCAGATCTATATGCCAAACATCTCTATATGCTTGCCTTCTTATATACCTATCAGTACGTGGAAGAAGCTTATTCTTTTTATATACCCGACAGTGTGTGAAAGAGATGTTAAAACATGTTAGAACATAATGAAATATAGCACCTAGGCAGTACATCAAAAGGATTTGCACTATGTACGGCATCCACTTAACAAGTCCTTATACGTGGACATGATAACCCTATATACTTGGATTGCTTTTGATCGTTGTCGGGATTTATGTCTAGCAATAGTCGCAAATGGGTAAATGGAGGGAAGGGAAAATGAAAGTTTTTTCTTATTTTTCCTTGGCAATTTGTAGAGACGAAGCCACATACGCCATTGTTGCAACTATGTTAGGCTATTAGTGAAGTAGTTCGATCGCGACGGCTTGATCCATAAACACGAACCAAAGGCATTGTTGATACCGAATGCTGCGAATTTTGTTTTGTTTCCACAATTTGATTTGTTCTCAAAATTTTCTTGAATTCGGAAAATGAAGATTGATTTTGTTTTGATATTTGACTTTTTTTGCTTTGATAAGTAAAAAACAAATTAAAATATGCTATTTATTCCCTTGTGGGAATATTCTCCATTCCAAAAATTGTGTTTTCAATAGCTCTAAATTCCTCGCCAATGATATTTTTGCTTTTATTTGCAATGAAAAAGCATAAAAATATGAATTTTTGCTTATTTTTATACAGCACCAAGTGGAAGAGAGAGAAAGAGTCTTGTTGAAGAGTTCAAATGACTTGTACACCCTTCTCGATGGTCAACACGCCTCTACTGAAGCTTTAATCAGCAATGTAAGAGATTAAGATCTGCCACACAGCCAAAGAGCACTCCAAAGTCTCCAAAAATTGCTCCAAGATGCTGATTCTAGTTGCCATGCAGCCCAGTAGCCAAAAGAGACACTAGAATTACTTCCACGCAGTCAAAGAAGGCTGAAAAAAAACATAAATTTGCCAGGATCAGTAGAGAATTGTGCCTTAACATCACCACACAGTCATACACCTTTGTAAACAGCCAATATAACCATTGTAATGGGAGAGAATTGTGCCATAAGGTCTGACAACTTCAGGTAAAATGCTTCATCAATCGCCTTCCAATCAGCTACGCAGTATAAGAAAACAATCACAATGCCTTATAACAGGCTGAACAATGTCAGAACACAGCTAACAGTGAGAAAACAGCAGAAATTCATTCCTTATTGACTGAAACATTGTTAGTATAGCAACAACATGCCTTTATTCAACTGATATGCCATTAATGAACAGCCAATAACAAACAAGTTTATACATGCGATGTAGCTAGAAAAGAGGAATGAAGAATGGAGAAAGAGAAATGACCAATGAAAAACTTGGCTTTGATACCAATGTCAGGCCAGGCATTAATGAACTGCCATTAACAATATTTGGTGCAAGCCAAAATTGTATTCACGTTCAAATTGAAAAGAAGAGGATTACAATATTTAAAACCAATATTTGGCTGTTCATTTCACCTTCTAAGGTGACTCTTCCTATTCCTACGGATGACTCTTCATCTATCACACAAAAAAACAAAAGCTCTCCTTTGACACCTAGGATTAATAACAAATATTATACAATATTGTTACATAACATCAAATTATTTTTTGTCCTCCCAAGGAACAAACTAAGAGATACCAAGGATCAAACTGATCCTAAACTCCATAGTGGAGTGTACATGACTACATGCGCATGTGGTCTTAAGTACATAGGGAAACCTAGACGAACCATAAAAATTAGTATAACATTGTTGATACAATAACATCCTTGGTTCACAAGCTATCTTGCATAATACAAAATAGAGTGTTTGCTTTAAGTGGAATAACGAAAAAATAAAATAATATAAATTAAAATAGGTTCCTCATGTGACACACGCCGTGTCGTGCAGTCATGTTTAGTTGGATTTTCTGAAGGTTATGATGGTCCATTTTGATCAACTCTGGCGGTCAGTTACCTTGCAAATAGATGAGCTTAGAAAAAAAGAAGAGTGGAAAAAAAAGACAGCAAAGGAAAGGAAGGACAGAGTTCCAGCAGAGAGAGGACAAAACTCGATATAGGAAATGAAGAACAGTCATATTGTGACTGAAATTGAAAGGTTTGATGCCAAGGCCAATAGGCATACATTGGAATGCTGCTATTTCCCTAGTTTTAATTTAATTCCACAGTTGTGTATGCTTCCATTAATGACTGCCATTGCTGGAATGAATTCTTAAATTAGGGCGTCCATTCATAAGTTGTGCCCTCTTTGACCCCAACAAGGGAGTGGGTTTTAATATAATTCTTCTAGCATTGTGCACTCTTTGACCCCAACAAGGGAGAGTTTTTTAATATAATTCTTCTAGCATTGGATTTATTGTATCAAAGCAGTGTATTTGTAGAAATTTGCAAGTTTAAATTCAGCAAGCTTGAAGTTTGTTTTCATCCAAGTGCAGTAAGAGGGCTGTAGAAGGAAAGCAATGGCAATGAAGAAGGGGTCAAGCACCTAGAGTAGCTGTGATGTAGGATCATCTGGGTCAACAAGCAATCTTGCATCAACCAAAATCGTGAGTCAATGTTTGTGTGAGTTTGTGCTTTGTCAGAAATGTTGACAACGTTTGCGCGTGTTGAAGATGATTAGAACGAGTCCAAGGAACATCATTAAGATTCCAACACTTTAGGAACATCAGGGGAAGTAGGTTATCAGACATCTCCTAGAGGTCGAATTGACCCCTTTTGGGAGGATGACAGAACCGCCACTTAATGCAGTAACTGGGGATTTCACTTACAGGGGCAGAACAAGCAAAGTAATTGCTTAAAATAAAAAAATACAACATGTGGACCGTTCTCCAATACAAAGGGAACTTGAAGAGATTTTGCAGGAAGGCAGTGCTAGGCAGGTGACATTTGGATCAGTCTTGGCAAGAGCAAAGAGTTAGTTGGGGAAGTGCTAAGTTGAGTTAATTCAGCTTCCAAGAGTAGAGAACAAGTGAGAGAGAAGAAAGTAAGACTTGCAGAGCTTGCTAAGGTGGTGTATGTCGAACGGAGAGTGTAACCAATCCATTAGGATTGAGATCAGATTGTTTTCTTCATTTCATGGTTCAATAGGAAAGCAAGCATCTCTGCGCATATCAAACCTATGCAATACTTTAATGTGATTCAATAAAGAGCGCGTGGTTGCTTCTAGTCAGAGTCTTTTTTGTGTAAAGTGTATCCCTTGAGAGTAAGTGTGTCTATGCTGGGGAGTAAGGCAGCTATTAACTTGGCCCCCTCATTCCTGTTTGCATCAAGACAACCTTATAGAGATGGTGAAGACAATGCAGGAGAGGATAAATACCATGGAAGCAGAAAGGAGAAAAAGACCTTTAATAACATGGACTACTATCTTGTCATGGACTGTGAAAATCTTGTGTGTGTATGTTGTATTGTATACGAGGTCCCTAAAAATTGCTGTATCCTTGTGTAAGTATCTATATTTGTTCTTGTAATTGTATGCATTTCCTGGTAATTGAGACTTTTATGGAAATCAACATAAATACAAATCTTAGTATATGTTGGCAATGTCATGCGTTTTATAGTTTTCTCTACAGTTTTAACATAAGATCCTAATTGGTTGTGTACCTTTCCAATAATATGCATTTCCTTTGTTTGAAATGAAAAAAGTGGGGTTTATATTATCTTGTATTTATTCAAGATTCTACAATTGAGGATCAAAACCCTAAGTCCAAGATATGAGATATATGTCAAACCCTATTGTGAAATATGAGCTATTATTCCTTATTTCCCTAAAGATGGACCCAGTAGTGGGATCTGAAATGTCGAACAAAAACATTTTTACATAATAGGATAATTTTATTCAATCTATTTCTTGCCTTCGAATTTGAATAAACTACGCTATAAAATAGCCTTTCCCAACCACAACTCATTTGAATATCACTAGAAAATTTGCTTTTCTGATGCATTTTAACACAATGTTTAAGGTTTTTTAGACTAGATAAAAGTTCAGGAACCTATAAATAAGAGCGAGTTTACTTAAAAGATGATATAAACTATGACACTAAGGAAAACCTCTCTTTGGTACTAACATTGGTGACAATTTTGGTGTCATGCCTTGTGGATCCTCTCTTGCTTGTGTTTGTTAGATTGATATGATGCCCAGTAAGCTACAATGGCATAACTCTGGGATGGGATTTCGTTTCACATAAATAATTTATCTCTATAAGTTTGTTTGGAAGAGGGATCATATGTCCTTTGGGACACACTCCATTTAACCTCCTTTAATCTGTGATATATGGTACGATTCACAACCCATGATGTTGAATCTTCTTTAATCTGCAACAAATATTACGATTAACAACCCATGGTGTTCTATTTGATGGTGTAATAGCTAAACTCTCATATCACTACTTTATCCCCTTTTTTTTTGAACATTTATCGAGTGATTTTCATCAGTTTTTAATTTTATATGTAATATCTCCAAACTCAGCCTCAATTAAATTACCGAAGGGTATTTAGCCAGACCATCCAATCGCTAAACACCAGCAGCAACTCAGCTATCAGCAAATTGCTACCCATCAAGTGTTAGCAATTTTGGCTGATGTCTGTAATATTGTCATTGATGTCAAAGGCAGCATGTGCTATTAGACATTAATGTCAAAAGTTGAATTGCACAGACTTACAGTGCAAATCGGATTTATGAAAGAGCTTCTGCTTATAAAATAAGTAAAGCAGTCTTGAGAACCCGAATGGGTCTTGTAGTGCAAATCGGGATTCCAGAGCAACTTTACTTCTCTCAACTTTATAAGTTAAGTTGTCCCGAGAACCCGAATGGGCTTAGCAGTGTTAATCGGGCTTATGCAACGACTTTACTTGTCTCATTTTTATAAGTCAAGTTGTCTCAAGAACCCGAAAGGGTCTAGAAGAGTTGATCAGGGTTTTGGAAGCACTTTACTTCTTTCATGCTTGTAAGATAAGCAATGTGGAAAACCCGAATGGGTCAAGGAAGAGGTGATCGGGATTTCGGAGTGACTTTGCTTCTCTCATGTTTATGAGTTAAGCAATGTGAAAAACCCGAATGGGTCTAGGTGAGTTGATCAGAGTTTTGCAACAACTTTACGTAGTTCATTTTAATAAGTTAAGCAAAGTTGAAAACCCGAATGGGTCTGGAAGAGTTGATCGGGTTTCTAAGATGCCTTTACTTCTTCCAAGTATATAAGTCATGTTGAATGAAGAACCTGAAATGGTCTTGAAGAATTATTTCGGAAAAATTGGCAAAGACAATTCTTTCGGAAATATTGGCAAGGACAAATCTTTCGGACAAAAAGCCCGTAGAAATTGTTCCGAAGGGCATGTAGATGCTTGCAAGAAAGTCGAAGGGTACATTCAAAAAAGTCTGAAGGGTATGTGGACCCTTTCAGAAAAGCTGAAGGGTAGTTTGCAAAAAGCTGAAGGGTATGTGGAACCTTTCAGAAACGCTGAAGGATAGTTTGCAAAAGGCCGAAGGGTATGCGGACCGTTCAAGAAAGCCAAAGGGCAAGTGGATCGTTCAAGAAAGCCGAAGGGTAGTCTACAAAAAAGCTGAAGGCATGAGGACGTTTCCAAGGATTCCGAAGGACAATTTGTCGGGAAAATTGTCTCGAAGAATTAAGTTGGGAAAATAACCAGAAGAGAAAAGTCCTGAAGAAAATAACTCGGACAAAAAGTCCACGGAAATTGTCCCAAAGGGAACATGTTAAAGTTCGAGCAAGTCTGAAGAGATCAACGAAGGGGAAGCATCTCAAAGACGCCGAAAGAAGCGAGATGAAGTCAACATGTCGAAGGTTAATGATCTAGTCAACATAAAGAGCAAGCATCTTTGATGATCCAATGACACATGCAAGTCAGGATTAAGAAGATCCAATGGAGTGAGTGAATCCAAAGCCTTAAAGGTGCTTGAAGGTTAATGCACAGTAGTAGAGTTAAAGATCGAGCATATTCAAATAAATCGAAAGTAGTGAAAGCGATCCAACTATAAAAGATATAGTGGAAAACATAAAAAGGGGCTTGATAGTTAGAGATGGCACGAAGAAAGAAATCAAAGGCACGCATTTAATATATTCTCAACGAACAATTGAAGGAACAGACAAACTTGTAAATGATTGCACGGAGCTTGAGATTGATCGATCCAACTGATCAATCATCGATTAAGGAGGTTGTGCATTTAAGAGATAAATCCAACAACTGCCAAACATAGTAAAGAGACCAGAACATTATGGCGTGATGCATGAACCAAGACACGAAAAGGAAACAACGCAGTTATGACCATAATCCTGCAATTGTCAAAGATAGAAACGAGAATAGACAATTACTGTATGATACAAGAACCAAGACATGGGAAAATGCAAAAGTCAAATACGCATTAAAGGAGAATCCAGAACTGAAATTGGTTAAGTGCAAATAGAATGTGAATGCAATAAGTGAGTCAAGAAACCCTAATGAATGCTTGTATAAACACGACTCTTAACATATCATAAGGCTGCTGCTGCTATTGCGTTTTTAGGCGAGAAAAAGGGCTGTCGATAAAAAGAAATATGCAGACAAAGTAAAACACAGAGAAGAAGGGGACTAAGTGTATTTGAACAAAACATACCCAGATGCATGTAGATACAGAGTGAAAGACATGCAGACAGAGATTAAGCAAGCAGGAAGATAGAGCACACAGCTAATGAGAAGAAGGTGAACAGTTACAAATTAGACTTGTAACAAAGAACATTGAACTAGATTCACTTGTGAATCTATCTTGTACAATGGAGTTGTAGCTCCATAGTTCAGGTAGGTTGGTGTCTACATACAAACTGGGTTGATGCTCAGTAAGGAGATTGGTGTCTCCTAAGAACTGATGTCTTTGAATGTAACTAGTGAGGTTTGCCAGTAAGGCATTTTATTGTGAGGCTGGATTAGAACAGTAGATTTTAGCAGCTGATTCTCACCGTGGTTTTTCCCTTTGGATTTTTCATGTAAAAATCTGATGTTATGTGCTTCTGTGTGTGTGTGACTTCGCATTTGTTCTTTGATTTGCACATAAAGGTTTTAAATGGACTAGTTTTAGCTTATCTACTGATTCACCCCCCTCTCAGTAGATAGTTGTGTTCAACATCAAGCAACCCAATGCCAACAACAAATCACTAATATGCAGTAAAGTCATTAAATTGCAGTCAGTAAGGGAAATCGCAGCGTTTGGAAATGGAGCATTACAATTAACAAAGAAATCACAGGTTTGTAATCTACAATTTACAAGGAGAAATTGTCACTGCCAAGGAAGAGATCGCTGCAAGGAAGAGATCACTGCCAAGAAGAATATCATTGCCAAGAGGGGAATCACTGCCATTAGACAGTAGCAATTATTTATTAAGGAACATCAACAATTACTTTAGGAGATTGCCACACTTAGTTATTTAGGAGATCGTAACAACAACAATTAGTTATTTAATTAATAAATTGTTAACCAACATTCATTAAGACAAAGGACACCACCCTTGGGAATATATCTCTTGGGACAAGGCATTTGGAAAAGTCATGTCTCTTCGATGGAAGGATTTGAAGATATAAATAATCAGCCATTGGGATGGTAGACATTCTTCAATTATGTATTCAATCATCTAACTTCGTATAAGCGTCATGCTATACAACCACTCTCAAGGACGAAAACCCTTGTGATTATAATAGCTCAAGGATGAAACCCCTTGTGGATTTATATTTTATTTAATTTATTATTTTAAATGCAAGTTTTATATTTATAAAAAAATATTATTTAAAGGAATTTTGGAAAATCCAAACTAATGTAAAATATTACATTGTAGCATTAAATAAGGATGCCATAGCATTGGCTTTTTCGCCACTAGAATTGCGTATTGTAATGTCCCTTTTTGAGCGAGCATCAGAGTTTGGTGGTTTAGCCTATCATCAGGGCCTTGTAGGCTAATATTGATGATTAGAGGGCCGTTTGTGGGAGTTAATGCGTTCTCTTGATGGCAGTTGGCAGTGTTTTCCTCTCCAGATCTTTGATATTTTCTGAGGCATTGTTATTCAGGGGTTTTTGGCTTTATTTGTATACACTTACTATTTATAGTAAGTCGGTTATTAGAGACCCACCTTACAATTTCTAATAAGGCATCTAGATGGATAGAGTGTGCAGTAGGTAAGCTGGTGGCGAAGACAGAATTGATGAATGGCGTTTATTTATGGAGTTTTAATTATTATTAAAGTAAAGCTTTAATAATAATTAAAAAAGTGCACATCATTAAATGTTATTTGACCTTATTATTAAAAGGGTTATTTAATGATTATAAAGTCAAATTATAAAGTGCATATTATGGGCACCCACTTGAGGGATAATATAAAGTGCCAATTTAAAGGGAGATATAAGTGATTATTAAAATATACTTTATATTATTTGGTTGTGCACCAAATAGAGGGAAAAGTGAATGAAATTAAAGTGAAATTAAATGAGATGAAGCCAAATACAAATTGAATATTATATAAAGGCTTTTGAAAAGGGTTTTGATTCCTTCTTGATCATTTTTTATCAATTGGGCTTTGTGCTTTGCAAATTGGAGGTGGAGACCTAGGATTTTCAGTTGCAACGATCTTGGAGAGCATAGCTTCTTCTTGAATCGAGCTTTCCGAGAGTGTGAAAGATCATCCGAGGGTTGCTAATTGGTGGCTTCACACGGAGGTCACATTCGTGCTTCATTGGAGAAGAAATTCAGAAGTTTACAAGGGGTTTTGAAGACTAATCATTTGCAGATCAGAAGTTGTTAGCTGCTACGGTACCCGCGCTACAGTAATAGCTACAATACCATCGTGAACAGTACCGAGCTACAGTGATTTGAACCAATAATGTGTTAAAGTTGGCAAGGGTTTCATATATCTACTGCTATAATCTGAGTTGTTATTATTATTTAATCTATTGAAGGGTTTGAGACTCATACATTTTGCTGGACTGGGCAAGGGAGGGGTCTTAGAATAAGACACCGCCTAATCTAGAAGGCTGTAGGTTGAGTTTGGTGTTGATATTCTGCTGCTGGTTGGATTCTGGGAAGTTCTGAGCGGGTTTAGTTACCTGAACATGATCCAGTTTGGTGTTATCAACCTTCTTTAGGAGTATACTGGTTGCTGGGTATGATCTTCAGATGTAGGCGGCTTCCACTGGAGCATTCAATCAACCTGGTATTTATTACTAAGTCTGAAACTATGTACTGTGAAGGTAATTATTGCTAATGCTATCTGAGACTGTGTATGATCAGAATATTATCTGTATGCAATTGTTTACTGCTGTAACTCATTTCTAAGTGCAAATACTTGTAATCTGCTCATTGTTTAATGACCAATCTGAGTATGCATGAGACTGTGGTTTATTTCTGAGTTGTCATATTGTATATCAGTCGCAAATATGAAAGAAAGGAAGTTGTAGAACTGATTGTCAGACCTGTGTGTACTTTTCTCTTTGAATACCATTATAATATATGCATTGTGATGACTTGAGTTTGATAAAATGGCACATCTATGAAACTGAAATATCGAGCAAAAACGCAAGTTAAATATCCTATCAAGGGTGGGATATCTCACATATTGTCAAAAAATAAATAAATTATTGGGCTATAAATGGGTAGGGAGAGTAACTCAAAAAGTCAGAACTTATTCTAATGGAACGGAAACATCAGTTTTTGTAAAGTTGATTCTCACCCAATAATAAATAATATATCATTAGGTCATGTTAGTCATTAAAATAGTTCAATGAATTTAATTGAAAAGAAAATGACTGGGACAGTATATTTCACTATAAGATTAGGCCAAAAATAAAAGATTCTCAAGTTAGTAATGCATTTCTTTGTATACAAATGTTTATTATTCCACTTTAGGATTAGAAACATCATAAATAAAGGATATTATAGAATATTGTGTATAGAGTGATGATGTAGAAATAACTCTGCAGATTTAACAATAAATAATTAAATCAAGTCTGATTTTTCTGTGGAACTTGTAATTACAGGACTTTGAAGATGACGAAGGTATTACTGAGGCTGGAAAGCAAATAAAGATGCTTCTTAAGAAAAACTTTGATGAGAATGATGGATCTGGGAAGGAAATTGCACTTGAACCTAGTGCAAATCATAAACAAGTCAATGAGAATGACGTTAATGATGAAGATGAAAAGATGCTTGTAAGTTTTACATGAACCTATTGAGAAAATACTTCTTATATTTATTTTTGATATCTCCTTCAAGTGATATTTAATTTCTAATAATGATGATTATGAACAAAGTTGCAATTGAATCCATCATATAAAGTACTAGTACACAACATTTTATTTTATTTGGTAAATTCCCATTGCTCTTCCATCAAATGTATCTGTGAATTGCACTCGGCTTTGCCTGTTGGGGTAAGCCATTCCCAACAAGTTGCATGTGGGATTTTACCCAATCCTAACACTTTATCATCTCCTAGTGATTTGAACTTGGGGCTCCACTTTGGAAGCCTCAATATTTTCCACACTTGAGCTCATCCTATTTGTCTAGTGCATTGCTTTTAAATTTTCACATCTTTTTGTGTACCATATCATAGCTAACTAATCACACAAGGAAATACAAAGCTTTTATTTGGAAAATAATACGTATCTCATTTTGTACGTATAATGCAAGGAAAATACAATAAAATAAATTCATATATGTCTATCTCCTTCAAAGTAAATTAACATGGTACAGGTATATGGGGATTTATCAATTTGGTTTGTAAAGCAGGTTCGGTATGAATTGTTTTACGTGTACAAAAAATAATAGAAAATAGAGAAAACTGAAATTAACTATTAAAATCAACTTGTAGTTAAGTGTTTTTTCTAAGTATTTTTTTTTTGGATTGTTATTTTGAATGTGTAATTGGTTGGGTATTGCCTAGGTATGGTTGTGGTATTGCCCGACAATGATGCGGATATGGTAGTGTCATATCCGATACATATGCAAGTAGGACCTGAGAAAAATAGTGAACCTAGTACATACTCGGATTAGTACTAATACCGAAATTGTATTGGTGGTATGGGTACGGGTGTTTCTTGGATAGTACTTGGTAACATAGGCTTGGAAAGATGGTGATGGTTGGGGCCCTTAGATAGCTTGATGTTCTCCTATGAAATTGGTGTTTGTTCATGTCTCAGTTGTTAGCGTAATCTTCCTAGACTAGGTAAAGATAGGTAGTCTCTAGGGAATGTGGTGGCCTTTTTGTGAGAACTCAAGGAAGAGGTTAGAAATTTAGTCTTCTAAGGAACAAGAGCTTTGCTTTGGCTGTTACACAAGAGGTACTGCGCTTTCTTGAAACAAATTTAGAGAAGATTTTCTAGGCACAAAATTGAGCAAAGGTTAAATCTATGATATGAAATTTGTGCTAGCATATGGTTTCATAGAAAGGGAATACAATGGGTAGAGTTTATTTGTGTGCATTGCACATGAGTTAATGTGTAAGAATGGCGAACCTCACCTACTTCTATAGTAGAAGGTGGGTGTGAAAATCAAGGCTAAACTTCAAATATAATGCTTCTAGCTTGATATTCATCTGCTTCAAGTGCTTTTCGTGCCAATACTTTCTCTAGTATATTTCATCGATTTGGTTCAACTCATCCAATCTTATATTTAGGCTTTGCACATCGCCTCACTAGTTCTGGGTCACAATTCGCAAAGTTGGCACCATAATTTCCATCAGAATTATTGCATCTTGCCCATACATCCCCACTTGAATGGTGTATGTCTTGTTGTGATTATGTGCATTGTCCTATATGCTTATAGGATGGATGGAAGTCGCTCCTCCTAGCTATTTCCTTCAATGCCACATGACTTCTAAATATTGAGCCTAACACTTTATTTGATGCCCTTGCTTGTACATTCACTCTAATAAGGTACTTAGGACATGTGAGCATGCTCAAAATTTTGGATTTCTTTGCCAAGTACTTTATAATCTCATTGACGAAGTGTCCTCCTTGATCATTTGCCAAATGCAATGGTATTCCAAACCTTGTGATGATTTGCTTGTACAAAAACTTAGTTGTGCTCAATGTGGATTTATATAGAACGCTCTTGCCTTTGGCCGTTTTGTCGTCTTTGTCGTGAAAACTATGTAACAAGATCTTCTTTGACTTGTCGTTTTCAATGGACCAACAAAGTCTAGTCCTCCTCTCTCAAATAATTCTTCTGGTTACATTGGGTACAAGGACATGAAATATAGTGTCAGTGGTTTACTCGTCCTTTGGCA
Organism: Torreya grandis; assembly: GCA_037957365.1. Classification (NCBI taxonomy): domain Eukaryota; kingdom Viridiplantae; phylum Streptophyta; class Pinopsida; order Cupressales; family Taxaceae; genus Torreya; species Torreya grandis. Next base: position 527,319 of record JARHVA010000716.1, on the reverse strand, counting down.
TTTCTTACAACCAACAACCCATTATTTCACGTCTTTGACAATTATAGGTCGCCAAAGGCCTATTAGAACATTCCTCGCCGGTGCATTTGACCCCATGTGACCTTTGGCTGGTTCCTCATGCTTCTTGCAAGATTATGTGAATCTCTTTGCTTAGTACACAATTTTGCCACACTTGATCAGGTGGCATTTTATCCAACAATCCATGTACCAACTAGAATGTTTGATTTCATCAATATCCTCATTTTGGCTTACACATCTTCTGAAAGCTACCCATTGAAAGAAAATATCTAGTATTCTCATTCCATGACAGGAGTACCGCAACGTGAAACAATTGCACGTCTAGAAACATAATGTTTACTCTTTTTGTTGGTTCACCCAATCTGATTCCCGATAACCAATTTTCCATCACATAGTGCTTTCTTGTTCACACAATTATTCTAATTTAAATTGTCGGAGTGGTAGCAACCATCTACTCATGTTTCCTTGAATCATTGAATTGTTCACTAAGTATATCAATGCTCGGTGGTCTAGTAAAATGAAAATGGGTTCGTGATAAGTTAATGCTGAAATTTTTGGATGTCAAATACCATACCAAATGCTTCTCTTTTTGTCATGTTATTGATCTTAGCCTTCTTCAACAATCAACTCGCAAAATGCACTTGGTGATCCAACTTATGTTCTCTTCCTTGAGTCAAGTCAACGTACATCCAATCACATACTTCAACGTGTTCACATGAATGTGAAACTCCTTGCTCCAATTTAGATATGCTAGTATTGACGCAATAATCAGTCTCAACACCAACTCTTCGAATGTGTCTTGCTATTCCTTTTCCAAATAAACAAATTTTATTTCCTTGTCAGGATGTTTAACAGGATGACAAATTCACAATATTATTTATAAACCTTATCACTCACAAGTTTTGTGGAACATCCACCCTCTCAACCATGCAAGTCTTGTTGGGATTCTTCTTCAATCCACTTCAACACACAATGTGTTCTAACATTTTCCTGACTAGTACCATGAATGAACATTTCTTTAGGTTTAGTGCAAGCTTGGCCTCTCGGCACAATTTGATGCATTCCTTCAAGGCTCTTAGATACATCACCTTGTGTTCTGTTGTTTCTTGCACAACACGCCACATTTTCAAACTAAAAATGGGGATCCTCTTTTTGCTCTAGAGTTTGGTCTTATGCCTTGAAGGAGTTTGGTGGTTTTGCTTGTTTAAAACAACCCTCTTGGAAGTGCATTTTTTCTAGATGTGAAGATTTAAATTTGAATGTGCTTCATTGTTTTAGCCAAGCTTGAATAATAATAAATTTGCATCATAAATACTTGGCATAGAAATCACATCTAAGATTGCATTGAGTTAAAATCTGAATTTGCATGATTTTATTAAGTCTTGTTTGTCTTCATGTTTGTGTTTTGAAACACATTTAAAGCTTATTTTTTAGCCCATTTCGCCTTGGATTTATACAAATTATCTAATTGTCTTAGAGTTTTTTGTTTCTTTTCCGCATCATTTTAATCCATTTCTGCTTCATTTTGATTTTTCCGCATCATTTTAATCCATTTATGCTTCATTTTGATTTAAAGTAACTAAGTGTTCATACAAATTAATTTTTTTACTTAGTCGTTTTTCTATAAAATGGATTAAATTGGCTTTAGGATTGAGAAAATGACTAAGTCATCACACAGTTTTTTTCTATACTTAGTCATTTTTTAGCTTTTGCCTAAGCCTTTTTCATTTGAAATTATTTTAGCCGTTGGCTCTTTTATAAGTATAAAATTGCTGACTGGGCCTTTCTTTGTCTTGCTCATAGGTGCCTAGATTAATCCAGGCACCATGGTGATCTTCCGCAGCTCTCGACGGCCTCGACCTGTTCAAAAGGGCCTTTCGGCACTTAGCCAATTTTCTTCAAAAAAGTTTCCCGGAGCCACGTGGCTTCTTTTTGCCACTACGTGGGACATAAGCGATTCAAAATATTTGCACGATAGGTATCCAACTCAGCAAAAGTTCGCTAGGCGAGTGAAATAGCGGGATGCTGCCAAGCGGTAAAATCCTGGCGACCTGCTATCCCGATCAATTCCGTACCAAGCAAAGTTCGTTGTGTGAGCGAACAAGTGGGATGTTGTGTAATGTCCCATTCCTATGTAGGAGGCCTAGGCGGCTTAATTCAGTCTTAGCCTGGGTCATATCCAAGAGGCTAGAGACGTTGGGGGCTATTGGGTATGGATTTTCATTACCACCTTCACTTTATGTTATAATTCGTCATTGACTTAAGTGATGGGTGAAAAGTGGTACTTTATGTTATATTCTTTCATTGGGACAACTCAAATGTTTTTTGTAGCATGTGCACAATAAAGTCAGTTAAGTTATATTTATGCACATGGCAATTTCTAAAAAGGGGGCATTGGGTTTCTTTTGCCTCTTTGGAAATATTAAAGTCTTCTTTATGATGGGCATTGGATTTAGATCAATCCAACAGTGAAGATTTTAACATTTTTTTGGAGGATGATTATATATATCCCCTTGTGGTCATTTTTGAGGGCATTCATACACTCAATCATTTTCAGTTGTTGCTATTTTTAGTCTTTTTGCTTGTGGAGGTTAGATTTTGCAGGATCCCTAGCTTCGATGGTGAAAGATCCACTTCTAGCTAGAAGAGCATTTTTCGGTGAGGGTTTCAAACACATATCCCTAGTGTGCGGTTCGTTTGGTTCAAATTTGGAGTACGGTCAAATGATACATTAGATATTTCAGATTTGGAGGAGAGGGACAACCATTCATCATTCGAGCTCATCTATTTTCTGATTTGGAGTTGTTGGTGTCTCCCATAAATGGGGCGACTCATTTGGGAGGTTTAAGGGGATTTTAGGAGGGGTTTCAATGGGTATTTTCTGAAGATTTTGGAGTTGGGGCTTGCTGCCATCACCTTGATTCCCTAGGGATTTATTCCGGGCAATTTCTCTTTCTATTTTAGAGTTTACGATTAGCTGTAATTTTCCTCATTTGTAGTCATGAAAATAAAGAAATAAATCCAGCGTTTGATCATAAAAATTATTTCTGTTTTTTAAAGTTTTACTTTTCTTCTGCATCATTTGAAGCATCTGGGTATTATCAAAAGTGAATATTTTGATAAATACTAATTAATTTAGAATTTTGTACCTTGTTCTGAAAAATTAGTTTTCAGTTTTGAGGGTTTTCAATAAATTTTTTGAGTTTTAAGGAGATCCTAAAAGGGATATTTCAGTGGTATTAGAGCCACCTTTCTGCAGCCTATTGGGTAGTGCATGAAGGTATATTCCAGATGGAACACACCTCGAAAGGAAGGTCAAAACATGGCAGATAAGGAAGCGCTGAATGAGGAGTTTATGAAGAAAATTTTCATGAACATGGTGAAACAATAGGAGACAACCAATCTCTATTTGAGCCAACTCACACAAAATATGAACTAGATCAAATCTAGGGATAATAGGGAAAAGGGTGAGAACAACAATTCGGGGCAACAATCCCCCCGTTCTTCTAACAAGCCTTTAAGTCTTCATGAGCCCTCTTTCTTGAAAGATTCTGAAGCATCACTTACGGGGCAGCCAACAAATATACTTGATGAGGAGTCTTGTTGGACAAAATACCAATCTTTGTGCGAGGGTTTCAGAATTAATATGCCATTTCCAGATTATTGCAGGATGAAGATTGGAAGCAAGCCCAAGAGAGATCATCACATGCCGGTACTTGAATTACAAAGGCATTTGGGGCAGATTTCTATTTCGCACTTTGATGGCTCTAAGAAGTGTACCGCATGAACATGGATACAAAAGTTGAAGCCCTATTTTGATTTGAATCCCATGCATGAGGAGGATGCAATTAAGTTTGCAACCCTACATCTTGAGGGAGATGCACATAATTGGTGGCATCATGGACTAGTGACATAGGGGCACATGCACATTACCACATATACAGAGTTCACACAGAGGTTAGAGGACAAATTTGACAAGAGAGATCCAGATAGATTTTTCAGGGAGTTGACTCACTTGAGACAGACATGCTCCTTGGATGTTTACATTGCAGATTTTCAGAGACTTTCAGTGATGGTTCCTGATATTTCAGAGATGAGGTTGACTTCATTATTCATGGCAAGATTGATAGATACTTTGGTTGGATTCGTGAAGGCATTTGAGCCTTCTTCATTACATGAGGCCATTAGGAGAGCTCGAGATTTGGAGTTGTCTACTCCAAATTTAGATTTCCACCTAGAGTTCAACAGAGAGTGCCTCCACCTAGGCAGGATGATAAGAGACAGGACTCGGCTAGGAAGTCATTCATTTTACCAGAGCTTAGGGAGGAGTTGAGGTGAAAGACACTGTTTTTCAATTGCCGTCAACCATGGACATGTGGACACAATTGTTCTGGGAAGAGCAAGGCCCAATATATTGAGGTCTATGAGGATAGTGATGATGAGGGAGATGAGGTATTAGAACCTCATGAGCTTGATGATGGTGATGCATTGGATAGTGTTGATTTTGAGACTGCAGAGGAGACTTTTCCCGTTGAGACCATAGCTACATTGTCTAGTACCCCCAGGTACAAGGCATTCAGGGTTCGAGGGGTCACACAGGGACAGTGCGTGGTGGTGCTTATTGATAATGGGGCCACCCACAATTTCATTGATGCTACTTTGACAGAGAGACGGGGCTTGTAGCCAGAAGATTTTGAGGGTTTCAACGTGGTAGCCAATGGTGAGTCCATGAGATGCACACGAAGGGTTCCACAGTTGAGCATCACTATGGGTAACTATACAATTACTAATGATTTCTATGTTGTTGGTATTAGAGAGACCAACATAGTGCTTGGAGTGTAGTGGCTTCACTCAGTTGGTGAGTTTCGGACTAACTTCCAGACGATGGAGCTAAAGTTTAAGTCTGAGGGCAGGAATGTGGTCTTGAGAGGGTTATCTTCAAAATCATACAAAGTGGTCATGACCAAATGGATGGAGAGGACATTCAAGCACAATGATGTGGATTGGGTAGTTCAGTGCGTGGTTTCTACCAAGAGTTTAGATGATGATAGGACAGAGTGTCATGTTGATGTCCAGGCCCTACTGGACAAGCACAATGTAGTTTTCAGCGATATACCTCCAGGTATACCTCTCGATAGAGGGTTTGAGCATGTGATCGAGCTTGAGGACAAGCCCATGGTCACCAATCCTTATCGTCACCCCAAACATTTTAAGGATGAGATTGAGAGGACCATACGTGAGCTCTTGGATATGGGACATATCAAGCCCAGTTCCAGTCCTTTTGCTTCTTCGGTTGCTTTGGTGAAGAAGGATGGAACAATGCCTATGTATAGATTACCGTGCCTTGAATATAAAACCATTAAGAATAAGTATCTTGTGCCTCATATTGATGACTTGATGGAGGAGATACATGGTGCAATCTATTTTTCCAAAATAGATATGTGATCTGGGTACCATCAAATCAAGGTCAGAGAAGGGGATGTGCAGAAGACAGCTTTCAGATGCCATTATGGTCACTTTGAGTTTCTTGTGATGTCATTTGGTTTGTCTAATGCACCCGCTACGTTTCAGTCTTGTATGGACCATGTGTTCAACCGCCACCTGCAGAAGTTCATGTTGGTGTTCTTCGATGACATCTTAGTCTATAGCAAGACATGGGACGATCACATGAGACATCTTGATGAGATTTTGGGTATTTTGGAGGCTTGTTCGCTATACGCGAAGGCTTCTAAGTTTGAATTCGGCATGACAGAGCTATTATACTTGGGCTATGTGATTGAAGGAGGTGCATTCAAGGTTGACAGGGCAAAGATTCAGGCGATATTGGATTGGCCACCATCGAGGACTTTGACACACTTAAGATGGTTCTTAGGCTATGTACTTACTATAGGAGGTTAGTGAAGGGCTTCTCTTGCTTGGCTACTCCATTGACGGACTTAACCAAGAAGGGAGCTTTTGCTTGGTCAGATTCAGTGCAACAAGTTTTTTATCACCTTAAGGAGGTGATGAGTTCATGTCTAGTTCTTGCACTACCAGACTTCACTTGGCCATTTGTACTCGAGTGTGATGCATCAAAGGAGGGCATTGGAACAATACTTATGCATTTTGGGCATCCCATTGCCTATGAGAGTCAGAATTTGAGTCCTATGGAGAGGGGGGGTACTCAATTTACGACAAGGAGATGCTAGCCATTATGCATGCATTGGTCAAATTCAGGCAATATCTTGTGAGCAGTAGATTTGTGGTTCGTACAGATCACAACAGTTTGAGGTTTTTCTTGGGGCAGAAGAATCACAATGACCACTAGCAGAGATGGGTGAACACGGTACAGGCTTATGACTTTGACATAGAGTACACAAAAGGTAAGAATAATGTGGTAGCTGATGCTTTATCTAGGAGACCTTACCTTGATTCTATGATTAGTTCTATGTTTGAGTTTTCAGCTGATTGGAAGGCTCACATACTTGTTGAATATTCCAAGAGTTAGTTTGCATGTGAGATCATGGATGGCATTATCCAGGATGATAGATACAAAGTCTTGGATGACCTCATATACTACAAGGATAGGATTTTCCTCGTACCAGAGTCCAAGATGAAGGAGAATATCCTTCGAGTAGCACACAATACACCTTTAGCGGGACATCCTGGGTATTTTAAGACCTACATATATATCAAAGAGAGGTTTGCATGGAAAGAGTTAAAGGATGATGTCCTTAGCCATATTAGGGAGTGTTTGGTTTGTCAGCAAACCAAGGTGGAGCATACTTTTCCAGCTGGACTTCTACAGCCTCTTCCTATCCCTGAGCAGAAATGGGAGAGCATATCTATGGACTTTATTACAGGCCTTCCCTCAGTACATGGGCACCATTGCATCTATGTAGTGGTCGATCAGTTGACCAAGTATGCTATTTCTTTTCTATGCCTTCTGGGCATATGACAATGCAGGTAGCACAAACATTCTTCACAGGGGTTTTTAGGCTTCATGGCTTGCCTAAGAACATCGTCAGTGATCGGGATAGACGTTTCATGAGCACATTTTGGTAGGAGATTTTCTGACTTGCAGGTACTGAGTTGACTCCGAGTACTAGCTATCATCCACAGACAGATGGGCACACATAAATAGTCAATAAGTGGATAGAGGGCTACTTGCGTAACTATGTAGCAGGACATCAACGGGCATGGATTAGATGGCTACACTTGGGTGAGTATTGTTATAATACCGCCTATCAGATGAGTATTGGCATGGCTCCTTTTCGTGCATTGTATGGATATGATGCTTCATCATTTGTGGACTTAGTACTGTCAGATAGCTGAGCTCCCAAAGCTCGTGATTGGCTATAGGAGAATCAAGGTATTCTGAAGGCCCTCAAGGAGAATCTGTCAAAAGCACAGAATCAACAGAAGATTTATGTAGATAGACACAAGGTTGATAGGTCTTTTGAAGTAGGAGATTTGGTCTTTCTATGTTTGCATCCCTATAGGCAATCCTCCATTAAGAAGAGCGGTGCTGAGAAGTTGAAACTGCAATTATATGGGCTATACATGATAGTTCAGAGGGTCAGGGTAGTTGCATATGAGTTAGAGCTTTCAGAACAGAGCAGGATCCACAATGTCTTTCATGTTTCATACCTCAAAAGGGCACTTAGACAACATATTGTACCTTCTACAGACTTGCCACCTTTGAACGAGAAGGGAAAGTTGGTTTTAGAACCCGAGACTATCATTGAGGTGAGGCAGAGAAAGCTCAGGAACAGGGTGATTACAGAATATCTAATGCAGTGGAAGGATTTGCCACTTGAGGATGCTACTTGGGAGGGAGAGCAGATTTTACAACATCTTGGTTTGCATTTGTTTGTGGGCAAGCAAATTTTGGCAAGGGAGGACTGTAATGACCCCATTCCCATGCAAGAGGCCTAGGAGGCTTAATTCAGTCTTAGCCTTGGTCATATCCAAGAGGCTAGAAACGTTGGGGGTTATTGCGTATGGATTTTCATTACCACCTTCAGTTTATGTTATAATTCGTCATTGACTTAAGTGATGGGTGAAAAGGTGGTACTTTATGTTATATTCTTTCATTGGGACAACTTAAGTGTTTTTTCTAGCATGTGCACAATAAAGTCACTTAAGTTATATTTATGCACATGGCAATTTCCCAAAAGGGGGCGTTAGGGTTTCTTTTGCCTCTTTTGAGATATTAAAGGCTTCTTTATGGTGGGAATTGGATTTGGATCAATCCAATGGTGGAGATTATAACATTTTTTTGGAGGATAATTATATATATCCTTTTGTGGTCATTTTTGAGGGCATTCATGCACTCAATCATTTTCAGTTGCTGCTATTTTTAGTCTTTTTGCTTGTAGAGGTCAAATTTTTCAGGATTCTTAGCTTCGGTGGTGAGAGATCCACTCTGACGTTGAAGAGCATTCTTCGGTGAGGGTTTCAAACCCATATCCCTAATTTGCGGTTCATTTGGTTTAGATTTGGAGTAAGGTCAAATGATACATTAGAGATTTCAGATCTAGAGGAGAGGGACAACCATTCATCATTCGGGCTCATTTATTTTCTGATTTGGAGTTGCTGGGTGTCTCCCATAAGTGGGGCAACTCATTTGGGAGGTTCAGGAGGATTTTAAGAGGGGTTTTAGTGAGTATTTTCCAGAGATTTTAGAGCTGCAGTTTGCTGCCATCACCTTGATATCTAGGGATTTATTCCAGGCAATTTCTCTTTCTATTTCGGAGTTTACGATTAGCTGTAATTTTTCCCATTTGTAGTCATGAAAACAAGGAAATAAATTCAGCTTTTGGCCATAAAAATTATTTTTCAGTTGTTTAATATTGTACTTATTTTTCTGCATCATTTGAAGCATCTGGGTATTGTCAAAAGTGAATATTTTGATAAATATTAATTATTTTAGAATTCTGTACCTTGTTCTGAAAAATCAGTTTTCAGTTTTGAGGGTTTTTAGTATATTTTTTGAGTTTTAGGGAGATATCCTATAAGGGATATTTCATGTTGCCAAGTGGCAAGATCCATGAGACCTATTTCCCCTACTGATTCCGTATAAAGCCAAGCCCTCCAAGTGAGCAGGTTAGCGGGATACTGTCATGTGGCACCATCTCAGTGATCTGCTACCCCAGGGATGTCTGTGCAAATCCAAAATCATTTGGGCAAGTGGGTTAGCGGGATGCTGGCATGTGGCAACATCCCATTACTCCGTAGGCTTGGACGGTCTGTGCAGTCCGACAAACCCATCTAAGCTCCTGGTGAAGGAGTTCACACTGTGTGGCACAATCTTGTTCTATCGCAGTTGAAGAACAGTCAACGTGTATCAAGCTCTATGCGAGCAGCGGAAGAGCATGGAGCAACCATGTGGCATGACCCAACGAATAGAGGATGCGTTGGCATCCATGTCAACAAGACACTAGTTTAATGTTGATGGCCTTGTTGGCATGTTGTTGTCATTGATGTCAAAAGGGTGCATCATGTAAAGGCATAATGGTCATTGATGTCAAAGGTTTGTTTGGTCAAGTGCTTGAGCATGGTAGTGGCATAAAGAGATTGTTGATCTGTGAGTATTGTGGATATGAGTAGCATGTTGAGAGTATGTTCTCAGTATGTAACATGATGTTGTCAAAAGTGATTAGTGATCAAGGTTGATGTTATTAATGTTGCATTTTGTGAGGTTTGATGTCAAAGAGTGATGTCAAAGTGTTATGTCAAAGGGTTTGCTATTCAGTAAAGCATATGGTCATTGATGTCAAGAATTTCTACTGATAAGAGTTTGTAGTTTCTACAGAGTCAGTAGTTATTGACTGAGTCTGTAGCTTACCATGAAAGTTGTTTTTGGTGAAGTAGACAATTGACCAAGAGACTTGTTATCTATATTTTACATCATATGGGGACACAAAAATACTCTGCAGAATTGATTCATATTAAAGACCATTGAATAAGTTGTGTGAAGGAAGGTGATATAAGGAGTTTGGAGAATAAGATCGTGTCCGAAGCTACTTGGAGAAGAGCTACGGACTGCCTCAGGCATACTACGGATTGCATCAGATTTGCTACGGATTGCATCAGGGTTGCTATGAATTACATTAGGTCTGCTATGGATTGCATCATATTTGCTATAGACTATATCAGGCTTGCTACGGATTACATCAAGTTTGCCACGGACTGCATCAGGCAGCTATGGATATCAGGCATGGTATGGATTACATCAAGTTTGCTACGGATTTCATCAGGGGTTCTATAGACTACATCAAAGCTGCTACGAATTGTATCAAGACTACTACAGACTTCATCAGGCTGACACTAAATGTATTCTAGTGATTGCTAGGTCTATCCCAACTTCGTTTTAATCAGGCTGACTTATGTGAGTGAGCTTTTAAATAAGCTAATGTGAAGTATGTTTTCAAAAGAGAATAAATCATTTTATAGCTGACCATGTAGTTTTGTTTGGCCGACTTGAAGAGGTTGTTGATCAACATCTTGTATATAAGCAAGATCATATTGTCTTTTCAACGTATGGATATGGAGGATTAATATTTGCTAAGGAGCAGAGCAGAGGTTTGTTGAGGAACGAATTGCCAGAGAAGATGATTAGATAAATTCGTTGAGGAGAGTAGAGGTCTGTTGAGGAATAGAGGGACATAGAGGTGTGAGTATGAAATCATTGAATGATTCATACAGAATTTGCTAAAAGAGATTAGCAGAGAAGGCAAAGAGGACAGAGTCTTTTAAAATAAAGAGCAGAGAGGAAAGAGAGCCTAATATGTCTATTTGATTGAGCAGAGAAAAAGAGTAGAAAAACAACATAATGAATATGAGAGTGATGAGCAGAAAAACAATAGAATGAATTTGAGATAGATAAGCAGAGAGAGAGCATAATTGTACCATCATTTGTTGATATAAGCAACTGAGAAAGGTGGATGATTTGAAGCAACTGAGTTGGTGTTTGGCAAAGGGGGTTGAAGCCTCCTGTAGATTGGTATCTACAAATCAGGGAGTTGGTGCTTCCTAGCAAGTGGATGCTTGCTGAATCTTTTGTCAAGTTGGTGCTTGACTATTTGGGGTTGGTGCCTCAAGCTGAGTGGGTGCTCAACAATTTTGTTGACTCATTGCATATTTGATTTAGGACAAGTAGTCCATACAATGATCATTGTGGGTTTTCTTCCCTTCAAGGGTTTCCCACATATATCATGTGTAATGTCTTTATGTTATTTTGTTGTGGTTTGATTGCTCTATGGATTATGTATTGTTGCTTGACTAATGAACTAAAGAACAAGAAGAAAGTTTTAAGAGCTCACTAATTCACCCCCCTCTCAATAATTGTGCTTCTAACAGGTCTGTCTGGCTGTCAAAATCGTCAAAATTCGAGAAGGGATTGTGCATTCAATTTGATTTGTAGAATCAAGTTGCAGATGGTTTCTCACCAAAAAATGATCAGAAATAGCGGAATTCAATGCATGTTTGGGTAGAGGCATTAATCAGGGCATGGCATGCACATTGGGATCGAGCGTAGAGCATAAAAGACAAAAATCAGCCTTAAAGAGGCGTGGTGTCAACTGCGTAGGACATGGGTGGTGGGCAATCCCGATGCAATCCCAATTGCTTTCAGTTATCGACATTCAATCGAGTCATGGTGTTAACTACACAAAACCTGTGCACACCTCCAATCTATTAGAGATCCCCACTATCTCCTCAATTGCATCTCCCAATCGCATTGATGATTCTTTGTAGCCACTCCATTAGTGGGTGAATTCGATTTATTGAACTCCATGGACTTGTGTGTCTATATAAGATCAACTCTTGCGTTGTAATAAGAGTCGTCTTTTTTAGGATTAGAGAAGGCTATACCTGGGCTGATCCTTTTAGGACTAGAGAGATTTTGTCCATTTGTTTTTCAGCATTTCCTTTGCTTTCTAGATTTATTTTTTGATTCGAGGTTGTTTGTGTAGAGAGGATTACATAACACGATTAGTCAAGCATTAGTCCAATAAATCAAAGGAAGAATGCATAAGAACAAACCAAATTAAGCTTATCTATTCATGTGGGAATTACAAAGGATAGCAAGAAACATATGAAAGAAAACAACATCATATTAACTTCCCAAATGGATTCATTATACCAATGTGGCTCAAAAGCATGTTCTCCTTTGATCAAGAGCTCTTGTCTTCAACAACAATGGTGGCCAACTCCTTCAATGTCTCAAGAACTCTCCACAAAACCTAGGCTCATGATTTGGAATCACTAAACTAGCCTATCAATGAAGCTTGTAACTAAAATCAATGGTCAAATGCAAAGGATTGTGAAGACAATTCAACATAATAACTTTACACAAATCAAGTTTAAAAATGATGTCCATGGCTTCTCTATTTTTAGATTTTCAAGATTGCTCAGAATCAACCTGAACTGTCCATCTTGAGATGAAGATGTGTGGTTGAGGATTAATCCAATATTTGAAATTAAATCCATAATTATCCTCATTATGACTTTGAAAAAAGGGGCATTGAAGAGGCATGGAGGGTCATTATGAGGCATGGGAGACCCATAATCCTGATATTTGTGGCATTTATGGCCTAGGGATATCTTTCCAAGAAATGATGTCACCTGATGATGTAGTTAGTAGAAATCAATTTTCAAAAATAAATATTCAACAACTCTCATGAAAAATTCACTTAAGATTTTGATTTGGATTAATTAACATTCAATAAGGTTAATCAACATTTGTGCAATTATTTGGAAATTGGCCCTCAATTAATCAAAATGTTAAGAAAGTCATTACTGAGTTGTAATTTGACTCGAGAAGAATTGGAAGGTGACGTTAGATGCGTTGGAACTGTATTCCTATTTAGGATGTTGCCAACACAAAATAACAAAGGTACGTGACGTGTACCAACGAATTAAAAGAAAAGAGCGATCCATAGCACAAAAAGATGAAATCGTCAGTTTGACTCAAAATGAATTGATCAAAGTTAGCTGGCCCATAAATTGCATTGGCCCATTTAGGGATACTTTGACCTAAATTGGCATTTGTAAATGACAAGTTCGAACCATTTAGGGTGTTTTATGGATTTTAGCCTAAAATGTGCATTTGAGTGCAATTCAAGTAAGATTGACAATTTCAACACAAAAGGTGTTAGGAATTGGATGTCTACATTTTTTCCTTGTTTGAGAAGGCCTAGCGAGACATTCAGGCGAAGCAATGTCTTTTTAAAGAAAAGAGTTGTCAAGAAAAAATTGGAATAAACCCATGCTGCCCTCTCGAGAGGACATACTAGGATAAAAGAGAAGGATGGATTCTCGAAAAGAGAGAGAAAGTGAGAGATTAACCCATGGAATAAATCACAGCCAGACGAGCTAATGCTTGCATATGTGATTACCATCAATGATCAAAATATAATTAGGGGTATAATAGGCCTCAGTAGACGGGGGGAATGGGAAGGATGCAATCCATAAAGGTAAGGGACACACTTTAAACGTACCAAATTAGAAAGTACAAGCTACGTGCTTACGACATTGATCAATCCCGAGAGAAGTTGCACACTAAATATTGCCATCGTGGGCAGTAGTGTGAAGGGCTTGTAATGAGAGGAAAAGAGAGAACGTTTTGCTTCAGGAAGGGAAGCACCACTAGAACGACGTCTCCAAAGAGAAGATAATAAGAAGTGCCCTAGTAGGGCAGATTTGATCGTGATAAAACAGTTGTGCCCCAATAGGGCTAATTTTGATCACTGATAAAGAATAAATAATGGTTTGCCCTTGGAGAGCTGATTTGATTCTGACGTTGTTCAGATGTGCCCCATCATGGGCAATTGGCAAGCAAAATAGCTCAAGGATAGAACCTAAAAGATAGGTTAAAGTGAGCAGGTGCAAACGTACATGCGATGGTAGAATGGCTTGGAAAGCCACAAGAAACCAAGCATATGAGAATGCACAAAGTGATGAAAGAGAAGAAAAGAAGAATGAAAGATAGCTGAGCTGACTCCAAATGTGCTAGACAAGTGGACGTTGCCTACATAGGTCCATGGACTCGTGTTCCAACCTGAACTTCAGGTTAATGTAGTTCACCCAAGTTTGGGAGAGAATGGAATGAAGAATGATGAAAACTGACCAAGAATTGATTAGACTCACAATGTATGCAAAAAGATGCACGTCTAAGCATAGAGTTGAGGTGTTAAAATGTGTGATATCTAGATGCCTAATTCCAGATCATGAGCCTAGATTATGCAAAGTGTTCTTGAGAACTGTTCATCGGAGTTGATGTTGACGTTAAGACTTTGAGACCTGAGCACAAAGTGCTTGCTATAGCAAAAGAAAGTAGGCATCATAAGTATGAATAACTTAGAATGACATAATATTCTAATTGCGCTAAGCCGGTTCAAATGTAAATACCTATAACTAAGGATAATGGTAAAACAATGACCAAAACCAGAGTTACAACTATTTATATTTAAACAAAAAAGCAAAGACAAAGAAAAAGATAAACATAAATGAACCTAACTTGAAATCAAGATATGAGCAATCAAGACTTAAGTAGGAACAAAAATGTTTAAAAATGAAAAGAAAGAACATCTTAACGACATGAGACCAAGATATAAATAATCAAGATCCATGTGGACCATCAAGACATTCTTGAACACAAAAGAGAAAAACAAAATCAAACAGAAAAACAAGACACCAACAACAATCAAATAAACAAAATGGTCCAAGAACAACTTAATAACATAGGATCAAGATATAAATAATCAAGATCCATGCGAATCATCAAGATGTTTTGAAACACAAAAAAGATAAGCAAAAACATACAGGGAAACACAAGATCAAGGTGAGACAAGAAGTAATAAAAAGAGAAAAGGAGAGAAATAAAAGGAGGTGCGAAAGCACAACAAAACACCAAGAAAACACAAATAAACACAAACAAAAACCAAGTTAGTGTTGTTTAAAGGCAAATGTTTATGCACGTGCGGTAGAGGCGTTACTTTCCACCACAACATAACAAAGAACAATAACACAATAATTGTTCCCTAATTAAAGAGGAATAATGACAGAAGAAATGGGGGAAGAGAAGAAAAGGAAGGGGTTGATCGAGCTGACTCCATATATACAAGACAAGTGGACGCTGCTTACATAGTTCCATGGACTCATGTTCTAACATGAACTTCAAGGCAAATGTAGTTTTCCCAAGAAACGGGATAGAAGAAAAAATGATGATCAGAGTTGCATGATTGATGTTATAGAAGAAATGGAAGATATGACAAACAAATGAGAATGGTCTTGCAAATAACAAGCTGATGGGATGAGAAATAATGATCTTGCAAAACGGCAAGTGCGTGGGACAAGATGAACTGGTGTTTCTTTGCTTGCAAAACAAGAGCGTAGCATGGTGGGATGGGAATGTACAAATGTATAGAAGCATGAGACAATGTTTTTGTTCTTTTGAGGATCGTGTTTTGATGTTTTTGGTATTTTCAAAGTATTTACAATGTTTTTGATGTTTTTTGGGATAAAATATGCACAAGGTGGGACCATCTAGTCAAGGAGATGCACGTCCGAGAGTAGAGGTTCCAATAAAATAGCTGTCGGCTGCAACGATCCATACTTGCAAATTGGTGAGAGCGAAGACCCTGATAAGACAACAAAGAGCAACAAATGTAATATAGAATGGTGTGCAGTATGAAGTAACTCCGAAGAAGTATCTGCGTTCACCTACCTGTAACAGTGTAGCAAAGGTCTGGAACTGAAAAGATGCTCTTGTTCACTTGTTTGTTTAAGACGTTGCAAAATACTGTCTTGGCTGAACTGCTTTGTAGAACTGGTGTTGAAGATGATCATAATGTTCTTGAGACATAATCAAGATCATAATTGGTCAAGGGATAAAAAGTGTTCAAGCTTACAACATGCTTAAGACATAACGAATAAAATGATTCTCAAGGAGAACGGTCCAAGGAATAGGGTCCAACACATGGGCGGTCCAGAGTGGGATGAAGAATATGGCTCACTTTCAAGAATGGTTTAGGATAGGATAAAAATGTGTTCAAAGTGCCAATGATTCAAAAGCCTTATCCAGAGTCGTGAAGTGTGGGCCAAGGTAGTATAAAATGCGTTCAAGGTAGGATAAAATGATGAGATAAAATTACTTCAGCACAAGTTGCCCCCAAGTCAGGGGTCTTTCTTGTAAACAATGGTTCAAAGTTGCTCATGAGGAAAACCTCTTAAGATGGACGATGTTCATGGGCTTTGGAGGTTCTTCACCGTTAGGTTTAGCCAGTCGATATGCTCTTGATCCATAGTTGGCCGTGACAACATTTGGTCCCAACCAATTAGGCTGAAATTTACTTTTTTTTTGTGTTCAACATTTGTGTTCTTTTGGTTATCTTTCAAAACCAAGTCACCAATCTCAAATTCTCGAGGGAGAATGCATTTGTTGTAGCTTCTCCGCAATTTGTTCTGATAGGCCTGCAAGTTTTCTAGGGCAGCCAACTGCTTACCATCAAGAAGTTCTAGTTCTTGTAGTTGTGAGGCTCTATAGTCTTCATCATCTTCAATGTGCTCCAGTGATATCGGTAATAATGGTATCTCAATCTCGATCGGGATAATAGCTTCAGTGCCAAAAACAAGGGAGTATGGAGTGGCTCCAGTTGGGGTTCGATGATTGGTTCTATAAGCCCAAAGGGCAGGAAAGAGTTGCAAGTTCCAATTACGGTCAGCGCCATTGACAATCTTTTTTAAGATGGCTACAATGGTTTTGTTCGACGTCTCAGCTTGTCCGTTGCCTTGCGGGTTATATGGAGTTGATTTCTTCTGCTTGATGTTAAATTTTGCACAAAGAGATTTTACATCATGGTTCACAAAAGATCCACCATTATCGGATATAATACGGGCTGGGATGTCATATTGACAGATGATATGATAATGAATGAATTTGGCTATCTGCTTCCCGATAACATAAGTGAGAGGAATGGCCTCAATCCACTTAGTAAAGTATTCAATTGCAATTAAAATATGTTTATGGCCATCTGAAGATATTGGGTTAATTTTCTCGATGAGATCGAGACCCCATGTTGAGAACGGCCATGGTGTTGTGATCGGTTGTAGTGGTAAAGAAGGTGCATGTATCAAGTTGTCATGCTGCTGACAAAGAACACACTTCTTCACATAGTTGCATGCGTCAATCTCCATTTTGGGCCAATAATACCCTGTTTTGAGGAGCTTCTTTGCTAGGACTACACCATTGGTGTGAGCCCCACACATTCCTTCATGAACCTCCTTTAGTGCCAGCTTGGATTCTCCCAAAGATAAACAACGAAGCATTCCATCATAGCCTTTACGATAAAGCATGTTTCCTAAGAGAGTATAACGTGTTAAGCGATGAAGGAATAGTTTGTTGGTTATTGGAAAGGTTGACGGGGAAGACATGACTATGGAAATAGTTATAAAAGTCTTGGTACCAAGGTAGCTTAGGTGGGGGATTAGGACCAGCAATGACACATACCCTCTCTGAATCTGTTATAATATGCGCAGGCTGAAGAAGATTTTTAATCAAGAACTGATACTCTTTAGAACTGTCATGCATTTGAATCATGGAACCAATTGTTGCCATTGCGTCGGCGGATCTATTGTTTACTCTTGGAACTTGTTCAAAATGTAGAGATTTAAAATGTGTTTTGAGGTTATTGACAATTTGCTTGTAAGGGACAAGCTTGTCATCTCTTGTTTGATACTCATCAGTGGTCTGCTTGATGATTTACTGTGAATCTCCATAGACCTTTAAACTTTGAATATCCCACTGTATAGCAAGACGGAGCCTTGCAATCAATGCCTCATACTCGGCCATATTGTTTGTACAATGAAATTGTATATGGAATGCTTTGGGAATCAAATTCCCCTGTGGTGTGATCAACAATATGCCGGCTCTAGATCCACGGGATGTGAAGGATCCGTCAAAATAGAGCGTCCACTGTTCGGGCTCCTGCAGTGCTTGTTCTATCGTCATGATAGAATCATCTAGAAAGTCAAACTTGAGAGGTTGAGTGGCCTCAATAGGAGCTTCCACAAGTTGTTCAACAATTACTTGCCCTTTGATTGCCTTTTGATTTTGGTACTCAATATCAAACTCACTTAGGAGCATAATCCATTTAGCCATGCGTCCTTGAAGAGCTGCTTTAGACAAGAGGAACTTGAAAGGGTCCACCTTGGCGATGACAATAGTTTTGTTAGTTAGCATATAATGTCACAAATTATGAGTAATGAACAACAGAGCTAAACATGCATTTTCAATAGGCGTATAATTATGTTCATAAGCCACCATTGTGCGGCTTAAATAATAAACAGCGTGTTCCTTACCATGACCATCATGTTGGGCCAAAAGTGCCCCAGTGCATGTTTTGTGGCTGATATATAAAGAAGCAGTGGCTTTTCCTGTGTTGGTAGTCTTAAGACTGTTGGATTGGCCAAGTATGTCTTAAGCTTTGCAAATGCTATCTGACAATCTTCATCCCATTGAAATGTTACCCCTTTCTTCAAAAGATGAGTAAATGGGTGGCACTTATCTACCAATTGAGAAATGAACCTGCGTATAGACTGGATTTTTCCTTGCAGGCTTCGCAGCTGTTTAAGATTGTTTGGTGGAGGCATTCCCATAATAGCTTTGACTTTTGCAGGGTCGACTTCAATCCCCCATTGTGATACAATAAACCCTAGCCATTTTCCTGATGTGACTCCGAAGACACATTTCTTAGGATTCAAGCGGATTTTATGTTCACGAAGCCTCTTAAAGATTCTTCATAGAACATCAAGATGTTTAGCTCTTGTTTGTGATTTTGCTAGTATATCATCAACATAGTCCTCTACATTGTCGTGCATCATGTCATGGAAGATGATAGTCATTGTGCATTGATATGTTGCTCCAGCGTTCTTCAAGCCAAATGGCATGACTTGGTAACAAATTGTCCCCCACGGAGTGGTGAATGCAGTATTGTGTTGGTCTTCGGGACCTATCTTGATTTGATTGTAACCAAAAAATCCATCTATTAAGGACAACATCTCGTACCCCGCAGTTGAGTCGACGATCATGTCGATGTTGGGCAAAGAAAAATCATCTTTGGGGCATGCTTTGTTGATATCCCGGAAATCAGTACAAATATGTATACCTGGGGTCTTTTTACTTACTGGGACTATGTTGGAAACCCATTCAAAGTAATCTTGTGGTCTAATAGAATTGGCTCCTAACAATTTTTCCAGTTTGGCTTTAACCAATAGGGCGATGCATGGAAGCATCTTTCTCAATTTTTGCTTGACTGGTTTGGCATCGAGATGGACAAGGCGATGCACAACCAAATCAAGGTCCAAACTTGGCATGTCAGAGTATGCCCATGCAAATATGTCTATATAATCCTTAAGAATGGATATAGTATGCTCACGTTTTGCTTCAGTAAGGAAAGCTCCAAGATAAACAATTTTGGGATCCTCATAGGTTCCCAAGTTCACTTCTATTGTGTTTTCCACAAGAAGTGTGAATCCATCCTCTAGAATTATAGGCAATGTATGGTCGTGATCATCTTCTTCTGCCATATCTTCTTGTTGTTGCTTCCAAAGATCTGGATAGTATGAAGAATCAAAATCTGCCATCTCAGGTAAAGGTCAAGTAGCAAAAACCTCTGGAAACTCAAGAGCAAGATGCTCAAACATTTGATGTTGTTCTGAAGAAATGCTTGTACTAGCTATGGAACTTGGGCTAGATGGACCTTTTGTGTCCTGAGGGGTTGAGCAAACTTTCCCGCCTAGGAGCCCTTGAAACAGGTTTTCACTCAAAGGCTGGTCTTCTTTACTTTTTCCTTGATCGATGAGTGCCTCAAAGAGGTTTTCACCCGAGATCTCGATGTTTGTTCTTTATTATGACCAAGAAAGTTTGCCTGCTCTCCAAAGTAGGCAGAAGGATCCAATGAAAAATCAAACCCTTGTTTGTGATGACCAATGGGCAATCCATCTCTTAAGCCCATGTATTCTGCAATTGATTCTTCATTTTGAAACTCATTGAGGCATATGACCGAATGTTGCTGGTCCCAATCTATGAGTTCAGGATGGCAAAGGCATAGGGAACAATGAGGGTTTGCTTCAAGACGGGAAGCTCCAATGGTAAAGATATAATGTCCTGCTTCAGGAAGGGAAGCACCACTAGGATGGGTTCTTGCTTCAGGATGGGAAGCTCCAATGGGTGTTATGATTAATATGGCATTGGAATCAAATAAATCCGAGTCAACAAGCTTGTCGAAAAGGCTATAATGGGACGCTGCGTCGCTGCTAGGAGTCTCATTGCTAGTCACTTTGGAAGAGTCAATATCGAAAGTCATGAGGTCACCCTCTGGTGGTATAAATCCGAGACCATGATTCCAATTGCTAACTCCAGCTGATAAGGGTTCCAAGATTTCTTGCGCTCGTGGGCCAAGGCCTTTCCCTGTATAGGCAAGATGATCCATTATCCGGTTAGGGATAGGATACTTTGGATTCTGAAAGCAATCAGTAAGGCCTTCAAAATATAACCAATCTCCCTCGGTAAAACCCTGTCGATCTTTCTCTGGGGCGATTGCAGGTACAAAAACCACAAGTGGCTTTGGCTTTTTCTTCTTTGGTTGCCGAATCTGGTTGGGTCCATTAGGGGTTTTGGATGGTTTAGGCTTTCCAAATGACTTAGGGGATTCAGGCAACTTTGCAATATGATGTCCTTAAGATGGTACGTGGAAATACCCATGTCTTTAATAACAACATGTTTTGCAAGAGCTACAGGAAATAGATTGGCCAAAGTGGAAGCTAGATCACCAGGGTCGATATAATTAGACGGAGATGGATGGAAAATGATGGCTTTGTTCTTCTTCGCAATGAACTCAAAACCTGGGCAATAGTTATAATTACGAAACTCAGCTTCAAGATGTTTGCAATATTGATATTGTTGTTGATCAACGGGAATAGTAACCTCGATCCCATCATGGGAAAACTTAAGGCACTGGTGAAGAGTAGATGGGACTGCCTGTACTTCATGAATCCAAGGATGACCAAGAAGTATGTTATAAGGAAGTTCAATATCCACAATATGGAATAATGTGTGATGAGAAATGGACCCAACCATGACTGGCAACCAAATTATACCTGAAGACTCCCTCTCAGCATTGTTGTAAGCCTTGATTGTAATAGGCTCTGGTTGAATGTCCTTATCCATGTAGCCCAATCGTCGTACCAATTTGAGAGATATGATGTTCAGCCCTGAACCATTATCTATAAGAACTCGCTTGATCTTATGATCCACAATGATTATCTCTATGTACAGTGGGTTATTGTGGTTTGGGCCAAGAGTGGACATGTCTTTTTGATCAAATGTGATTTGCCGAAATGAAGACAAATGTCCAACTAGGTTCTGGAACTGATTAGGGTTAATATCATTAGGCACAGTAGATTCTTTCAAAAGGTTATTCATAATAGTTCTATGGACATTAGATGTACGCAAGAGTTCTAATATGGAAATCTACGTAGGGGTTTTATTCAATTGGTCTGCTAAACTATAAGGCTTTTCGATTGTGGATTGAGCTAGTTTAGTCTTTGTTGGCATAGTATTCGGCTTTGGAACCATCGACACAATGTTCTCATTGGGTTTCATGGAAGAAGTGGGCAAAGGGCCTTGGATGGTAACTCGCGGGTGTCTAGTTGCGTCTGCAAAACCTAGAGGTGGCAAGGAGTCATTATAATTAGAAGAGGAAGGCAAAGGGCCTTGGATGATGACTCGCGAGCGTCTAGCTGTATTGCTACAGTTTTGAGTTGATGAGGACCCTTTATAATTAGAAAAAGGGTGCTGCTGTTTAGAACTAGTAACTCGTGCAAACGAAGTTGCAACATGATTATGCGAACTCGACGCGGTATTACTAGGGGGAGAGGGTGTTGACCCTATAATGATGGGTCCTGTGCTACGAGGAACACGAGATTGTCCACGTGGCTTTACAGTAACAATGGCAACTTGGGCAGCCGAAATGTGCCCCACAATATTGTTATAATCGTAGGGCATGTTATTATAAGCCACATTGTTAGTATGGGCATTATGATCCCTATTATGTTCATTACGATTCTGACCCTGATGTTGGTTCTGATTCTACCTCTGTCCTTGATTCTAAACTTGGTTTTGATTGTTTCTTGGTGGCGGTGGATTATGTCAAGAAAAGGGGTCTTTGTAGATTCCCATATCTTGTTCTGTGCCTTGATTAGGGGCCAACTTAATTTCCAATTCACCACTTTCAATAAAGTCCTCAATAATATGTCATAATTGGACGCAATGATATGCATCGTGACCAACAACATGGAAGTTACACCATTCGTTCTCTTTGTACCAATTTGGTTTTGGTTGATCTTGAGGAAATGGCCTTGATACTGGCCATACAATCAAATTAGCCGCAATGAGTTTTTGTAACACTATTTCAATCGATTCTCCTAACTTGCTAAAGACTCTGAAATTGTTATGAAATGTCCTTTGTGGAGGTTGTCTTTGCAAATTATGTGGTGGATTTAGGGGAGTTAATTGTACATTTAAGGGAGGCATAGCCTACACCGTTTGTACGTGCCTTGTTTCAGTCACCCCATTTCCAACCATGTTCTTATTTTTGCTAAAGCCCTCAGGCTTATCCTGCGTAACTGTTTGAATCGGTGATTTAGTCTGATTAGATGCTTGATTCTGCGCGAAAATCTTGACAAGGCCTTAAGCAATAAGAGCCTTTTCAATTTGCACTCCTTTGTCGATAATTTCTTCAAATGAGTTAGCGCAAGTTAACCGTAGATTATGGGCAACTTCAAGATGCAAGTTCTGTGCAAATATATCGGCCAACTATTTGTCTGGCAAGTTATGTTGAAAGCGGCCTACCAATGCTCTCCACCTTTGCAGATATGCAACGAAACTTTCACCATCACGTTGTTTGGCTTTGCACAAGTCAACAACGGTCAATTCATGTTCTATGTTATATGAGAATGGTTAACGAACTTTTCTGATAAGTCATTCCAATCTGCAACCGATCCTTTGGGTAGTTTAAGTAGCCAATCTAAGGCCTGTCTCGCTAAACTTCGCGGAAACAGTCGAAGCAAGTACTCACTAATATAAGCAACCTCTTGACATAAGACAAAGAATTCCTGTATGTGCTCACGTGGATCTCCCTTTCCTTTGTATTTATCAAATTTGGGTGCCTCAAAATGAGGTGGAAAGGGGTTTTGGAGAATAGATAAATCAAATGGATATGGACATATCTCATCGAATTTGTACTTTTTAACTCTATTATTTGTCTCCATTCTCTGAATAATTTCCTTCATAGAATTCCACTCTTGCATGTTTGGTGCATTTGTGGATTGGATAAGATGTTGTTGGGGTGGTATGTACCCCTAGTTTTGTTGTTGTTGGGGTGGAATGTGCCCCTGGTTTTGTGTGGATCTATAGGGAATGTATACCTTTCGATCCATGCTTTGGTTTTGATTCGCTCCTTGAGTTGAGAAAATAGGTCGTTGATTCTTGGATTGTAAAACATTCCCTAAATTTGGCTGTTTAGTACCTTGTTGATTTGTGATAGTTCTGTGTTTGTTTACCAATTTCTGTGTTGGTTGGATTGAACTAGCCAAATTGTCTTTGAGGGATTTCCTCAATTCGAATTGAATGTTTGGGTCTCTGATTTGGGCAATTTGTGTCATTGCCATTTCATTGTCCACAATCTACACAATTACGATGAACCTACGGTAGCCCTCTGCTTTGGGCAATTTGTGTCATTGCCATTTCATTGTCCACAATCTACACAATTACGATGAACCTACTTGTTGCTTATTCATGTAGCTTCTAGCAAAATGTGCCCATTCATCACATGCTTGACATTGAATTATTGGATGACCATTCACATCTCTCTTCCTCTTGTGAACTTCGGTAAGTTCTGACCATCTCCAATTGGTGGCCGACTCTTCATTTTGTTTGAATTTCTTTGTGGTGTTGGTGGTCTCTTTGGAATCCACCTTCTTGCGTTAAACCTATGTTACCCTCCACCTTCGAGCCTGAAACCTATCTTCCTTGGGTAAACTTGATCTTTAGTATTCGTGTTAGTTCTCCCACCATAGTGCTAGTCTCAAAACACAATCCTTCTACACTTATGAAAAATGGTGCAGCCTATTCAGAAATGTCGCTTCGTGCTTAGTTGTTTGGGATTCCTTGTCTATCTCTTCTTTGAGATTTAATCAACACTCATTTATATTTTAATTCATCTTTGAAGAGGTATATATAAAAATGTCACGTCCTATTTTCTAGGATATGATTTTATCATAATCCGCTCTTCCCTCAACATCTTCTAATCTCTACGTGGTTGTTACAAGTTACAACCACTTATCAATCCTATTAACTGATCCTATGATTAACTTATTAAATCAAACTATAATATACCAAGTGTATTATAAACTATACACTGTGTAATAACCTAGATTCCTAACATTCCCCCCTTTATTACATAGCTCAAGATTGGGATAAAATATATTTGTATGTGAACTAGGACAGACACATAGTTCAACATACTTGCAAACAATAGTGGGAATGGCTTCATATGGGAAATGACCTCATTGAACAATATATATGAATGGGAACACACTTTACCATTTGCCAAACACAATTGTAGGAATTGGCCGCACAACACTTACAAACAGTTGGTGAATGAGGACATACTCATTGCTCCTTGAGAAACATCAAATTAAGCATGCACAAGGACACTCCATGGTACATTATTATTCAATCATGGGCCGTATAGATTACATTGCAATAGCTTGTTTATATAATCTGGGAAATACATTATGAGATCTTTCTCATATCTCGCAAATAACAAATCCTAGAATAACCTAGTAACAACAAGCTAATACCAAGCTACAATGTGCTATATTTTAAATATTCTATCAAAACTTAATAATGTCTAATATATCTAACAATCCTCCTTAATGGCTAAATTAGATACAATCTAATGTTTTAGTCATTACATTAGAATGTGGTGCTCAAAGAGTCTGATTAAGCCTAGACATTAACTGCGCCATTGCTTTAAAGCTGCTTTCTTTGTTGCAGATTTCCTCTCTTCACCTCATGCTAGTATGTAAATTGTAATGCCTTGCTGCTGTTTGCTTTTGCCACAAGGACCACATGTGCTTTTGCACAACAGTTTTTTATCTTATATATATATATATATTTGATTGTTTTTTCTGCTGCGCTTGGCTTTTCTTACTTTTTTCTGTTGTATAGATGCCTTTTTACAGATTTTGGGGCACTCTTCACATGCAGGACATTTCTTCTATGTCACACAAGCGTCTTTATTTCTCATGCCTCTTCCTTTCTGTTGCTGCAAACTCCAATGGTTTGATACACTCTACAACCAAAATGCCCTCTCCAACTAATAGTTTTCTCACTCTCCAAATCAGAACACCCCACTAAATTCTAATGACACAGAAAAGAAATATAATCTAAATTCCTCACCACAAACTAATAAAAAGTAATTTTATCAAAGAAAGGGTTTCATAAATCCGGGAAACAAAAATGACAATGGAGCTGCCCGGTGGCATTTTATTCTTCTATCACAGTATGATTTCTCTTCATGCTCTCGTAGGCTTTTGACCTTGCTCTCACCCTCTTTGATACCAAATGTGAGATTTAATTAACACTTGTCTATATTTATATTCATCTTTGAAGAGGTATATATACAAATGTCATGTCGTAATTTCTAGGATATGATCTTATCATAATCCGATCTGCACTTGACATCTTCTAATCTCTACATGGTTGTTACCACTCACAAACCCTATTAACTTATCCTATGACTAACTTACCAAGTGTATTATACCCTATACATTGGTGCAATAACCTGAATTCCTAGCATCACCATACACTGCCCTTGCACCTTCATTCTCACCTTCACCCTTGTCTTGGAGATACCTCCCTTCAATAGTCCTCTCAGTGTTAGGCTGGCGAACCTCTACTTCAATTTCCCGTCCACCATGGATGTGGTCTATTTCACGCATCCTTTTGATGGTCCTCTCACCGTCTTTGTGTCTAGCTCCAAGTGACCAGCCGCGGAGAATTTTTTTTAATCTGCCATCAAGAAATTTGTCATTGTTTCAATCTATTTCTTTCGTTTCAAGGATCTCAACAATATTTCGCCTCTTTACCAATACATATCTCACTAGGGTCACTTGTCTTCAATTCAGAATGTGGAACTAAGCTCTGAAAACTTATGTATAATGTGCATGTGGGAAATTTGAATGCTCATAATGAGGCTTTGGTAGATGAGGTTGCTCATGAGAAGCTTGATCCTTCAGTTGTGTAGTGTGATAATGTTGGCGATGTCATTGATAGGCTCAACACTCCTTCATGGAGTGTGAAGGAACTATGATATTGACATAAAGGACTCTCTCTCTCTCTCCTCCCCTCCTGCCCTCTCTCTCTCCGTCTAGCATATGCCGCCATGGTGAATGCAAAATACGTAGAATGGGTATCGGAATTCTCCTCAAACCAAGGTGTAAGATGTTGATAATCACCTAAATAATGTGATAGAGCTGGTGAGTAACTTCCCCTGTTGTGGAGCTCTTGTTGGTGTTGTCGGATTGTTGAACGCTCTTCATTATAGTGTGGGGTAGATGAATGATACTAGCCATAGTGACCTTGTATAGTGGAAGCCGAATGTGCTTGTGCTCTCTCCGCATTAGAAGTGTGCTTCAACGAAGTCATGAGCTCTATGTATTTCTTATAGGTCCTACATGTCTTAAGTGAATGATCATAGGAATTATGCCACAAACAATATAAGTTATGATTATAGGTTGTCTTTGTTTAACATGGTTGAGTGGAGGAAAATAAGTTGCCATGGCATGAAGGGTGGAGTATGAGAAGTTGCCTTGGCATGGCAGAGTGGAAGATGATGAAGATTATTCTACAAAAGGAGTATGGGCTAGTGGGAAGATCATTGTATGAGGGTCCCATTAAGGGTTTCATGAATACTAGCCTTTTATCTTAGGTTTTGCAGGTTCTATAGGTAGCATGATGATGCTAGGAGTGGATAACTGTTTATCAGGCTTTGAGTTATTACTGTTTTTTGTCGTTAGTGATGCCACCAGCCTTCGACGTTGTATGGTCTGAACACCACTTGCCCTTGACATTGTACAGTCAGAACGCCACTGTCCATATTCAATGAAGGATCAACGTCACCAATCATGGCTTGTGGTGTTGAATTTGATTGAACCTAAAACGTTTTGGGTTGTCGAGTAATTTTAGGGATAGGTTCAGGTTGGGTATTGATGTCTGCGAGTAAGTCCTCTCTGGTGGGGATCATAAGGGGAAGAAAATTTGGTCATGTAGATTCCTGGGTTAAATATTTGTTGTTTATTGAGTTTATGGAGATTGAATTTGTGAATATTGGCTTTAAATGAGTTGATTGAGAGTTTCAATATTTTCTACTACTGGTTGTTCTTCAGAATGACTAAGGTTGGAGTTGGTATGAGTTACAGGTTGATTTAAGATCAAGGGTGAGTGGCTTGGGATGTCCAACTAAGGCCCCAGGGAGATAGGTATCCCCATTTGGGATGATGGATTTGGTAGATTGCTTTGTGAATCTTATGCATCTACTTTAGGTTCTTTGGCTTGTTTTGCTTGAACAACTTGATTCTATCTTTATCTTATAATGGTTTCATAGTCGAAGTCTTCTCTGAGTATAATATTTTAAAGCCTTTACAATTTCCAAATGCATGCCCCTAGTTAGTATGCCACGAACAAATGTTTTTGGAGTATACCATTTGGGAACAAGCTTAGTAAAGTTGATCATAGTTACGAAAATTGTGAGAAATTGCAGAAAAATCATCAAACTCGCAAGTTTTTGGGCTGGGCAAGTAACTGGGGTGGCAAGTTTTTTCAGAAACTCGTGAGTTAGCAGATTTGTTTTTCATTTAAAAAACAAATTGGCCTATAACTAATAGAAAATATATCCATGCATTCTCTAAGTTCATTTTTTATACTTTTTAACAGTATTTTACAGGTTATTTAAATTTATTGTATGAATTTATATTATTTTAATTTGCCGAAAGAACAAATTTTTGAACTATGGGGTTGATAGTTATAGGGTTTGAAGGTGGAAAACTATGCTTAATTTCTTCAGTGAGAAAGGATTTTTGTAAAGATGGTTGCTCTTGTTGAGGTTGGAGAATTTGTTGAGTATGTTAGCATTCTAGAGGGGGAGGAGGTTCTCCCCTAGGAAAGACAAGTTGGTTGTTTGATGGGATCATTGGTTTCAAGGTTGACATCTGGGTTATTATAAAATTGAACACGATCATGAGGCTGAATTGTGTACTTCATTGTAGGGGATCATGGTTGGCCCACGTGATTGTTAGGAGGTGCTAGATTTGGTTTGGGAAGGGTCAGGGTCAAATTTATCATCTAAGATGTTGGTAAACATATTGTCGGGTTGAATGTGATTTTAGTAGTTGGCTATGCTAATTCCAATGTGTTCCATTTCATAATTTGTTGTCTCATAGAAGCTCAAAATGGCAAGATTTGTTGGGAATATTCTTCATGGATTCCAAGAAGGTGCAATGTTTGCAAAGAGGGATTTGGAAAGAGATGTTTGGAACAATAAGGGGAATGCAAAAATGGTCCAGACAAAGGGAGGTTACAAGATCCACATCCTATTCATCAAAATGTATATGCGTAGGTAGGGGTCTCTATTAAGTAAGTCTCTACAATAGATAAGTGTAAAAGGCCTTTTTAGAGCTCACGCTCATGGAAAATATGAAGGCAATAAGTAAAAATGGCAATAAGCAAGAGCTATAGGTAGGGCAGTATGCAATGCAACATGGTAAGATGATATGCATGAGTAGTGTATCAAAGCATATAAAAATGAATTATCAAATCAATATGTATGCATAAGATGAAAGGGGTTAGGGTAAAGGGATATTTATTTAGGGTCAATTTGTTGGCACATTATCTTCCTTTGGTGAAGCTCTTTTACCCTAGAATCCTATGAGTTTCCATGGGGGAATTTTGATCCGCGCCGATGCACGATGCGTCTCCACGCCTTCCGGTCACCGAACTACCTGCCATGTGTTCCGATCGGGAATCGCCTCGGTTGTCCTCAGACTGGTCATATAGGGGTCTGGAAGAGGACCCAGATCACTTCGGAGCTTTTGGTGTGACGGCCAGTCTCTAGTGGTATCAGAGCGGTTTGTCTTGAGAGTGTATGTTCTCGAAGACGAGGTCAGGGTACAGGAAACTTGGGTGGAAAGTGACAGAGCTTCCAAACGCTCCACCTGTGCGCCCCAAACGACCTCAAATGGCGGACGACATTGAGACATCCGATCCTTTCAAGGAAATGGTGAATGAAGCCCTCCAACGGCAACAAGCGCAGATGCTTCAACAATTTGCTCAAATTCTTCAAACACTTCCGATGGGAAATTCAGGCTCTGCGGCTACACATCTGGGCTTCTCATCGAGGGAGCTTCCTTTCAGTGCCCCAACACCCTTCAAGGTTCAGGAAAATTTTGATATTCTCACATTTGAAGGCAAAATCAATGCTGATGCAGTGGGAAATTGGTTGGATCAACTGTCGTCCTACTTCTCTGTAAATAAGTTCACTGATGGAGAAAAGATCACTTTTGCTCTTTTGAAATCATCATTGCCCATGAAAAACTGGTGGGAAGTGTACAAAAAGAGGTTCAGCACGGATATCATTGGCCTTGGGGTGGAACCCACTTGGGATGATTTTACGGAAGCAGTAAAAGAAGAATACTATCCCATCGGCGCGTATGATGATCTGTACATACAGTGGCAACAACTTCGCCAAGGCAAGGGCCAATCTGTGCAAGATTACATAGACACTTTTCATTCTTTGTCTGCAAGACTGGGCATTCAAGAAAGTGAGAAACATAAAACTCTCAAATATCGTGGTGGACTACAATGGTACATCCGGGGGGAAATGAAACTCTTCAATTTGGAAACCATCGGTGAGGCATACAAGTTCGCAGTAAAGATTGAGCAGAAGCATGGAAGAATGGATATAAAGAATCAGTCTTCAAAATGGAAAAGTGATAAAGAAGGTCAAACACGAGGCCAAAATTGGAAGCAAAAGGAAGGAAAGACCGGGAGGTGGTGTGGTTATCATAAATCTGGAACTCACTCCAAAGAAGAATGTCGAGCTATCAAATCACTGCTTTCTGAGTCACCATCCTCAACATCTACTGCTCTACCTCATATAGACCTTGTAGTCGAAGAGGTTGAAGAAGAAATTATAGATGCTGATCCTGAAGCCATTGTAGCTTCATCACAGACACACGACGAGATGCTAGATGACAAGGAAAGGTTGTTTCACTCTAAGTTATGGGTGAAAGGTAAGCCTCTGCATTTCATTCTTGATAGCGGAAGTCAAAAGAATTTAATTTCTACCAATGTTGTGAAAAGCCTAAATCTGTCCATGAAGCCTCACCCAAAACCATACAGTATTGGATGGTTGAGCCCAGGGAGAGACCTCCGTGTCACCCACCAATGTCTTCTCTCACATGCAATACAACCTTTTCAAGATGAGGTCTTATGTGATGTGGTCAATCTAGATGTTTGTGATGTACTCTTTGGTCAGCCATTCATGTATGATCGACATGGTATATACGAATCAAGAACTAGACGGATCACTTTCACTCTTGGAACACGGCGCTCCAGGGTACCAAAAATACCACCTTCCACATCTGTCTCTCTGCTTAGCGACAAGAAATTTGTTTTCATGGTGGTCAAGCCACAGGAATCCAAAAGGGCCGATGTCACAGCCCTGACAACACAACAGAAGCAAATAGATACCGCGCTGAAGATGTTCATAGCCTTCCATCCACAGACTGATGGTTAGACAGAAATGGTGAACAATCGGGCCCCGCATAGTTCCATAAACCACAGTCCCCTCCAAGTGTGCATCGGGAATCACATCAAGACACAACTCCCACACCTGATGGGGAACGGTGACTCAATGGGGACCATTGATTTTCAAGGAGGGAGGAATGATCCGGGCAACACTTTGGGCGACCACTCGGGTGGCAGAAAATTCCTTGAATCTTGTATTGTTTTCATTCTTGGAAGTCACATTGTCGGTGACAGTTATTTCCTCGAGCCATTATGTCCTCGAGCGCTGTACTGTTTTAATTCTGTTATTTCTCTCGAGCCACTCATTCTTAAAAGGTCACCGTTAATTCCTCGAGCCACTCAATCTCCCGATGTTTTGAAAAATATGTGTAAATGCATTGTAACCCAAAAAGGGAAAGCAGACATCTCTTCTCAGAGATAAGCGTATGTTTTGTATCTGCAATTTTTTGATTCAACAAAACATCTCTTTTCAGAGATAAGCCTATATTTGTATTGCAGTTGTTAAGTAATACGACGTCTCTTCTCAGAGAATCCATTGTTATTGTGTTATTTCTGTGTTATTGAGATATTCGTCAACCAGAACTTCTGAGTTTTGGATCAGTGGTATCAGAGCTAGGTCTCAAGGTCGAGACTTGCGAAAGCTGGTGGGCCTGATCCGCGCCGATGCACGATGCGTCTTCGCGCCTTTTGGTCACCGGACTACCTGCCATGTGTTCCGACCGGGAATCGCCTCGGGTGTCCTCAGACTGGCCATATAGGGGTCTGGAAGAGGACCCAGATCACTCCGGAGCTTTTGGTGTGACAGCCAGTCTTCTATGGAGTGATCTGGGTCCTCTTCTAGACCCCTATATGGCCAGTTTGAGGACACCCGAGGCGATTCCCGGTCGGAACACGTGGCAGGTAGTCCGGTGACTGGAAGGCGCGGAGACGCATCATGCATCGGCGCGGATCAAATTTGTTGATTTGTGAGCGCATAAGAAAGAATGATAGGACGTTGATGTCAAAAATGGACTAAGACTAAGCCTAGATGCTAAGGTAGAAAGGAAAGAATAATGTGGGAAAATGGAGGATAGCAAGGCATGGAAACAAGGACACGTGACATATCTCTTGGCATAAGTGCTCAAGTCGGCCCACCTTAATCCTATTTTTGGGGGGTTGATGCACCAACAAATATTTTACAAATCAAAATGTTATAAAACAATTTGGAGTGTATATGGACTCCACCCCAGCTCTTTGACACCTCTATAAGGTGGCTAAAATTTAAATTAGTTGATTGTTTTCAAATTAAATATGCCCATATTTCAACAAATGCATAATTTAGCTCTCGTTTTTATTATCTTTGAAATATGGAGAGAAATTCTAGAATATTTGAAAATATTAAACAAGAACCTGGGGTATTAGTAAGAAGTATAAAAGCGCAGTTGAGAAACACTGCTCTTCAATGTACATCAATATCCCAAACAGGTATGAATGGGAAAATATGAATGACCTATGCCTCTGTCAACAATGAAATATTCCATTTCATTATACATTTGATTGAGAGTCAAAAAAAAAGGAATGTGTCCCATCCCCACCTAGCTACTATAAATTAAACTTTTATGGAATTGCGAGGAAAAACCCTGATCAGGTAGGTACAGGAAGTATATGAGGAACAACCCCGGGCAGCAAGGTAAAGGATGTTATTGCTATGTAACCTTAGATTTTTTTGTTAAGTCTCCCTCCTAATCGCACAATTTGTAGTCCTTATAGAGCCACACCTAACCTAAATCTCCTAATAGATTTGTAAATAAATATAAAGATCCTAGCCATATGACTAATGTGTCATCTACTCCTAAGTACCATTTCTTATCCCCCTCATGTGACTTCTCTTCATTCACATTTAAGCCCACCATAGCCGTCTTTATTAATTCTAACACCATCTTCTATAACCATTCCCTTCCCTCTATCGTTTAACCACACCCCCTACCCCATCATAAAAGTATTTGTTCTCCAGATGAGGATTTTAGAGATGTAGAAGCAATACCAAGACACATGAATTAGGTGTATCCTACTTCAGGTTGTAAGGAATTTTTAGAATCTTTTTGTAAGGGGATTCTTTGGATTTTTGAAGCCACAAAACAGGAGAGGGGAGACCGATAAAGCAAACAGAATCATCTGCAACTAGTTAACCATTATGTTAGTATGATGGCCACTTCCATTGTGGCATCAACCTCATTGGCATAAGGATCATGGAATATTGGGTTTATATGTTGCCGCAGACCAGGCCTTCCGACCAATGTGTGATCAAGTTTTTTATTGTGATATCCCTTTTAGGATATCACTTAAAACTCATAAATTTTCAAAAAGAACACAAACTGTAGTTCTGATTTTTCTTAGGACAACAAGGTATAAAAATAAAGGAAAAA
Organism: Torreya grandis; assembly: GCA_037957365.1. Classification (NCBI taxonomy): domain Eukaryota; kingdom Viridiplantae; phylum Streptophyta; class Pinopsida; order Cupressales; family Taxaceae; genus Torreya; species Torreya grandis. The sequence continues at coordinate 493,980 of JARHVA010000716.1, read as the reverse complement.
TTATATCTTTAAGAATAATCACTTTCAACGATACCCAGAAGCTTCAAAAGATGTGAAAAATTATGTAGAACAATAAACAACGAAGAAATAATTTTTATCTCAAAGGTTTGATTTGATTTGATTTATTTTATGACAGAAAATGAGAGAAAAATACAGCTGACCGTAATCTCCTGAATAACAATAAAAAAATGATGAAAATTAATTTTAGGGCATCTTTATGATGATGACAATCTTCAGCTCCAAAATCTCCAGAAAAGGCCCACTGAAATCCTTCCAAATCACTGCTTGAAATCTCTAGGTAGGTTGCCCCACTTGTGGGAGACTCACAACTGCCTTAAAACTGAAAATAAATGGATACGCAGTTGATGGTGGGCTGTCCTCTTCTTTAAATCTGAATTTCTGATCAATGTTGCCGATAAATCTCTGATCCTTGATCTATATCTGCAAATCTGAACCCAATTCAGAATCACACGGAAAAGCTAGGGATATGGATTGGAAATCTTCACAGAAGAATGCTTTACCAGCTAGGAGTGAATCTCTCACCACTGAAGATAGGGATCCTATAGAATTTGACCTCCATAAGCAAAAGGGTTACTAGTAGCAATAGCTCCAAATGTTTGAATGTGTGAATACCCCCCAAACGACCTCAAGCGGTAAATATATATCCAACTACAAAAAGATGAAATAATCTCCACCATCCAAATTAGGGATAGGAAATCCAACAACCAAGATTAAATTGCCTCCAAACAAGATTAATGGCCCCAAAAAAACCCTACACCCCTTTTGGGAAGAACCCATGTGCATAAATTTATAACTTAAGTGACTTTATTGTGCAATTGCTAAAAATATGACTTAAGTTATCTCAACATGAAATTAGAAGCTCCATGGTGAAAAAGTACCACCTAGTCTCCCCATCACTTAAGTCAACGATGAAATATAACATAAAGTGAAGGTGGTAACCGTAACCCATACCCAATAGCCTCCAACGTCTCTAACCTCTTGGGTATGACCAAGGCTAAGACTAAAGTAAGCCTACTAGGTCTCCTGCGTAAGAATGGGGACATTATATTTATGTAGATGAGAGGATTTTATAGTCGTAGAAGGAATCTCAAGGCGCACAGATTAGGTGTAGGTGATGAGGTAGTAAGGCATTTTTAGAATCTTATTGAAAGGGGAGTTTTTAGATTTTTGAAGCCACATACGAGAAGGTAGACCAAGCAAGCAAACATGCTCATCTGCAATCAATCTACCATTTTGTTAGTGGGAGTGATACTCACTTGATCAAGTGTTTTTAATGCCCTCATATACTTTATTGTTTATGAGATATCTATCTAGGCATCCAAACTTTCAAAATATTTGAAAACTCTGTGAATACATATAAAGGGAAACGAGCATGTTTGTCTTCAGAGCTGAGATTTGAGTCTTGACGCCCGTTCTGGGTGTTTCCCAAAATTTTGGATGTATTTTATGCCTTTCAACAAACTTCAACCATCACTTATAAGTTGCGACTATAAATTATTTTGCAAAACGTCAATTCTTCTAGTATATTATATCATATATCAATTTTTAAGGTGCAGGAGCATTTTCATTAAGCCTTTTGCTACGCTGAACTCCGTAAATAGTGTATTCTTGCCTGGTGTGAGGTTGAGTTTATATTAAATCTATATAAAGATACATAATTCTCGTTACATAAAGTTTAGAAATTTGACTTTTGTTTATCGAATGACGGTTGTTTAAAACAATTTACTGTCCCAAAATTTCCGTTGACGGACAGGGTAGGCTGTCAAATTTCATCCCTGTTTGCCTTTTTTCAAAGGCAGCCTGACATGCACGCACTGATGTTGTGGCCTCAGAGGAGGAAGTATATGGACGGGGGAGAGAATGAAGGGAGTCAAATGCAGTCCCACCATATCATGGTCACTGGCACGCACAAAAATTCCAAAGATATAGTCATTCATGATATGGGTCGTCAAGCATCTCAAAGGCAGATGTGTGTGCTGGTATTAGAGGCAGATTGGGTACCCATTGATGATGATACAGACGAGCTGTATGAGCTGCATGTACCTGCCATTCCAACCTGAGGTCCAGACGTGGAGGTTCTATACTTTATCTCCCCATCGGCTCTCAACCACCAGTGTGGATGACATCTCAGACCCCCTTTGTTAGCACAACCATCCACCCAACAGCAGTGTCTGAATATATGCTGCAATATTACCAGGATATCTGCATCAAATGCAGGTCAAAGCTCCAATCCTATTTGTTGCATTGTAATCAAGTACCATCTACTTCTGCAAGAAAAGCTGTGCAGAGAAGAAGCTCAAGGCTACAGAAACTATCTCTAGGTGTATATGAGAAAGTGGAAGTGTCTCAGCCTAAGCATGCACCCCTACAAACCCAATATCCAACTCATGTTAGGCAGAGCACGCCACACTCCAGGTATGGATTCTAATCGTCTGTATGATAATATTGCTATTCATCTTCTTAATCCCCACCCTTGTACCCAAAGATTTTCTGTTTAAGGCCTTAACCAGCTTCCACTCAATCGTCAACTTTCTCTAGGCCTTGGAAATTCAGTTTCTCATCCTAGTAAAGCGAGCCTCCCTCCACTTCATCCAAAGACCCCCACTAGGGCATTTTCAGTGGCTAATTTGTCTGGGTTTAATCCTCAGTTTACCAACCCACTACCTCCCATAACCGCTATATTCAATAATCCCCGACCTCACCCCATGTCTACAATAGGCCCCCTCTTTACCATCAAGACCAGGATCATGATGAGCATGTTGTTCCTCAAACAAATTGAGTGAACAATCCCCAGTTTTCCCCTCAATAAAACACTCAGTTTGATGGTCTGAGAGGAAATGAAGGCATCGCTTCTCTGATAAATGCTGTTAATGCGGTGGAAACCAGCATCAATAATCTTAGAACTAAACTGGGTGATAAGGAGATTAAAATCCCCATGCTTGAAAATTGTACTCCTCATCTGGTTCACTATACTAAAAAACAGGACAAATGTGTGGAGCAATTAACCAGGAGTAACCAACCTCAAGTGAAATGAATTGCACTTGGAGAAGATTGTGATTACTGACCCTGCACACAAGAGGGATGCAGATTTCATGCACAAAGAAGCTGAACAACTTCAGGTTGCAAAGCGACAAACTATTGCTAGAGAAAACTTGAATGCAAAATACTCAATATGCATAGTGAAAATGGTTTGGCAAGGCACCAATAGAAGGAGGAGAAGTCATAATGTGGGCCAGAAGGAGGATGCTATGCAATGGGGTTGGTCATGCTCTTCATAGACCAGCTATATCTCGGCCTGCTCTTAATTTTGGAGATAGAAAATATAATCATATGTTAAGTTAATGGTCATACTTCAGCTTTTCATATTATAGGTTCTATTTTTTTAAAAAAAAGTTTAATATATTAAAATAAAAAGCATTAATCACAGTGTCAGTAGCTCCTTAGATATCAAAATCAGGGAGCTGTGATAAGAGATGGCTATGCGAAGTCTTACAATGGAGAATGCAGCTAAGAAAGATCCAAGAACTAACAAGAAACGACATAAAGCAAACTTAATGGCCCAAAACCTGACCCAAAGTATAATAATTGTGGTGGTTTATTTTCCACAACATTAGCCATACAAAAAGTCTTCATATGATTTTGCCTTGCCCAGGTTGGTGATATTAGACCAAACTGGTTACTTTCCCTTAGCAAAGGGCTGCTTTAGTGCTCACATCAGGAGCATCTGTTTGCCTTTGGGCAGTGGGGATCCAACGAGTTGCCTTATTGGTCTCAAGACGAAGCTGGGCCACTTGTCTGTCAGTAGCCTGAGCCTTTATGCTGCTGCAGGATGTGTCATATTATATTCTATGATGTCTTTAGCTTGGGTTACTCCGCATAATACTGTAGTTACCTATACATTGTTTATCTTGTTTAATTTGTAAATACTGCTGGGTAGTTTGGACAATGGATATCATTATATTTTTTGGTACAGCCGTCACTTGAACATTCAGTTGTAAATCCCTCAGGGCTGCGAAACTCCCCAGTCCTCCTATTTTTATCATTCACAGAGAACTGGCAATATTGTACCTTTTCCTCCTCTTGATGTAATGTTTTTTTTAAACTGAAAACAGAGGAATAGGTGAGAAAGATGGTGATAAAAAAGGATTGCCAATAGTGCAGAAACTAGCCCCTAAGAAGAAGAGGAGGAAACCCCAATTTCATTGCAGGCTGATGGACAAAATTTGGTTGGATCTGACAACCAACATCAAATTACTGGAAAATTGAGAATGTAGTCTTGTGTTGTAAGGACGGATTGTACCCTGTCACATTTGCTCTTGGCATGCTTGTCACATGATATGAGATATATAATTGATAGATATTATATATATTTTTTAATGTAAAAAGGAAAATTGTGGTATTTCATAGTAATTTCGGTACTTTATTTTCAGATAATAGTGTACTCATACATATCTTTCCAGACTTATATAAGTAAAAAGTTGAGTATTGAAAATTTACATTCTTTGAAAACAGATTAAAACGAAATAAGCTAGATATGATCACCAAGTCATTACTAAATATGCTAGTAATTTTTGCTTGGTAAATCTTGGGTGAGGTTATGGGACCCCTTTGATGCAGTGTAGGGTAATCTCGAACCACATTATAAATATTTGTAAACTTGGGTAAAATGTACTGCATAATCATTACACCACAGCCTCGCCATATGTCTGCTGGAATTATTTTTAGAAATTTGCATATAAGTTTTCAAATTAGTATTTATGTTCATGGAAAAATAATTATCAAGTGTATTAATCAATCTATAACATTTTATATTTTGGTTTTATATAGTTATATATTCAATACTAGTACATTAACTAAAACAATTTGTTACTGTAACGTAGGATGCTCAGATTAAAGAGTTTCCATCTAAAAATCCAACAACAGAGTGTAGAGAAAGAAAGAGGAAGGTTGTGGATGATGGCTCACGCCAAACCGAGTCAATTGTAATGAAAAAATCAAAATCTCCGTGTGATTGGGAAGACATATGTGTTAAATTTCTTCAATCAGGGCCAAAAAATGTTCATGAACTGCATGCTTTCCTGAAGGAACAAAAGGCAAAGGTAAGTTTTCATATGTATATTCTTCAAGTAGTGTTAAACTACTTGAATGCAACTCCTTTGGATCTCCTTGTTTCTTGCACATGCTTTTCTACACTGATTTTTTTAATGCATTATTAATTTATGTCTAAGATAGAAAAAATAAATTTGGATATTTTCACTTATTGAATGCATTGTTGACGCAGCTTGGAAGTTATATTTTATTTCCTTTACGTCCTATGGACCGTAGATCAATAAATTTTACAATTTATCATTTTGATAATCCTACCCAATTTTCTCAATAATTTTACAAAATACAGGCTTTAATTTTAAGAGGATTCCATTATGCATAATCTCTCTAATTAGTCTTTTTAGACGATTATCTAAGAATATTTAGATTTTGGGAGTTTACTATGTCTCCTAGTATAATCTACATCTAGTATTTGATCAAATTTGCCACAGTGGTATTTAGGTGAGTTCTCAAAGAGGACGCTGTTGAGGTATAGTGTGTTCACATTATTAATACTGACGTAAATATTGTTGTTATAACAATATTACATTAATAATTTACAGGTTAGATTTATTAGTTAATAGAATATATTGTTAATAACAATATAATCATATTTAGTGGGTTTGTTAGTTTAAGTTATATAGAAAGATTTACGGAGATTGTGGTGGAGATTTGATCTCCCCAAATATAAGAAATACTCTTCCTATATAATTGTAATCTTCACGTATGGAAATATACAACATAAATAATATCATGGTGTTTATTGTTTGAGAATGTTTTCATGTTTTGATATTTAATAATATATAAACTCTGTTGAAATCAAAACCAGAATCAATATATGGTATCAAAGCCTTTAACAGTCCATGGGGGTCTTGTAAGATCAGCCATGTGAGAGTATACAGTTCAGCATATGAAGCGTATGGAACACGAACAAGCATAGAATACAGTTCAGGTCTGAGCGCAAATCAGATCAGATTTTGAGTTCAGATCTGTGACATGTAAGTCAATTCTGGACAGCTCTCTCACCATGTATTTTGGATTTTTTGAGATTGTCGCGTTCTATCATTCCTTGGAGTACCTCTCGTGATCTATCTCGAGCCTTCTACAGTCTATTTGTTATTCTACTTTGCACTTATGAACTACACAAAGCTATTAGCTACTCATTACATTTTGTTCGACATTTTGTAACTTTACAGATCTAGTGCTATATTTGCATTTTGAATTTTGTAGTCTTCAAATTTAGAACAGTGCATATTTATTCTGTTAAATCATTAATGAAGATTGTTTCATTCGTATAAATCTACCCATGCGTCCATCATACCTGCATGTTAAGCACGGGATTTACTGAGAGGGGGGGTGAATCAGTATACCATATACCTTATAAAACTGTTACTTAATCAAACTCCACTTAATCATACATTCAAGATATGCAATAAAACTAAAACAATAACATGCACCACACGAGAGAGAGAGAGAGAGAGAGAGAGAGAGACCAGATTTTTATGTGGAAACCCAATGTGGGAAAAACCACAGAGAATAACCTCAAGTATATGAATGAGCACCAACTCAAATTACAAAGTTCGCAAGCATCAACTTGCAGGAGCACCAACCTCTTTGCCCAACACCAACACAACAACTATTTGTGAGCACCGACCACTCTTATGTAAAACACAACTATCTCTCAATGTTGTTTTCTCAACAAATAATAGAACTCTACTATATCTCTTTCTATTCTCCCCTCTTTTTTATATATAAAACAATTACAAACCATGCACACTCTTGCATATTACAAATGGCTTCCCAAGCCTCCATTTATAGCTTTCCAAATGACCTTTGGCATTCACCCTTTGTGACCCTTCAATTCTCATGGAAAATGGTGCCAAACTTGCATGACCCTTCGAATCCTTTCATTTGAAAAGTCACATGGTGACCTTTCATGAGCAAATGCGTCATTTTCCCTTTTTGTCTTTATCTTGGTGACTTTTCGAATTCCTCAAGGTGACTCTTCATGAAAAAATGCGCCCTTCCCTCTTTTGTCTTCACTTGGTGACTCTTTGAATTCCTCAAGGTAACCCTTCATAAGAAAACACATCCTTTCCCTCTTTTGTCTTTATCTCGTGACTCTTTGACTTCTTCATGGGCCCTCTTTTGACTTTATGCAATCAAAAATATATTTGTTAATATTAAATAAATATCAACACACTTTAGCCAAACTATGAACATTAAAAACACCTAAAGACATTAAATGCTGTGGGGCTTTTGTCACCAATAATGTTAGACCTTTGGCATAAATGAAAATATTTCCAACACTACATGCATCAAAGTTACATTGATTCCAATGGCAAGCTCCAAGGTATTTTTGTTTTCACGATCCAACAGATCGACACCTCTGCCCAGTTGGAAGATTTCATTCAAAGATCTGAAAAGGAAATCAAAAAATTCCATTAAGATCTCAGCCCTTGAAATCATTGGATCTTTTTCCATACAGCTCGTGCACTTGTCTCATCTCCACATATGACTGAGTCTCTCCGTGCATCATCAAAATTACACACGGTCCATCGCCCATTCAAAGAAATATTAGTGCGACGTCAAACACTAGCCTGTACGCTATTCAATCTGGGCATCCCCATTTACCACTGTGCATTACAGTTGTCTCAAGAGCTTCAACTACACTTGTGCGTTGATATTTATCAAGCCCATCATTAATTGCCTTATATGTTCGAGCCTTCTCTCTTGGTCAGATGAGTAAAAGTGTCAATTTACTCTGCATTGGTCATAGTGTTATTCATTAATTCTCTAGTTTTGGTTCTGTAAGTAAAGGTCATACAATTTAGGTATAGGTCAATAGTAAAAATTTATGTTTACGATAAAATAATGTCTATTAGTTAGTAGACCTTTGTCACTGAGTCGATCTTATTGATATAATGGTCTTTATTATTATAGGAAATGTTGAGTCAATTTTAGTATTATGTTATTAAGTGATCTTTACGAGTCAAACCATAAAGTTATTTCTGAGTCATTTTAAAAAGTATGTCTTGTATAAAGTCATTATGGGTCCATTTTATTATCATTTAGAGAACATCAAGATAATGTCATTAGTCATATGTCATCAAAATGTCCGTAAAAATCATTATTGTCAAAAAGAGTCAAGTTGGAAAATCCAAAGTGTCTATATGTCAAAAAAGTCAAAGTTGTTTAGGCTTAGAGTTATGGAAGCATTTTCGCTTGTACGCAACGTCCGAATTGTAGGGAGTCTTGTCATCAACAACATGAGCTTCATCGAGATATCCGCTGAGTAAGCAGCTTCTTCAACTGGAGGAAGGAGGAAACGGAGGCTAGAGGTTTCATAGCCTCTCGTTAGCCACTAACAACGGGGCCACTTTTTGATTTAGTGGCATTTTTTTTCAGTTGTGTGGTGTGTTTGTTTTCAACATAGTGTGATTTCAAATAAGAATAGATATTGTATCCATTTTCATATTTTTCGTAAGTGAACTAAATACTCCTATGTAACTTCTCTGAAATGTGAGAATGTTGAGAGCTAGAATTTATATTGCACATCGTGACGTGGTTTATGATAAGCCACTTGTAAAACCATTGTTTTGTCGTTTTTGGTTAGCTACCTGTAAAACCACTGTTTTGGTTGTTGGTTAGCCATCTGTAAAACCATCAAGTATTGTTTTGTGGTTTTTAGTTAACTACTTGTAAAATCACTGTTTTTGTTGTTGGTCAGCCATTTGTAAAACCATCGTGTAAGGTTTGTGATTGTCCTCTGAAAATCATCAAGTCATGAGTATAGGTGCAGATAATGGAGAGTTGTTTTCTCCATGTTCACATTAAGAGGGTGTAGGATATGATTAATAATGTTCATAAGGGGGTGAATGTTGAGTTATACTGTGTTCACATTATTAATACTGTCGTAAATATTGTTGTTATAACAATATTACATTAATAATCTACAAGTTAGATTTATTAGTTAATAGAATATATTGTTAATAACAATATTTTCATAGTTAGTGGGTTTTTTAGTTGAAGTTATATATGGAGATTTACGAAGATTGTGGTGGAGATTTGATCTTCCAAAATATAGGAAATACTCTTCCTATATAATTGTAATCTTCCCGTATGGAAATATATAATAGAAATAATATCGGTGTGTTTTTTGTCTGAGAATGTTTTCGTGTTTTGATATTTAATATATAAACTCTGTTGAAATCAAAATCAGAATCAATAAAAGCAAGTACTTACCCTACTTTGTATTGATGCACAATAATTTCTAGAAATTTTCAACACAGTATTAGATGCAGCTTTGGGAAAGGGGAGGTTTTTGAGGGTCAAATATGAATGCATTTAGTGTGTTGGCACAAATATTCTACCAACTTACATAAATATTAGCTTGGTGCTAATATTAAACAATCGCATGTTTTCATTCTTGTCATAATGCGCTCAAGGTGCTGTTTTTGTACTTTATAATGCATAAATAATAAAATAGGACGTTTTTTTCAAACTTTTAAGTTCTTAGCTTGGTCTAAATTGTTGTTGGATTTTTAGGGTACAAAATTGTTTGTGTCTCGGTGAGGAGGGGATAGGATTTCGGGGATGGCAAAAAAATTCCTGGAATTTGGGACATTGGGGGATGAGGATTGAAATAATATATAAAACTATTTAAATCTTTAAAATACAACTAAATTTTAAAAACTGTAAATAACTTAAATAAGTTGAAATTTAAAACAATAAATTACTAAATAAAATCATTGGTCCAATGATCCATTTGATAATCCAAAATCGTGAATTTTAAATTAAGTTTTTGCTCAAAATTACAAAGTACAATGTAAGGTTAGAGTTGAGAAGAGTACATCAACATGTTGAGGTTCAAAATAAAAATGCACAGTCAAGGGCTTAGAAATCAAAGATATTATCCAAGGGAAATCTCAAGCCGCTTATTGTTGGAAGTTGGAACTATTGACATCAACATGCTAAGTGTAATGTTCCCATTCCTATGTAGGAGGCATACGAGGCTTAATTCAATCTTAGCCTTGGTCATATCCAAGAGGCTAGAGACGTTGGGAGTTATTGGGTATGGATTTTCATTACCACTTTCACTTTATGTTATAATTCGTATTGACTTAAGTGATGGGTGAAAAGGTGGTACTTTATGTTTATATTATTTCGTTGGGACTTCAGTGTTTTTTCTAGTATGTGCACAATAAAGTCACTTAAGTTATATTTATGCACATGGTAATTTCCCAAAATGGGGCGTTAGGGTTTCTTTTGCCTCTTTTGAGATATTAAAGGCTTCTTTATGGTGGACATTAGATTTGGATTAATCCAATGGTGGAGATTATAACATTTTTTTGGAGGGTGATTATATATACCCCCTTGTGGTCATTTTTTAGGGCATTCATACACTAAATCATTTTCAATTGTTGCTATTTTCAGTCTTTTTGCTTGTGGAGGTCAGATTCTGCAAGATCCCTAGCTTTGGTGGTGAGAGATCCACTTCTAGCTGGAAGAGCATTCTTCGGTGAGGGTTTTTAACCCATATCCCTAGCTTGTAGTTCGTTTGGTTCAGATTTGGAGTACGGTCAAATGATACGTTACAGATTTCAGATCTGGAGGAGAGGGACAACCATTCATCATACGGGCTCATCTATTTTTTGATTTCGAGTTGCTGGGTGTTTCCCATAAGTGGGGTGACTCATTTGGGAGATTCATGAAGATTTTAGGAGGGGTTTCAATGGGTATTTTTTGGAGATTTCGGAGTTGGAGCTTGCTGCCATCACCTTGATGCCCTAGGATTTATTCCGAGCAATTTCTCTTTCTATTTCGGAGTTTATGGTTAGCTGTAATTTTCCCATTTGCAGTCATGAAAATAAGGAAATAAATTCAGCTTTTGGCCATAAAAATTATTTTTCAATTGTTTAATAGGCTACTTATTTTTTTGTATTATTTGAAGCATTTGGGTATTGTCAAAAGTGAATATTTTGAGAAATATTAATTATTTTAGAATTCTGTACCTTATTTTAAAAAATCAGTTTTCAGTTTTGGGGGTTTTTAGTAAATTTTTGGAGTTTTAAGGGGATATCCTAAAAGGGATATTTCAGTGGTATCAGAGACACTTTTCTTGTAGCGTATTGGGTAGTCACCATGAAGGTATATTCCAAGAGGAATACAACTCGAAAGGAAGGTCAAAACATGGCAGATAAGGAAGAGCTGAATGAGGAGTTTATAAAGAAAATGTTCATCAACAGGTGAAACAACAGGAGACAACCAATCTCTATTTGAGCTAGCTCACATAGACTATGAATCAAATCAAATTTGAGGATAACAGGGAAAAGGGTGAGAACAACAATTCGGGACAACAATCCCCCCGTTCTTCTAACAAGCGTTTAAGTCTTCATGAGCCCTCTTTCTTGAAAGATTCTGAAGCATCACGTATGGGGCAGACAATAGATACACTTGATGAGGAGTCTTGTTGGACAAAATACCAATCTTTGAGCAAGGGTTTCAGCACTAATATGCCATTTCCAGATTATTGTAGGATGAAGATTGGAAGCAAGCCCAAGAGAGATCATCACATGCCGGTACCTGAATTACAAAGGTATTTGGGGCAGATTTCTATTTCGCACTTTGATGGCTCTAAGAAGTGTACCACACGAACATGGGTATAAAAGTTGAAGCCCTATTTTGATTTGAATCCCATGCGTGAGGAGGATGTAATTAAGTTTGCAATCCTACATCTTGAGGGAGATGCACATAATTGGTGGCATCATGGACTAGTGACATAGGGGCACATGCACATTACCACATATACAGAGTTCACACAGAGGTTAGAGGACAAATTTGACAGGAGAGATCCAGATAGATTTTTCAGGGAGTTGACTCACTTGAGACAGACATGCTCCTTGGATGTTTACATTGCAGATTTTCAGAGACTTTCAGTGATGGTTCTTGATATTTCAGAGATGAGGTTGACTTCATTATTCATGGCAAGTTTGATAGATACTTTGGTTGGATTCGTGAAGGCATTTGAGCCTTCTTCATTACATGAGGCCATCAGGAGAGCTCGAGATTTGGAGTTGTCTACTTTAAATTTAGATTTCCACCCAGAGTTCAACAGAGAGTGCCTCCACCTAGGCAGGATGATAGGAGACAGGACTCGGCTAGGAAGTCATTCATTTTACCAGAGCTTAGGGAGGAGTTGAGGTGAAAGACACTGTTTTTCAATTGCCGTCAACCATGGACATGTGGACACAATTGTTTTGGGAAGAGCAAGGCCCAATATATTGAGGTCTATGAGGATAGTGATGATGAGGGAGATGAGGTATTAGAACCTCATGAGCTTGATGATGGTGATGCATTGGATAGTGTTGATTTTGAGACTGCAGAGGAGACTTTTCCTGTTGAGACCATAGCTACATTGTCTAGTACCCCCAGGTACAAGGCATTCAGGGTTCGAGGGGTCATGTAGGGACGTGTGGTGGTGCTTATTGATAGTGGGGCCACCCACATTTTCATTGATGCTACTTTGGTAGAGAGACGGGGCCTATAGCTAGAAGATTTTGAGGGTTTCAACATGGTGGTAGCCAATGGTGAGTCCATGAGATGCACACGAAGGGTTCCACGGTTGAGCATCACTATGGGTAACTATACAGTTACTAATGATTTCTATATTTTTGGTATTGGAAAGACCAACATAGTGCTTGGAGTCCAGTGGCTTCACTCAGTGAGTTTCGGACTAACTTCCAGACAATGGAGCTGAAGTTTAAGTCTGAGGGCAGGAATGTGGTCTTGAGAGGATTATCTTCAGAAGCACCCAGAGTGGTCACGACCAAACGGATGGAGAGGACATTCAGGCACAATGATTTGGATTGGACAGTTCAGTGCTTGGTTTCAACCAAGAGTTCAGATGATGAAGGCTAGAGTATCATGTTGATGTCTAGGCCCTACTAGACAAGCACAATGCAGTTTTCAGTGATATACCTCTAGGCGTACCTCCCAATAGAGGGTTTGAGCATGTGATCGAGGTTGAGGACAACAAGCCCGTGGTTACCAATCCTTACCATAACCCCAAACGGTTTAAGGATGAGATTGAGAAGACCATACGCGAGCTTCTGGATATGGGACATATCAAGCCCTATTCCAGTCCCTTTGCTCCTTCGGTTGTTTTGGTGAAGGATGGAACCATGCGTATGTGTATAGATTACCATGCCTTGAATAATAAAAGCATTAAGAATAAGTATCATGTGACTCATATTGATGAGTTGATGGATGAGCTACATGGTGCAATTTATTTTTCCAAAATAGATCTGCGATTAGGATACCATCAAATAAAGGTCAGAGAGGGGGATGTGCAAAAGACAACTTTCAGATGCCACTACGGTCACTTTGAGTTTCTTGTGATGCCGTTTGGTTTGTTGAATGCACCCGCTACGTTTCAGTCTTGTATGAACCATGTGTTCAACCGCCACCTACAAAAGTTCGTGTTGGTATTCTTCGATGACATTTGAGACTATAGCAGGGCATGGGACGATCACATGAGACATCTTGATGAGATTTTGGGATTTTGGAGGCTAGTTCGCTATACGCGAAGGCTTTTAATTGTGAATTCGGCATGACAGAGTTATTATACTTGGGCTATGTGATTGGAAGATGTGCAGTCAAGGTTGACAGGGCAAAGATTCAGGCGATATTGGATTGGCCACCGCCAAAGACTTTGACGCTGTAAGAACCCTTACCAATTCTACCTTGTTTTTCTCAATGCTGATCCGAATTTCTAATTAGGGTTTCTTGATTGTTTTGAGTGGTTTTATGAGTTTTCAATGAAAGGATGCATTTGCCATATAATGATAACAATATAGAACTATTTTGAAATGAAATATCAACAAACTATTGAACTGAAAACATATATTAGAGATCTGATTTCACTCAGAACAGCAAGATGTTTTATTTCAAATTAAATATTTGAAATAATTACATCAATCGATTGTTGGACCAACATACCTGATTTAGTTCTCCACACATGGTTACAATTTAGATGTCAAATAAAGATGTCTAGAGGTCTGAATTAAGGCCCAAATCTGATTGTACCTTGTTGTAAAGTTTTGAGTTGCTGATATGAATTTCTGAGTGTATACAATGATGGAACATGCTAAATTCCACCTCCAAAATGAAGCGATGGACTCCCAACGAAGCTGCCTAGACTTGGATGATGACAAATGTCAAAAGAATATGCAATTGCCTTTACCACCAACCTGAAAATGTTTGCAGCAGTCTGATACAAACCCTAGGTGATTGAAATACACCTTTCCATGCTTCCAAACCCCTCAAAAATGATGACTTGCCCTATGATGGAGCGATGAGTTCCTTGATGGAGAATAATGCATCACAATGTTGAATATTGCCTTCAAACCCTCCGATCTGCAGACTGATATGAATTTGCTGATGTCTGATATAAAAATCTGAATGCAAATACATGAAATCTATCACCAAAAATCCCTCCAAAGTATGGCGCTCCAACTCCAAACCCTAGCCATACATGTTAAGATGAAAATATAACAAAATAACCTTCAGATCTGAATCATCAAGTCCTTAACTGCAATTATTTGCACCCATATCTGCCAAATAAACCCTTATGATATGAATTGTTATCCAAACCCTAGCGGTCATAAACCTACAGAAAATGATATGCCTTTGTAGCTCCAATGTCATGCAAATACCTTCAAATATGTCCAATGGTAAAACCCGTATGGATTCACCTCTCAAAGTGGAGTGGGTTTTCGTCCAAACCACTAATGTTTTAAGGGTTTTCGTCTTCAGAAAATAGGCTGAACAAAGTTGCAGCTCAAAGAGAAAATCTCCAATATCAAATGACAAATTCACAATGATGGAAAATGACCTCCAAATGCCTTTTTATAATCCACAAGTTGGGCGCCCAAATTTTCCATAATTTATTTTGCTTTCATGTCCACCTCCATAATAAAATAATATTTTATTTTAATTTTGCCATCTCCAAGTGGGATGTCCAAGTCAAGGAATAAAATATTATTTTATTTTTCACTTTTCCAAGTGGGACGCCACCCTTGGCATTAAAATATTATTTTTATATTTGTCATTTTATTTTATTTTCTCTTTATTTTTCCCACTTTCCATCTTCCAAGTGGGTCGCTCCACTCCAAGGCAAATTATTTAATAAAATTTGACTTCACCATAATTACCACAAGAAGTCATAATCCAACTTTGTTTTGCCAACGAAAAAATAGTTATTTTCCAATTTTCCAAATATCTAGGTCATCTAGGTCATTTTGCAACAATGGCTCAAAAAGGGGACATTACAGACGCACTTGAGAGGGTTCTTAGGTCAATGTACTTACTATAGGAGGTTTGTGAAGGGCTTCTCTCACTTCGCTGCTCCATTGATGGACTTGATGAAGAAGGGAGCTTTTGCTTGGTCAGATTCAACACAAGTTTTTGATCATCTTAAGGAGGTGATGAGTTCATGTCCAGTTCTTGCACTACTACTTCACTCGGCCATTTGTACTTGAGTGTGATGCATCATGGGAGGGCATTGGAGCAGTATTTATGCAGGATAGGCATCCCATTGCCTATGAGAATCGAAAGTTGAGTCTTGTAGAGGGGGTACTCAATTTACGATAAGAAGATGCTGACCATTATGCATGCATTGGCCAAATTTAGGCAATATCTTGTGAGTAGTAGATTCGTGGTTCGTACAAATCACAACAATTTGAGGTTTTTCTTGGGGTAGAAGAATCTCAATGACCGCCATCAGAGATGGGTGAACACGGTACAGGCTTATGACTTTGACATAGAGTACACAAAAGGTAAGAATAATGTGGTAGCTGATGCTATATCTAGGAGACCATACCTTGATTCTATGATTAGTTCTATGTCAGAGATTTCAGCTGATTGGTAGGCTCACATACTTGTTGAGTATTCCAAGAGTCAGTTTGCATGTGAGATCATGGATGGCATTATCCAGGATGATAGAGACAGAGTCTTGGATGACCTCATATACTACAAGGATAGGATTTTCCTTTTACCAGAGTCCAAGATGAAGGAGAAGATCCTTCGAGCAGTGCACGATACACCTTTAGTGGGACATCCTAGGTATTTTAAGACCTATAGATACATCAGAGAGAGTTTCGCATGGAAAGGGTTAATGGGCAATGTCCTTAGCCATATTAGAGAGTGTTTGGTTTGTCAGCAAACCAAGGTGGAGCATAAGTTTCCAGCTGGACTTCTACAACCTCTTCCTATCCCTGAGCAGAAATGGGAGAGCATATCTATGGACTTTATTAAAGGCCTTTCATTAGTACATGGGCATGATTGCATTTATGTAGTGGTTGATCGGTTGACCAAGTATGCCCATTTCTTTTCTATGCCTTTTGGGCATACGACAATGCAGGTCGCACAAGCATTGTTCACAGGTGTTTTTAGGCTTCATGGCTTGCCTAAGAACGTCATCAGTGATCGGGATAGTCGTTTTATGAGAACATTTTGGTAGGAGATTTTCTGACTTGCAGGTACTAAGCTAACTCCTTGTACTAGCTATCATCCACAGACAGATTGGCAAACAAAAATAGTCAGTAAGTGGATAGAGGGATACTCGCGTAACTATGTAGCAGGACATCAGCCGGCATGGATTATATGGCTACACTTGGGTGAGTATTGTTATAATACCACCTATCATATGAGTATTGGCATGGCTCTTTTTCGCGCATTGTATGGATATGATGCTTCATCATTTGTGGACCTGGTACTGTCAGATAGTCGAGCTTCCAAAGCTTGTGATTGGTTACAAGAGAATCAAGATATTTTGAAGGCCCTCAAGGAGAATCTGTAGAAAGCACAGAATCAACAAAAGATTTATGCAGATAGACACAGGGTTGATAGGTCTGTTGAGGTAGGAGATTTGGTCTTTCTACGTTTGCAGCCCTACAGGGAATCCTCACTTAAGAAGAGCGGTGTTGAGAAGTTGAAACCACGATTCTATGGGCCATACCGGATAGTTTGGAGGGTCGGGGCAGTTGCATATGAGTTATAGCTTCTGGAACAGAGCAGGATCCACAATGTCTTTCATGTTTCATGTCTCAAAAGGGCACTTGGACAACATATTGTACCTTCTACAGACTCACCACCTTTGAACGAGGAGGGAAAGCTGGGTTTAGAAACAGAGACTATCATTGAGGTGAGGCAGAGAAAGCTTAGGAACAGGGTGATTACAAAATATCTAGTGCGGTGGAAGGATTTGCCACTTGAGGATGCTACTTGGGAGGGAGAGTAGATTTTACAGCATCCTAGTTTGCATTTGCTTGTGGGAAAGCAAATTTTGGGAAGAGTGGACTGTAATGTCCCCATTCCTATGCAGGAGGCCGAGGAGGCTTAATTCAGTCTTAGCCTTGGTCATATCCAAGAGGCTAGAGATGTTGGGGGTTATTGGGTATGAATTTTCATTACCCCCTTCACTTTATGTTATAATTCATCATTGACTTAAGTGATGGGTGAAAAGGTGGTACTTAATGTTATATTCTTTTGTTGGGACAACTTAAGTGTTTTTTCTAGCATGTGCACAATAAAGTCACTTAAGTTATATTTATGCACATGGCAATTTCCCAAAATGGGGCATTAGGGTTTCTTTTGCCTCTTTTGAGATATTAAAGGCTTCTTTATGGTGGGCGTTGGATTTGGATCAATCCAACGGTGGAGATTAGAACATTTTTTTGGAGGATGATTATATATATCTCCTTGTGATTATTTTTGAGGGCATTCATACACTCAATCATTTTCAGCGATTGCTATTTTCAATCTTTTTGCTTGTGGAGGCCAGATTTTGCAGGATCTCTAGCTTCGGTGGTGAGAGATCCACTCCTAGCTGGAAAAGCATTCTTTGGTTAGGGTTTCAAACCCATATCCCTAGCTTGCAGTTCGTTTGGTTCAAATTTGGAGTACGGTCAAAGGATACATTAGAGATTTCAGATCTAAAGGAGAGGGACAACAATTCATCATTCGAGCTCATCTATTTTCTGATTTGGAGTTGTTGGGTGTCTCCCATAAGTGGGGCGACTCATTTGGGAGATTCATGAGGATTTTAAGAGGGGTTTCAATGGGTATTTTCTGGAGATTTCGGAGCTGGAGCTTATTTCCATCACCTTGATGCCCTAGGGGTTTATTCTGGTTAATTTCTCTTTCTATTTCGGAGTTTAAGATTAGTTGTAATTTTCTCATTTGCAGTCGTGAAAATAAGGAAATAAATTCAACTTTTGGCCATAAAAAATATTTTTCAATTGTTTACTATTCTCCTTATTTTTCTGCATCATTTGAAGCATCTGGGTATTGTCAAAAGTGAATATTTTGAGAAATATTAATTATTTTAGAATTTTATACCTTGTTCTGAAAAATCAGTTTTCAGTTTTGAGGGTTTTTAGTAAATTATTGGAGTTTTAAGGAGATATCCTAAAAGGGATATTTCACTAAGGTCCAAAACAAAAATTCATAGTTAGGGGCTTAGAAATTGAAGTCATTATCTAAGGGAAATCTTAAGCCGCTCATTGTTGGAACTATTGGACTCATATGTTGCCTGCAAGGGGCCACAACCAATCCCGATTGCACACTATGGTCCTCGACAACCCACTTTGGCTCTTCAAGCTCTTCATCCATCCATAATGTTGGCCTCTCTCTGTACTCTGGTGTCTTGTGATTCATGAGATGCAAGGGATTGTGTATGACAACAAGCTTCTCCTGTCTCCAAGAGGTAAATGTGTTCCTCTTAACACAGTGTGTTATATAACTTTTTACCCATGGTGTGGTAATGTAAATTATTAATGGAAGTCACATGGAATTATATGTAAAAAAGGATTAAAAGTCAATAAGTTAAATATGTGATGTAAATATCAGAAAATGTGAGTGGATATTATTAACATATAATATTGTAAATGATTAAGTTATGAAAAGGTGTGTTGGTTATAACGACCTTTGAGTGTTCTAAAAATTGATAGAAATTCTTGGAAAGGGGCAAGCAAGAAATAGAAGAGAGAAAAAAAACTCAAGGTGAGAAGCAAAAGGCAAGGAACTGCGGGCATTGAGGCAGGGCATACAAGGTGTGTCCAATTGGGGATAATTTTGATAAGATTCCTCCTTGCGCCACTAGTGCTGCATGTGCTTCTAAATCTATGTTGAGAGGATTGTTTTCCAAATAGCGCAACCAAGATATGTATTCAAATTCTTATTTATTGAGATAGAATTGCTGAATGAATTATGTATTTGCTTAATAATCAATAAAATATTGTGTCATTTTTATGAATTGTACTATGTTAATTGAAATAGTACATTCTATGAGAATACTTTAAATTTTATGAGAATTGTAAGTTTGGGAAAAATAAAACATTACATAGTGGATGAAGCTATATGTTGACCAATTCCTGTCAGCAACATTGGAATTGTAAACTTGGGAAAGGAGACCCATACAGTCACCACAAGCTCACTGGGTTGTCTTGTGCCAATGTGAGCTTGTTATCCAAGCAAAAGTCTTGTAACTTCTGGTAAACTTGAGCCACTCAACTCTGAATTTTGAAGCTTCCTATGGACTATACATTTTTTAAGGGCATTCATGAATCCCTTCATCTCATTGTCATTCAAGGGGACAACTCTACTAGGGCTTTCCACCATAATTACCAAATCCTGTCAGATCTACACAAAATCTAGCTAGATTTGGATTTTTTGGCCAGCCAAGATAAGTTCGTCCGGGACCACCCTTTTTTTAAAAAATTAGTTTATTTTTGTTAGATTTTCTGTTGGAAAAAATGCCCATAAACTATAGATATTATATAATATTAACAATTTATATTACTTTATTAATATTTTTCATTGTATTTGTCAATTTTGCATATTTATAAAATTGTGATCTCTCTCTCACACTCACACACACATTCTGGATTGGATTTTTCCGAACTTTTGCAACAATTCTAGATTTTCAGATTTTCCCCCCCTCCCAAACGGATCCGGATTTCCGAGTTTGGTAAATATGCTTTCCACATGCCATTTTAGATTAATTGCATATGTGGCCACATGTAAGGTTGTGTTCAACTTCTCCCACCTGCACTAAATGATGGGCCAAACATGTTGATGTTATAGCTGTAAAGTGGGGTCCCTCTCCCTAATAGTGACCTTCGTTTTGCCAAACATGCTATCAATGCATTCATATATCTCCCCGAGGTTGGAGCCTTTAGAATCCCCATATCTGATGATTTTGGAAATGTGTCATATAATAGATATGTTGTATCTCACATCTACCCAAAATGTCTTGCTCACCACCACCTCCTTCACCCTCTTCTTGTGCTTTGTCTTGGATTCCCCCCACCAAGTTCACTGTTGTGTCTTGATTTGAAGTTGCAGGGGCTCCTACAACTGAAATGTCTTCTCCAACAAAATGAGGCATGATTCAAAGCATGTCTCTAATGGCTTGAGGAATTCCTTGAAAAGGTACAGAAAAAAGCTAGTGATGTGTGGTGGTTGCAAATGAATATCTGCACTTCCATAACATCGTCCGCTACCTTTTTGTCCTAGTCAATTTTTTCAATGTCCTCAGTGCATTGACAAGGTCCAAAAGATATCCTTGTAGGTAACCTCAACTAGCTTACTTGTTACCCTACATAAGTAAGCTGCATTTGTGATTGCATGTACCACATTGGAAGGGCCAACTTCTCAATGCCTCTCTCATTATTTGAAATTGGAACTCCACATCCTTGCGCTTCCCTGATCAACTACCCTCAGAAAGTAAGGTCCTTCCTTACATGTGACAATAATATTGATTAGTGGGTAGTGCCTATTATCCATCCACCCATCCACAATGACACTGCATCCATGAGAGACCCATGTGGCCCTCGTCACCTCCATAAATCCATTCACTTGGGAATATTTTTTGTCCAAGATGGTAGTCCTTAGTTTCGTCTATCTAGGAGGCACATGAGATGCAGCTACTCTGGCTACTTTAGCCTTAGCCTTCTTGAAACAAAGAGAGAAAACAACATGAAATGTGATGCCATTGGCAAAGATGGATTTTCCAGTGGCATCATCATCCTCTTCTATAACCTCCTAGAAGAAGGTTGAACAACCATTGGAATGGAGTGTGAGATATATCATTTATACAACTTGATAAACTCCACCCTTTGGTCAAGTATTAGAGGCCCAAAAACCCCAACCCCTTTTCCTACCATGTGTAGGAAGCGTGCATTCATCCTAGTGATAATGCTGTAAGAACCCCTAGTAGTTCTGCCTAAAATTTTGAGTTTTCCCAACTTGGCATTTTGTCAAAAAAATGGCATGTATGCTGACCTATGACTGATATGCTGCTGTTTTGTGCTTGTTTGGATAGATATTAGGAGCAAATACATATACCAATTGATAGAGAAGCAAACCAATAACTTGTAATTCAAATATTGACATAAACCATCATAGAAAATGCATCATACCATGACTAGTTACAATGTATATCAGGTCTGATATAAAGTTTAACAGTCTTATATAACTTGTAACAGCGATAGATTTTGTTGTTCAAATTAAAGATTTGAAGACATGAATATCAAATACACATACCCAAATTGCCTCTTCACACTATTGGCATGAAATGAGCATCAAATACAATATAAATACTGCTGCAACAATGCACAAAAGTCTGATAACAATCAGCAGTATATACAATGATGAAATCGACCTCAAATCTCCTCCAACGGTAGGAGCTCCAAATGAAAGATGAAACCCTAGCTACATGCACCAATTTACAATCTTCAACAATGTCGGAAGATGACTAATCTGCCGATGTTCCAAACTGAATATACTTTCCAAACCCTAGCATCCAATAATCTCCACAAATTGCCTAAAGGATGAGGTTGCTCCTATCCTAGAAGGTGGTGCTCAAACCCTAGTCAATATGCCTCCAAAACTCGTCAACAAATCCTTATTCAAATCTGATCTAAATAGCTGATATAGAAATCTGTTCCTTTGAATTCTACAACTTATTCCATTAAGCTCCAAATCTCCAAACTGATCAATAAAACTCAATTGTGAATCCTGGAATGAACCCATCCAAAAAGGCTAAATGGGTTTTCGTCCACACAACCATTCTACCCAAGGGTTTTCGTCCTAGGGCACGCTAAACTTGCAAACACAAGTTCTCCCAGAAAATTTGATAAAAAATGTCAAAATCAAGATGTTCAAATGCCTTGCTCTCATCTCTTTTTAAAGGCTCAGCTGAGTCTTCTAGAAGAATCCAATGTAACCTCCTCAAGCCTCTAGATGAACACTTTATGTAATAAAGTGACTTTATAATATTTAATAAAGTGACTTTATAACATTTATTATTTTTATTTTAGTCACTTTAATTAAATTAATTAAAATAAAGTTATCTTTATGATTTAATTTATTTGGACAACTTTATAAATAATTAATTTAATTTAATTTCCCTATAATGTCATTACTCAGAAAATAGGGACATTACAGTCCTCCCTTCCCAGAGATTGTTTGTCCCAAGCAATCGATACTTGAATGCCAAAGCCAATCACCAAGATCCCATATCAATCTCAATAATGCTCCACCACTAATCCACTGCTCCACTCTGATACAACTGAAATCAGCAAGTCTATCTCCCTGCATTAACCTGTGAAGCAACTCATCTAGATCCAAACGAAATGATGTGCCAAGCAAGTTACCCCTGGGATCCCAAATCACCACATCCTTACATCCGTCTAACATGAGATGGAAGCATCTCAAAGTGCTATAAATACAAAACCACTCTCCAACTTTTGTAGATCTCCCATGGATGTGAAGAATACCCATCATAGGTGCAAGAAAATGTATAACAGCTCCTCCTAGTCTAAGCCACACAAGGGCAAGTGTCTCCATCAAAAAACCCTGAAGTAGGGAAGCTACAAACTCTACCAAAGAGTCATCAACATGATGAGACTTATCACAAGCAAACTCCCCATGAATGGTCAAAGACCAAACCACATCTGCATCACATATATCTCTCAAACCTGATTGCTCCACTTGCTTAACCACCATACAAGGCTCATTCCTCATATGCCACATGCTTTGAATCTTCTTTGTCTCTGCCATGTCATGCTGTATTGACTTGGTCTTCTTGTGTCTTGGACATACAAATAAGACCTCATGTTTGTCTCCCAAATGAATGCCAACATTAGAAGAGGACTTCTTACTATCATCCTCATGAATAGGAACTGCCAACTCAAGATTATGCAAAACCCAAAGACTGCTGTTCCAAATCAGAAAATCAGAACAACTGCCATACCTTTCCATAGTGTCTTCATTCACCTCACACATCTTCCTCCTTGTTGCATCAAGTGCCGATCTATCATGAGTCTCCCAAGGGAATTCACAAGCCTCAAGGCTGATCCTCTTGGCTGTTATATCATGATGATATAAAGATATGGGACTGCTGTCATACATCAGAAAATCAGTCCTTACCTCATATGAGCCCAAGTGTGATGTCTTCCTCAATCTCAATCATCTCTCTTCCCATGAGTGGATGGATATCAACAAGTGCTGGTCCACGAGACGTCTCCAAGTGAAAATCAAGTGTACCTTGTGTCACAAACTCTGTCCCATGGCTGCAAGCTGAATCTTCATGTTTATGTGTCTCTTCTACCTTCATGATGTCATCATAGGACCCTTCAAGTCCTTCCTCCATGTCTCCACTTTTTTCCATCATCATGTTGCATTGTTTTTTATCGGATGTGGTTGACATAGAAGTCTGAAATTCTGCTGTGTATGATGAAGAGTGTGCCATGCTCAACTCCTGACAAAGCTTATCCACCTCATCTTCTTTTCTTCTCATTCTTCTCAAGGCATCAAAGTATATCTCACCAAGTGTGAGGAGATGATCTCTATCCGCAAGTAAGTGTAGGTAGTTTGATTTTGCTACCACCAAAGCCTCCTTGAGTTCATGCAAGTCGGCAAGAGATGGACCTCCCTCAAAACCGTCATGATTCCTTAGAGCCTTCCAACACAAACCTGCCATCATCTTATGAACATGATCAAAATGGGTTAGAACTGCCACAACCATACCTTCATTTATCCTTAGTTGACCTTCCAAAGGAAGTGACTTATGAGACCTAACACCTTCATGCAATTTTTTTGATTGGTCTTCATAATCATGCAACTACAAATCAGCTTCCTTCTTGGCCTTTTCTCCATTACATCCGTGTGTAAGAACTAGGGTATCATCATGCTCTATAAAAGGGTCACCATCAAAGTAGTCATGATCTTCCTCAATGGCTGATCTAGAAAGTGTATGTACAGCTATGACCTCTTTAATCCCCAAGTGATCCTCCATATCTTGCAATGTCAAATCAGTCTTATCCAAACCTCTTTATTCACCACATATTGAAATTTCTGAATTGCCATCATATATATGAACAAATCCATCTCAAAGACACCCAAACCACAATTTGATTCCTTGCCAAGATGAGGTAAGGGTGATGAAGCAATGCTAGGCTCAATTAGAGGAATATGAAACGAACTCATACCTTCTTGTAGCTGATCTAACATGGCTGGTTTGATAATCCCCATGGCAGTATCTTCTTCAATCTTCATGTGCTCTTCATTTGTAGCTTCAACAGGTGACTCTCCTTCGTCCTTGTCCTCATAGGGCTGAAGTGAACTTGTGGCTTTATATTCTTCTTTCTTTCCTCTCTCCTTTTCTTTTTCTTCTGTAGCGGAAAATTTATTTTAGTGTCTGCTTTCCTTTCCTTTGCAAAAAGAGGTTCGAATATTTCAGGATGTTCTAACAATGTTGTTAGATTCTTCTGATATTCTTGCCAGGCCTGCACAAATTCTGTCATGAGTTCTTGCATAGACTTCATCTTTCCCAAACCAACAATTTGCTGAAATTGAGATAGATGAGTGCTGGTCACTCAACAAACAATCTGAAATAACTTTTCCTCGTTAACCCCTCAGGTTGGTAGGGTGCACAACTTTGATACCACTGTAAGAACCCCTAGTAGTTTTGCCCAAAATTTTGAGTTTTTCCAACTTGACATTTTGTCAAACAAATGGCATCTATGCTGACCTGTGACTGATATGCTGCTATTTTGTTCTTGTTTGGATAGATATTAGGAGCAAATACATATACTAATTGATAGAGAAACAAACTATTGACGCAGTGGATTGCACCCTAGACAGGAGGATGATCTCCTATCTTCCACGCATCACAATGGAAACTCTTCTCTTGCCTGTAGGTCTGGCAAAACTGAGGGGAGAGTCTCTAGATAAGGGCTAGCTCCCTTTGATGCATCTGAGTTATTTCAGTAATGTAGCTAATACATACATATATAATGGGGGGGGTTGAAAAGGGAGAACGATTACTGAAAGACAGAACCTAACCTAAGAGGGCGATGCATCAAAAAAGTTGATCTACTTAGCTTGAGCCTACACTTTCCACCAAGAACAAGCTGGCATACACTTCATTTGATATGAGAAATTCTCCTGCATCAGTGAGCTAGGGGTTCTGGAGATATAGGGAGGAAGAACTACCAGAGGTGTTCTAAGACACACTATGGCAGCCTGTTCACATGTGCCTATACTCTGCTGTAGACACTTCTGGCTAACTTGCAAAAGAAGAACTCACAATACACTAGACATGCTGGAATCATTCTGTGAAAGCATAAGGGAAAATGACTTAACACAAAACAAAGCCATAGACATGCAAAAGTGCAAGCTCAAATGGAGGTAAAAATGCTATGTCTTTGATTCAAGGTAAATTTCGGCAGGGCTCTGCCTTACAAGCTGAGAGATATCTTTTTCAAATGAGAAGTTACAATATATATAGAGAAGAAGAAAACAAAAGGGCCCTTTTTGGAAGACTTTGGCACCCATTGACAAGTGGCCCACGTGTGTTGAGAGCATTGGGAAGAGGAAGCCACTGAAAAAGAATGCTGTGTCGGCTCCGATTTTGACTTCAGGCGTTAAAAAAACATAGACCGTGCTATTTGTCTACAAACAAGACTGCTCCTTAAAGGCATTTACGCGGTTTGTTTGCTCATCAATGTAAAGGGGAGAAAAACGGGTCGCGCCGTTCACTGTTCACGCTCCTTGATGACCACTTGGCAGATACTGTGTCAACCGCTGGAGTAACTCTTTGAGTCGACACCTTCCTTTGCCACTTGGACTGTTTTGTCCGTTTCTGCACTTTGTTTTTTCTGGCTCCTTCGGCCCTCGGGGCTATCTTTTGCTAATTCTTTGGCTCTTTGGGATCCCTTCTTGGTGGTCTCTTCCTTTTGGCCTTAAGCCTTTGAATTCCTTCGGGTTCGCGCCTTTCATTAAAATACCAATGGTTATTTCATTTCTGCAAAGTTGACGCCTGCGCGCCCATTGCCATTTGAAAGCCAATGGCTAGTCTATCGCCCTGAATTTGATGTCTTTGGGGACGTCATTTTTTTGAATTCCTTCGGCTTTCTGTCTTTGGAATCCCCCGAAGGGAAGGTGTACCTTCGGGCCTTGAGAATGGTCCATTTCGTGGTCGCCGAGAGTCCCTTGCAAGGGTACTTGCCCTTTGGGGTCCTTCGGGCGGCCTTGTTCTTCAAATCTTTCAGACATTTTGTCCGAAGGAAATCTTTCCTCTGCCTTTGCCGCTTTCTGTCGGGCCTTTCAACATTCCTTCGGACAAAATGTCCGAAGGATTTCTCTTGTGTAATTTTGCCGCAGAAAATCTTTCCAAAAGATATCCTTTTGTTCCTTGACTTGGCAATTTCTTCGGACAAAATGTCCGAATGAATTCAGAGGGCTGAAAGGGTAAGGTTTTCTTCAAAAAAGAAAAGGATGAATTTCTTCGGACAAAATGTCAGAAGGAATTCCTTCGGACATTTTGTCCGAAGAAATTCATCCTTTTCTTTTTTGAAGAAAACCTTACCCTTTCGGCCTTCTCTTTGATCCTGTCTCAAATGTTCCCTGCCCTCCGTAAGGGAAATTGTCCTTCGGGCTTTGGGAGACTCCTTTGAACCTTCCGATTGAACCAACTGATTGAACCGTTCGATTGAACCAACAATGGTTCAACGGTTCAACGGTTTAATGGTTCAATACTGTGTTCTGCTCATTCAATTGACCGCTTGAACCGACCGCTTTGAACCATTTGTTTGAACCATTCGATTGAACCAACCGACTGAACCAATCCTGTTGAACCAACTCTTTGAACCAGGTCGTCTGAACCAATCACTTGAACTGACTGATTGAACCAACTGAGTGAACCAACCGATTGAACCATTTCTTGAACGGTTCAATGGTTCAATGGTTCAAGGTTCAAATTTCAAAAAACTCTTGGAAGATCATGTCGCTGAACCTCGACGTTGAACCACTTTTTCCAACCTTAAGGAAAAGTGTCTTGAATCATTTTCGCTCTCTTTCCTTGTGAATTTCTTGGACAAAATGTCTGAAGAAGCTTTATAAAAGCCCTTGTATTCTTTGAACTGGTTCATCTTCTGCCGAAAGACTTGTGCAAACCAAATTTGAACTGGCTCAAAACAACAGGGGAAGAAAGAGACCGATTTTGGCCTGCTGGACCAAAAATGGTCAACACAAACCAATAACTTGGAATTCAAATATTGACATAAACCATCATAGTATATTAGGTCTGATATAACGTTTAATAGTCTGATACAACTTGTAACAACGATAGATTTTGTTGTTCAAATTAAAGATTTGAAGACATGAATATCAGATACACATATCCGAATTGCCTCTTCACACTATTGGCATGAAATGAGCATCAAATACAATAAAAATACCGCTGTAACAATGCACAAAAGTCTGATTAACAATCAGCAGTATATACAATGATGAAAACGACCTCAAATCTCCTCCAATGGTAGGCGCTCCAAATAAAAGATGAAACCCTAGCTACATGCACCAATTTACAATCTTCAACAATGTCAGAAGAGGACTGGTATGCTGCTATTCCAAACTAAATACACTTTCCAAACCCTAGCATCCAATAATCTCCACAAATCGCCTCAGGGATGAGGTTGCTCCAATCCTAGAAGGTGGTGCTCAAACCCTAGGGCCAAACCCTAGTTAATATGCCTCCAAAACTTGCCAACAAATCCTTCTTCAAATCTGATATAGAAATCTGCTTCTCTGAATTCTGCAACAACTTATTCCATGAAGCTCCAAATCTCCAAATTGATCGATAAAGCTCAATTGTGAATCTTGGAATGAATCCATCCAAAAAGTCTGAATGGGTTTTTGTCCACACAATCGTTTTACCCAAGGGTTTTCGTCCTAGGGCACGTTGAACCTGCAAACACAAGTTCTCCCAGAAAATTTGATAAAAGATGTCAAAATCAAGATGTCCAAATGACTTGCTCTCATCTCTTTTTAAAGGCTCAGCTGAGTCTTCTAGAAGAATCCAATGTAATCCCCTCAAGCTTCTAGAAGAACACTTTATTTAATAAAGTGACTTTATAATATTCATTATTTTTATTTTAGTCACTTTAATTAAATTAATTAAAATAAAATTATCCTTATGATTTAATTTATGTGGACAACTTCATAAATAATTAATTTAATTTAATTCCCTTATAATGCCATTACTAAAAAAACGGGGACATTACAGAATGCCCCCTAACATTAATATTATGGTTATTTTTGTTTAGATTTGTATATCACTTACTATGTTTTTGGACAAACATACCTAAGCCATACCAAACCCAAAATCCCAAAGAAAACCATCGAATCCTCGTACTCATACATAGTAACTTAGTTGGAAATCCTATGATTTATCAAACCCCATATCCAATGGCTTGGTGATAAGTTTACAACAAACATTTCTTCTAATGGACACGATTTTGTAGCAGACCCCTATTCTCACTCACCATGTTTTGTGTTTAGCATAAGTTCCATGGATTAAGGCTCCACATTTATTAGAGGGCCTGCAATGATTGGCTTTCTCCACAAGCTTCAACAACACTATATGCTCAATGTCTCAAATCTGTTTATGTCTACAAACATTCAAAAGCTTATGCACAACAATTTGTTACATAAGCTTCAATTCACAACCCCCAATTGTTGGTGGCTTGATGGTGGCAAGAGGAGATAGAATTCTGCTACTCAATTCCAACTTTACAAGCTGAGTGTGGCTTATATGTGGTGTTCTCTGAAAACGGTGATGAGAAATTGAATTCGTGGTGGAATCTTAATTCCAAGAACATGATATTGTGGACCTCTAAAGAGGTACGGAGGTCATTATAGAAGCCAAGAAACCCCAATTGTTGGTGTTTTCCTTGTTAATGTCTTCCTTTGTGCTAAACACTTCAACAATATGTATTTAATTGTTGTTATCTCTTGACATGCAACAAACCAAAGTCTTCTAATATATATTGAATGCATCTTTTATTACTTCAAAGAAAGAACTACAATTTTACATCAGATTTGCCATGCTACATTAGGTTAAGAATAGGATTATTAAGAAAATGTCTCCGTCCACATGCCAAAGTGAATCAATATTTTTATGGACACATTTATATTGAGCCTTAACGTGCATGGACAGCTCCTTCCTAAAAGTCTTCAATTTTCCCACACTGATAGGAGAGGTGTCATCCTGGAAAGTTGTTTTACACCTTGCTATCCATAGAAAGCTCATAGCATATAGCCGGGCGAATGTCGTATTGTTTTCCAGCTGGCCTTGATCATCCAAGACTCACTCAAAAGAGGACCTCACCAAGGTAGAGGTGCAATAAAAGAAAATTAAATACAACACAACCAATTTGAAAATCATTTTGCAGGAGGACATCTCAAAAAGATGAGTACCTCACACACTACACAGAAATTTAAATACCGATCTTGGAGAACCTGGTTTTAACCACTAAACCGTCATGTAGAACTAACCATCCCAATACCTTTAGTTTAAAGGAAAACCTCACTTTCCATATGGAGTGACACTGCCTTTGCCATGTCTCTTCTAATTCCATTACGCCTCATTGTTTGTTCAATCTAGAGTATATTGCTGAGGCGTGTGTCAATTTACCATAGAAGTCTTTTGTAATATAATTATGAAAATATTCTCCATTACTCCATTTCCAGTCCCTTCAATAGGGTCTTGAACCTTGAAGTTGCAGTTTGAATAAACAACTTTCTAGAATCATCTTGTAAAGTAGTTGGAGCATTGGTTTATTTATCATAGTGAGTGTCTGTGTTCTCTTCAGCTCATGCTGAGAATACCATTGTTGTAACTCATGATTCCAAATATTTCCCCCCAAAGAGTTTAATAACATCATTGTTGCAACTCATGGTTCCAAAGGTCTCCCCAGTAAGAATGTCCCTTTCTTTCCAATCCCTTACCTGAAAAAAAGACAATGGTCCAAGTTGTCCACAAGGAGAATGAAAGGTCTTGGTAGGTCTTGAAGAAAGGTCCCACACATCACATATACCCTCAATCAAAAAATCAGTAAGTGCTTTCCTGGCAACACAAATCCTCCTAAGAGTTGCTGATCCACCTATCACAAAGGCTTTGGCATTGCCAAAAACATCACAAAGCTGAAAAGGACCCCTAATTTGAATGTGGTGTATTCTAAGGAATAGATGGCGAAGACATATTATCCAAGGGGCTTACCCTGCCACAGCTAATAACCCACTTACTTCAAGGGCTATTTGTTGAGCCTTTATATCAGGCAGCTCGAAACGTCCTTGTTCCCTAGGAAGAATGCACACATAAGGCACCAAAGGAAATTTGTTTCCCCATCCATGCCTGTCCCAAAAGAAATTCCATAGAATTCTTTGTAATGATTTTTTTTCTTTTGTTTGTGTAGGGAAGTGCCAAGAGAAGTAGAACACTTCCTTGCTGGTAGGATTCTATCAACAACTTGAATTTTCCTGCAATAGGAAGATTGAGGCCATGCCAAAATTGCAATTTCTTCTCAAATTTAGTCATTATCCCTCCCCATTGATTAACTACAAAGACTTGGAAACCAAAGGGAATACCCAAATAGCGAACGATTTCACTTGGTTTTAAAATATTCCACCTTTTGTTAATCCAACTTTGTGGTTCATCCCAGCCAATAAGCAATACCTCTATTTTTTCCTCACTGCACCCAGCACTTCAAAAAATGTTTCCATACAAAGCAATGTATTGTTGTCAATTGATTGTTAAGTGAGCTCGGGTGTTGAAGCTGAATCATCTACAAAGTGTACATTAAGAAGTTGGTTCCCTTTAGGCAACGTGATTCCTCTAATTTATCCCTGCAATCATCTTGCCTCTAGATGATAGCCAAGAGCATCTGCAGCTATTGCATAGAGATACAAGGCCAAAGGGAAGCATGCCAAATAGACCTCTACAAATGGATGGGCTCAAATGAAATTCTGTTTATGCTAACTTGTGCAGAAGCATTTGAAAAAAGAGTCTCCATGGTTGTATGGAAAAAGGATCCAAATTTCAACCAATCAAGCATATTTAAAATAAAGCCCCATTCTATCATGCCATTGGCTTTATCAAAGTCAATTTTGTTGAAATATTTTTTATTTGTCCTGCATGCTCAATTAAGACCTTCCTAGGTCGTAATAAGGTTGTGAAGAATGAGTTTTCCTTTTATAAATCCATCCTGCTCTCTTTGAACTATCCGTGCCACCATCAACTTTGATCCTTATATATTATAAGAGACATTAAGTATGTGATAGGATGCCACCCTCCAACCCTTTCTCAACCATTAGTCTTTAAAAAAATGATTTTGGTTTTGTCCTGAACCTAGATTTTCATGGGATTGGATTTACATTGCTTGGTCTTTATCACGTAGAACCCATTTCAAGGATGATTGCTCTCTTTGCTGACATACATCACTCAATTATGGGAAACACTTAAGGACCTTGTAGCCCATTTGGTTAATACCCCATGTTGCATGAATCCTATCCTGCTATATCCAAATGGAGGGCCTTCCAACAATAAATACTTAAAGATTTCAAAGTGATTGCATGTCATGTGGTAGTTTTGGGAGCACTGGTTTATTGAGGTGTTAAGTTTTTCTCCAAATTCTCCCTACCGTCTTTTCAGCCAAAATTATTATTTTCCACATACCTTCCCCACTTAGGCTTTACTGAAAAAGAGATTAATTAGGTTGTCTCCTCAAACAGATATTTGCAACCACTAGCAATATAGGAGACCCCTTGGTTCGCTCAAACGCTTTGCCCTTGAAAATTAAAAAAAGATAGACATTAAGCAAAGTTTTGTTAATTTCATTGTCTCTTCGTTTTGTGATGTCACTAACCATCTAAGCAAACTTTTCGTAGCATACCTGATGGTGAAAGCTTGTGTGCTCCATAAAGGAGGTTGTGTTCAAATCCGAAAGGGGTAGGGTTGTACACCTTGTTTAAAAATATATAAGGTAAATTGAAAAAACAATCACTTTGTAGACTTCCATAAAGAGTCTCATACACCAAATTGGTGTCTTTGGCGGTGACCCAAAACAAAATTGCCATAATTTACCCTTACCTTTATATGGCCTCTTCAATCAAAATCCTCATAAAATGCTAGGCCGTGCCAAATTTTATCAATATATCACCCTCTTAATCTTAAATTCCGAAATCTATTAACAAAATATGTTAAATCCTCAAATATAGGAGATTTATTTACTAACTAAATGTTTAAACTTTTTAAAAAAATCAAGGAGGCACCAAATTTGTAGGTAGACGAGCCTCTAATATTGATAATACCCCCACCTTATGGATCTTTTGAGATATGTATATCCTTATTAAAATTAATGCTCCTTGTATACATCACTAGTACAAAAAGAGTGAGTGGAATGGAATCAAACTCCTAGAGACAACATTATCAATTGAGACAGTACTAAGCAACTTTAATTAACTTAAAATAAAATTAAACAAAGGCTTTTAAATACCTTTTCAAAAAAAAAAAAAAAAACATGCAACAAGATAAATAGCACATCAGGCATCCAAAAGGCACTAAAAGACTAGGCCACAGTTGCAATTGGAGCAGATGGTGGAGGTGGAGGATCAATTGGCTTGTCAACCCAACACATGGATCTGCTATATTAGATACTAACTCCCACCTGTCATTAGTTTTATCTTTGTTTTCATCATTCTCTAGATCTTGTTAGGATAGAAAAATTGCTAAGACCAAATGATGGAATTTTCCTTCTTGTTGGGCCATCCATCCACTAGTGTTGGGGAACCTAGACCCACCTCCACTGCCAACACAAGAGCTATTACCAAATGAATGCGACAAAACACTTTGGCCCCTACTTAGTGAACGATGCCTACCATAAGCTCCAAAGCCATGACCATGTGAAGGTGACCGTCAATGAGGAGAATTCAAAGGGACTTAGCTAACTGCACAAGGAGCAATCCCTCAATGGTCCAACAGAGTTTGAAGGTTTTCAACCTCCAACCGGACCTTCTCAGTTGGCTCCTGTATCTATAGTATTGCATTACAGATCACTTGAACTTTATTAGTAAAGGAAAAACAATCATCCAAAGATAAAATGATTAATTATTGCATTAATGAAAAAATAATTTTAGAATGAAATATATGCCATATTTGGTTATATTGTGCCATTAATATGGTTGAATCCTTCAAGAGCACTATTTTCCAAGAAAACAATTTTGGACAAAATGGTTGAAAAATGGTACAAATCCACCTCTACATTGACAAAGCATGCTCGCAAAACCAAAAAAGATGCTTGAGAGACTCGAGGTGTTGGCAAGGTAGACATAAGGGATCATCCACACAGATGGACAAGGTGGTTACCAACATGCAAACCTTGGTGCAAGATACAACATAAGAAATTTGCTTAATTGCTTTCCACACTTTGGCAAACCTTTGTCCCCAAGTCTCTACAGAAAAATTGATTTCCCAGTGAGTAGTTAGAGTTTTCACTTGAATGTGTTGAGGAGAGAGCAATTAATAACAAAGTCAAGGTCAGTATCAGTGAAAGGGGTCCAACAGGTTACTTCCAGTTAGTCCACCATCTAGTGGTGTTTGAACTCCAATTTTATGGAGGTGTTCTTTTGGGATAGCTCTTTGAAACTCAGTAATTGAGGAAAGATCACTATTATTAGGTTGGTACTGGTCATAAAGGATATGCTAAGGTCGCTAATCACGAAACCATTTGGAAAATATTATTGAAATAACTTTTATTTCTATCTTGAAAAAACTAAGACTCTTGACCTAGGGTACCATGGCAAAAGGGACACCATAGTAGGAAAGAACTAGAGACCACTAAAGGGAGTGAGAATTCAAAGAGAGCATTGATCTGAAACCATCTCCATCCCAAATTAAGTGAGGCTTAGTCAATTTCCATGCTTTCCAAATACTTTGAGCCAAAGAGGAACCCCTAATTTTGACAAGGATGTGAGTGAGCAAAAGAGATTGAATGCCAAGACCCTTCCATGTTGATGCATGGGCATCCAAGTTCACTTGTAATCTTGCATCAACCAAAAATATGTTAGTTTATGAAAATCGAGAAGTGTTGTTTTGTGCTAGTGTTTTATTGTGCATTTATCTTTGTTTGTAATGCTTGTGTAACCCTTGAGTTGTGCACAATCCTCTTTACATTGTTTTGTGGCATCTTTGAGTGTGTGTTGTTTTGTGCAACCTACGAGTAGACATGTCTTTGTTTGTAATGTATTGCTTGTATGCTATTGTGCGCAGTTGTAATTATGGTTTGTCTGAAAAAACTTGCGAAGCTTTGTGCAAGAATGATGTTCTTTGGCGTAAACACAACCTTGTGGAGATATGCAAAGCAATTTCAGAAGTTTGTGACATCTTCTAGAACATCATATCTTTTATTTGGGTCACCACATAGGTTGGTTCTTTTCTATAGAAGTAGCAGGGGTGGTGAGAGTTCTTGGAGGAGTTGATTCTTCACTGCACAAGTACTACGATGATCTACAAGTCATTTGGAAACCCTATGGTAATGTGCGGTAAGGTTCTTTATAGATATGAAGATAGTAATGCAAGAGTTTTTTAGCACATTTCTTGGTTGTAAAATTTGTGCGATTTGTGTTGTGTGTAGCTTGGTTTGGGTGCATATATTCTTGTGACGTGTTATGGAAGCTGTTGTTGCATTTAATTCCTTGGATCATGGGAAGCTACTAGGGATTCATTTAATATTTCGTGTGATGTAGTATGTCATGATGCATTAAGCTATAATGTGTTAAGGTGCCTTAGAATTGTAATAAACATTTAATGTTTATGGCACATTGTGGTGTGTTACCAACGTTTAAAGATGTTAATGGGTTGATAAGCACTAAATGTGTGTAGGTGGGTCTTGTGCCTTTATAAGCATGCCCCTACACGTGCAAGGGATGATAGATTTGGATATAGATGATCAGAGCATTAGGATATGCAAAGTGATTTTTTTGAGAGAATGCTGATTTTGCAAAGATTATGAGTTAGCAAGCAAAGATTTGTGGATCTAGTGTTGTAGCGCATCTTGTTTGAGATAATTTAATATTGTGTTGTTATATGTGCCTGTTGTAATTCCTATCATTGAAATCTAATAAATATTTGAGTTGTGTTGTTGCATTTTATTACATATTTTGCTGTGTATTTTGAGGGTTGCATGGTTGAGGGCATCTCCTAATTGAGACCCCTAACCGTGGCTACATCATTTGATATTAGATCAAGGTTGTAGTCTTTGTTAGTTATGGTTGCTTTTTGCATTTGTGAGTGTGGGTAAAAATTAGCTATAGACATCTTCCAACGAGATTGTTGGGGAGAAGGTGTGAAGTTTTTTTATCTTATATTTCTAAGGAATTGACACAAAGAGGGCATTTAGGAAGAAGACCAAAAGCGGCTGGAGCACCAAGACTTGTAGACTTAGTTGGATTGATAAGAGATATGCAAGCCCGATTGGAGGGTATGGAGACAACACAATACCGATGTGTTGTGGTAGTGGATGATGAAAGCGATATTAAAGTTGCACGAGAAGATTAGGATGCAAAATAAGAGGTTGATGAACATGAAGATAGATTTTTGCAAAGTTATTGTGAAAACCAATTAAACCAAAGTTTGAAGTTTGAGTCCTGAAGAGCTCATTGAAGAGATCACTAAAGTAGAGAAATATTTTTAGTATGAAAGTATGGAAAATTCTAATTGAGTTAAGTTCGTCGGCGCAAAGTTGAAAGGTCATGCATCCTTATGGTGGGAGCATGTTCAAGCTAAAAGATTGCGCAAAGGCAAAGATAAGATTAAGACTTGGAATAAATTCATTACAAAGTTGAAGGCTAAGCTCATTTATGTGGATTATATTACGAGTTTGTTCAAGAAGCTTCAAAACTTGTGATAAAGGGAGTTGAGTGTGAATGTGGATTATATTACGAGTTTGTTCAAGAAGCTTCAAAACTTGTGATAAAGGGAGTTGAGTGTGAAAGATTACACCAAGGAGTATTATAGACTTACCATTAGAGTGAGTTATGTTGAAGATGATGCTAAGAAGATATTGAGGTATGTAAATGGATTGCACATTGCAATTTAAAATGAGTTTGGTATGATCAAACTATGATTTGTTGAAGAAGCCTATTAGTGTGCACTGAAGGTGGATGAAACTTTATAGCACAGACAATGAGGAAAAGGAAAATTCATGTGTGGACATGGAGGAGGTGGAAGTGGCTGAGTTTATTCCGCACAAGTGCAATAAGGCAAGGCAAGTACTTCGTAGTGCATTGATGCTAATGCTAAAAAAGGTAGGGGAAGTTTTAGGATCCTATGGAGGATTTAGAGGTCGTGGATTCAATGGTACTTGTTTCAAAGGTGATGAGACTAGCATAGAGCATTTGAGTGTCCATATGCGCATAATGAAGTAGAAGGAATGATGTGGGTCCTCAAATCACACATGTAGATGAGGAGAGTATTGCAGCCATTCATAACATAGATGAACTAAAAAGTAGAGAAGCTCTCATGATAATAGTCTTGCGTAGAGAAAGAAATTGTTTAGAACCATTTGTAAATCTGGAGGTAAGTGTTGCAAATTAATTGTTTATAGTGGTAGTAATGATAACATTTTTCACAAGAAATGATAGATAAACTTGGTGTGAAGAGATTTGTGCATCTGAATCTATATAAGGTTTCGTGGTTGTTAAAGGGACATAAGATTATAGTGATAAATGTTAGATTAATTAGCTAATAAAGAAATAACACTGTGTTATTTTATCTAGTTTGTCAGTCGTTAGGTTGGGTCTTTATCTATGTAGATTTACTAAGCTTAAATTAAGCTTATGGTTATTTTGTTTGTTATTACCCAAGTTGGTTTCCTAGGTTGTGTGGTTTCTTTGAGCTATTTATACGGCTCATTCTTTGTAACAAGTAAATGCTTGTGGCTTCTGTAATAAACTTTTATGGTATAGAGCATAAAGAACCTAACCCTGGGAGAGAAGACATTGAGATCTTCCTTGGAGAAATTCATTTTTTGGTCAACCTAGAGTTGAAAGAGTGGATGAAGGCAAAGAAGCGTTTTGGTTAGCATTTTGTGTATGAGGACATGGTGAAATGTTCTATTAAATTCCTTGTTGAAAGGAGGTTGTGGTGAACTAATCTACATGGTGAAAGAAGTATATTGGCTATTATTATTTTGTTTTGTTTTGTAGTGAGAAGAGAAGACATTTTAAGACGAATTGAAGGCATTTTGTGGAGAAGACGTTTTGAAAGAAGGCATTTTACTAGCTGAAGAAGGCGTCTTACTTCTTGTGCTTGACCAAAAAGGTGTTTGGTGGTGAAGACAACCTATATTGATTGCCTACAGCTACAGCTTTGATCTGAATGGTAAGGTGTGTTTGTTGGAAGTGAGGTGCAACCCAAAAGAAGACTCACCATTTATCCAAGAAGGTCACAACCAACCAAATTCATTGATTTATTTGTTGTTTGCAAGCTAATTTGTTGTTCAAATTCTTTCTTCCGCGGTTGTTTTTAATGAAACAACAAACAAAAATCATCTTATTGTTGTTTTTGAAGGACTAAAATGTTTGGGTGAAGGACGATGCCATTGATGCTAAATGCACAGGTTCATTGTGATTGGATGATAAAAGTTTTATTCTTTTGAGCAAAGTTCTTAAAAATTTATAATTCTTTAGGGCAAAGAGTGATTTTTTTGTGTTTATTAAATTTAAACTTTATTAAATTTTAATTATTCAACTTAGAACTTACTTGGAGAACAAAGGTTAATTTTGTATCCGGAAAACCGTAAGGAGTCAAAGCCTAAAATCTTGCTACATTGTCTGGTTAAGTAAACCACACCGTATGCAAAAGGAATTTTGGTCAAAACCCTTGTAAATTGTGAAATTTATTTTTTCTGTAATTTCTACATAGTTTAACAGAAAATAGTTAATTTCATTTCTCATAAATGGTAAAAAGTTTCAAGCTAAAAATTGGCAATGTTGTTCAGTTATAGTGTATAATCTGCGTGCAACATGAAATATTGTAAAAACTTTTTAGTTTTTATGAATTAGTTGTTTTACTATAAAATTGGGGGAATTGCTAGTTTACAATCCCTGACAGGGAAAAACTTTAGTTTATGGAGTCACAAGATACCATATGTGAGTATCGAAATCTTGATCAAATTGTACTTGCCAAATAAATAAGGCTAGATAATGATCCTAATGACTATGATAAACGTCATAGAGACGCTGTAATGTTAAAACTTTTTGTTGCTGACAATCTAGTTGCAGAAGTTAGAAATGCAATTATAGCTTCAGATTTATGGAAAAGTTGAACTATTAAATACCAGCTTCCAAAGTGGGAAGAGTATTGTATTTGAAAAATATGTTGTTTTCCACTAAGATGCACGAAGGTGGTTCTGTTTCTAAATTTTTGTTGTAGTTGAAAGATATTTGTGATCAACTGAACACAGTTGAAAACCCAGTAGATGAACAAGAATTGATTGTTTTGGTACTGCAAAATTTACCTTCGTTATGTGACTTATTTGTGAGTCATTTCATATGATTGTAGAGACACAAGCATTGGATTTTGAGAAGTTAACACTTCTCATGTAAAAATAAAGGAGACGAGATCAGTTAGTTGCCTCAATGTTAGTTGTTACAAAATGTGCGTTCACATCACAATCAAAAGGCAAAGGAAAAGAGTGGAATGCAAGTAGGTTTGCAAAAGACACGTCCAAAAGCATTGCAAGTACTTGTAAGAAATCAAAATCAAAATGCTTTTATTGTAAGGAACCTGGACATTTCAAGAAAGAT
Organism: Torreya grandis; assembly: GCA_037957365.1. Classification (NCBI taxonomy): domain Eukaryota; kingdom Viridiplantae; phylum Streptophyta; class Pinopsida; order Cupressales; family Taxaceae; genus Torreya; species Torreya grandis. Next base: position 454,659 of record JARHVA010000716.1, on the reverse strand, counting down.
TGTCGTGAGTTTCAAGATATGGCTAATGCACAAAACAAGTCCAGGTATGCTCATATTGCAGAAGCCGCTGAAGAGGAAACACCCAATGACTTTGTCTTTGTAGCATCACATATCCAATCCATTGAGTATGCATTTGGTACTTCGATTCGGGTAAATCTCGACACTATACATGTCACAGAGTGGTATGTGAATTTCATTGAGGATAATAGTAGTAAAGAATTTGTTTTTTTGGGTGATGGGTTGACTCATTTCATTAGAGGTAGTGGAAATGTTTAGGGTACATTAAACAGTGTTTTCAGAGATACATTTTCTTATGTTAGATATGTACCCAATATGAAATAGAATGTACTATCTACAAGTGAGATAACGCAAAAGAAAAGTCTTGTCGTAAAGTTTGAAGGAAACAAATGTATAGTAACTACACTCAATGATAAGATAATTGGTATGGGCATTAGGGAAAGAGGTCTATACAAACTTATAGATCATAAAACAACAAAAGAATATGCATTAGCATCAATTGAGCATACAAGTACTCTTTGGCATGAAAGATATGGTCACCTTAGTTACTACTATTTTAATTTGTTAAAGACTAAAATGGTGAATAAACTTCCATCCATTCAAAAAAGTCAGAATGTTTGCACATGATGTCAGTTGGGTAAACAAATTACACATTCATTTCCTACTGGGAAAGCATGGAGGGCAAAAGGTGTATTAGATTTGGTACATGCAAATTTAAATGGTATAATAAAAACTTGTACAATATCTAGGGCACTTTATTTCTTGTTGATTGTTAATGATTTTTGTAGGAAAATGTGAATGTATTTCCTAGATAAAAATTCGAAATGTTTTTCTAATTTTGTTGCACGGAAAGCATTGATTGAAAAACAATCAAGTAAACAAGTTAAAGCACTTAGATCTGACAACGGAGGCCAGTTTGTCTCAAAACAGTTCAAAACATATTGCACACTGGAAGGCAGACATAGACAACATACAACTCTTTACATTCTACAACAAAATGGAGTAGTGAAAAGGAGAAATGAGACTATCATGGAGATGGCATGTTGTATGATGCATAGCCATGATGTACTTTTTCGGTACTAAACACAAGTTGTTAATAGTGTAGTGTACATTCTCAATAAAATTCCATGTAAGGCGCTGCAAAACATCACTCCTAAAGAAGCATGAGGCTCTGCAAAACATCACTCTTGAAGAAGCGTGGTCAATTGAAGTGATTTTCGCATTTTTTATTGTACTATTTTTACATAAAGAAAAACGGAGTAACTTAGATGCAAAAAGTAAAAGGTAAATGTTTGTTGACTACAGTGAGCAATCCAAAGCATATACATTACTAGATATCTCTACAAATAAAGTTGTAAATAGAGATGTCACAATAGATGAGAAAATTCTATATTTCTAAATTAATGGTGAATCCACTAATATTAGTAATTTATGGATAGCTACTGATGATTTTGAATCAAGTTTAATCACTAAAGTGGAACATGACTAAAAAAGGCATACACCAAATAAGTCAAGGTCCATGGAAGGATCTAGTGAGGCAAATAGTGATTCATAGTTAAATCAACCTAGTCAACGCAAAAGACCATAGTGGTATAATGCCACACTGAAAAATGTAAATGAGGATGAGCTTTTAATCACAATGGAAGTAAGATCCCCCAGAACTAGGAAACAAGTAGAGCAAAGTCATGAGTAGGGAATTTTTTCTCTAAATTTAGTTGTTTCACAAATTATTTGAGCCAAATACTTACGCGGAGGCTAAAGGAAAACATGAATGGGAATTTGCCATGAAGGTGAAGTACAATGCTTTAATGAAAAATGGAACTTGGGTTATGTCAGACATACCACAAGGTAAGAAATCTATTAGATGTAAGTGGATTACAAAGTAAAATGTAAGTCAGATGGTTCTTTAGATAAATACAAAGCTCGTCTTAATGCTAAGGGATATGCATAGGAAGGAGGAGTAGATTATGAAGAAACTTTTGCTTTTACAGTGAAAATGGTAACATTTTGATGGTTCTTGCCATTGTTGCTCAATTTGGTTGGCAGGTATATCAGATGGATGTGAAAAGTGTTTTCTTAAAGGAAGACTTGGAAGAAGTGTACATGGCTTAGCGACAGGGGTTCTAGATTCTTGAAAAAAAACATTTGGTTTGCAGGTTAGTGAAGTCCTTTTATGGACTCAAGCAAGTTCCGTGAACCTGGCATTCTAAAATTGATAAATATTTTAGTGCGTTTGGTTTCAATAAAAGTGATAAAAAATTGCTCTGTTAAATTGGTTTGTGATGACATAGTAGTTCTTGTTGTCTATGTTGATGATCTTTTCATCACTAGACACTGTGTTGTCTTGATTAAACAGGGGAAAGCCGACATCTGTTCTGTATTTGAAATGATAGATATAGGCCTACAATATTGCCTAGGTGTAGAATTTTGGCAAAGTGGTTATACTATTAATGTGTTAGACAAATTTATAATGCATGATTGTAATCCATCAGCGACACGTATGAAAGTTGGGACAAAACTCTCAATTAACACTAATTCACCATCGATCAATGAAACAATGTATTGACAATTAGTAGGTAGTTTGATTTATTTGACTACTACTAGACCAGATTTGTATTTTGTAGTAAGTTATCTTTCTCGCTTCATGTTTAAAGCACATGAAGAACATTGGAAAGCTACAAAACGAGTTCTTAGATATGTCAAAGGAACTCTTGACTTTGACATTTTATATCAAAATCTGTTGGTTTTGAGCTAACAGAATATACTGATTTAGGTTGGTCAGGGTCGGTTGATTCAAAAAGGTCTACAATAGGTTATGTTTTCACTCTTGGTTCAAGAGTATTTTCATGGCAGAGTAGGCTTTAGAATACAATTGCATTGTCCTCTATTGAAGTTGATTACAAAGCAGTTGTTGGTGCAAGTTGTGAATTATTGTGGATTCAAACAATACTAGAAGATCTTCAACTTGATTCATCTACACCCACACCTATCCTATGCGACAAAAGAAGTGTTCTAAAGTTGGTAAAGAATTTAGTTTTTCATGCTGGAAGAAAACACATTGAAGTTCGTCACCACTGTCTCAACAATGAAACTAGGGGATTGGCATATTGGTATACAACACGCGTTGAGATATACAATCATCCTCTATTGGAATTTCTATTTTTTCCTCAAGATCCTTGGAAAAACTGACATTGACACATACGTGCTTTTGCATTGTAGCTACATAGAATTTGTTCTTCTCCCATGGCATATGAAGTGACCTAAGGGCTTTATTAGTTGGTCTATGAAATCTCAAAGGGGCAAAGGTAGACCAGGGAACTGTACCCAAAGTGTCTAAGGGTTGTATTTTATAGGTCAAAGAATTGGCATGTTGATATACAACACGTGTTGCAATATACACTCATCCTCTAATGGAATTTCTATTTTTTCCTCAAGATCCTTGGAAAAACTGACATTGACACATACATGCTTTTGCATTGTAGCTACTTGGAATTTGTTCTTCTTCCATGGCATATGAAGCGACCTAAGGGCTTTATTAGTTGGTCTATGAAATCTCAAAGGGGCAAAGGTAGACTAGGAAATTGTACCCAAAGTCTTAAGGGTTGTATTTTATAGGTCTAGTCAGTCTATGAAATAACCTTTGCTTGTTCAAATACAACGAAACCCCTAGTTTAGTGGAAGAAGACCACAACAGTATTGTAGATAAACCATGGGCCACGGGCTACTATGGATTAACATTGTTCGGCATTTGAAAACTTTATATATATATATATATATATATATATATATATATATATATATATATATATATATATATATATATATATATATATATGGTTAGGGCTTACACACCCTCGAGCTTAACACTGTGGGATTCCCAATTATTGTGCACCCAACTATATATATATATATATGGTTAGGGCTTGAACACCCTTGAGGTTAACGCTGTGGGATTCCTAGTTATTGTGCACCCAACTCGTAAGCATACTCTCTGAGGGGATTTGGCCAACAAAGTACACAACCAAAATAAAAATCTAAACTAGTGACAAGCTTTATCAAATTCAATGCAATCTAAAACAACATTTGGTAAAGTCAATTGGGAGGGATTTGTTTGAAAACTTTATATATATATATATATATATATATGGTTAGGGCTTACACACCCTCGAGCTTAACACTGTGGGATTCCCAATTATTGTGCACCCAACTATATATATATATATATGGTTAGGGCTTGAACACCCTTGAGGTTAACGCTGTGGGATTCCTAGTTATTGTGCACCCAACTCGTAAGCATACTCTCTGAGGGGATTTGGCCAACAAAGTACACAACCAAAATAAAAATCTAAACTAGTGACAAGCTTTATCAAATTCAATGCAATCTAAAACAACATTTGGTAAAGTCAATTGGGAGGGATTTGTTACATCATGGAAGGCAGGGATTTGTTACATCATGGAAGGCTTTTAGTATGAATTTCCCTGCCATTGCTCGTAAGAGCTCTATTGGAAACTCTTGCATCACATGATGTAGGAGGTGAGGAGTTGGGCATAATATATATAGACTTCTAGGTACAACGCAATAAATGCGACTAAATATAATATTCTACAAAAAACGGTGGCATGACAAGCTAGGAAAAAGATATGAAAAAAGCTACACCCTATGATGACAATCTCGGAAAAAAAAGATCAAAAAGGCTAAACCCTAGAGCATGACAAGCTAGGAAAAAACATCATGAAAAAGGGGATGTTTTTAAATGATATACATTCAAAATCTAAATTTTAAAAAGTGAATGTTGTTAGTTATAAACCACAATGAATATGTAGACATATGTAATCAAAATTTAAATTTTATTTAATATGATTGTAAAAAACCACAATGAAAAAGTAGTATTACTATCTTACATCTTTAAAATATGAGAATATCTAATAAAAATAAATCAAATAATAATATTAATAATTTAACATTTTAAAAATAAAAACAAAAATAATTCTCTCCGCGTTTTAAAATGTCATTAGTTTTAAATTTTAAATTAGGTGTACTTTTTAAATATATTCTCAATTTTCAATATATATAGAATGGTCATTAAAAAAATTAAATGTATTTTGAGAAGTGTGTATTATTTTGTTTTCAAAGTAATGCATCCTTTAATCTTGAAATTTAAGATATATTAATATAGTTTTTCTTTTTTAAAAATAATGTTTTTGACTTGGTTTATATTTTCTTTTAAAAATCTGCAGGGTGCAGGACAAGATGAATTAAAATCTATTATGAAAAGAATAGCCCAACAAAGAAATGGAAAATTTACTTTGAGAGGTAGTAAAATATAATATGGTATTATGCATCATGAATTTTTTATTGTAAAAGCTTTTGAACCTTAATACATTTATGGTTCAACGACAAAATAGAAAAATAAATAACTTGAATTTGTTTGGTAATATTGTAATTCTTTAATATAATGTTTAAATTTGTTTAGTAATATTGTAATTCTTCAATGTAATGTATTTTATGACAAGGACATGTATAAAAATGTATTTTACTTGCATTTTAAATATTTTTATTTTTATTTTTATTTTTTGTAACTATTTTTTATGATATTACTTATTTCTTTTATTAGTTTTTATTGTACCTTAGAAGGCTTATTTAAGTAATTATTTTAATTTCTTAATTATTTATTTATCATATTTTCTATTTATTTTAGCATTTTATCTCACTTAATCAAAGGTATAAGTAATATAATTTATCTTATTAAAGCTTAAGTACAAAATAAGCCTTAAATGTTTATAATTTGTGCATAGTTAAATGTTTTTAATTATGTCTTATTAAGATTTTTAAAATTAAATTACATTATATTAAGTAGACTTACAAAATCAATTTTCAATTCAAAATGTACATTTTGGAGTTTCATTTAAACCTTAGAGTTCTTTTACTATAGTGATTCAAATGTTTTGAATGTGAAAAAACACAATTACTAGGATAATTATCATTAGTTGATGGTGTTAGTGTTTTATTTATTATTCTTAGATGTAATGATGTTTTTTTTCATTGTACATATAATTAAAAATAATAATTGGTTAAATGTAATGTCTCCTTCTCAGCAGGTAATCCTTTTTGTTGCCTGTCAACTTATTCTAGAGATTCGTAGGCTTGTCGGAAGTGGAAATTAGGGTTTCCTATTTTATAGGAGGTTCTAGTGGAGTTTTTAGGGCTTGCATACAGGTGTTTGGCAGTGTGCTTTGGGGATCTTGCTGGGTTTTCAGAGAGCTTCAGAATGGTGTAACATGCTTATGCATCGGATGACTTTTCAGAACTTGTTATTTTTAGTAAGTTGCGACGGCTACCCGGATTGAGGATAAAATGAGGTTGGAGTCACTATTTTTAGCAATTTGTTATTTTCAGTAAGTTGCGAAGGCTACTCGGATTGAGGATAAAATGAGGTTGGAGTCACTATTTTTAGCAGTATGCTATTTTTAGTAAGTGCTATTTTTGGCAGCGCTTTGTGTAGCAGCGGTTCAACAACTCAGTGCAGTTTCTATTTTGGAAAGAGCAAAATGGGTAATTTGGTGCTCGACACTTTTGGGCTCGTTGTTGGCAAATGTATTAAGATGGGTCATTTTATATTTGAATATCATTAATGGAGCCCATGCCTAGGCAAATGACTTTAAGTTGTTTTTAAAAAGTGGGTTTCATGTTGGATGCCCCACTTGAGAAATTAAATATTTGATGTTATATTATTTGCCTATGTACCTTGGATGCCTGGGAAGGTGTGAAGAAAAGGAAGTTGAAGGGTCATACTCAAAGTGCTATAAATACAAGGCTTTGCTCCATCTTTTGGTATCCAATTTTTATACAACGAAGTGCTGTTGAAATGATTTCAGACCTCTAGCTTCAAGGAATGCATACCTCCTAGCCTCTCTCAGTTTCGTACTTGCAAGATAGTACCTAGCTGATTCAGTGATTGTTCTTCATCCAGAAGTGCAGATTGAGCTTATTGATGATGGATTTCTTTGATGTTTTCTGATTTTGGAGTGGATTTATCAATTTTTGGTGTGTTGGTTTGGTGCTTGTTGTAGCATGTTTTGGGCCATAGCTTTCAGGAGTGTTTTTTATTTGGTTTTGGGTATTGACGCTGTGTTCTCCTATCTTGGGTGCCCTTTTTCTCCAGTTTTCAAAATTTTTGGTGGAGTCTGATTTTTTAAAGTTGGTCGCCTTAGTTCTGGGGGCTGCCCCTTTTCTTGCAGAGCTTTGGAATGTGTGCATAAAATACGGTGCGCTGATTGGTGGAGTTTCTCAGTTGGACCCTCCTAGGCTTCCTTTTTGGAGTTTCATTTAAACCTTAGAGTTCTTTTACTATAATGATTCAAATGTTTTGAATGCAGAAAAACACAATTACTAGGATAATTATCATTGGTTGATGGTGTTAGTGTTCTATTTATTATTCTTAGATGTAATGATGTTTTTTCTCATTGTACATATAATTAAAAATAATAATTGGTTAAATGTCATGTCCCTTTCTCAGCAGTAATCCTTTCTGTTGCCCGTCAACCTATTCCAGAGATTCGTAAGCTTGTCAGAAGTGGAAATTAGGGTTTCCTATTTTATAGGAGGTTCCAGTGGAATTTTTAGGGCTTGCATACATGAGTTTGGCAGTGTGCTTTGGGGATCTTGCTGGGTTTTTAGAGAGCTTCAGAACAGTGTAACATGCATCTGCATTGGATGACTTTTCAAAACTTGCTATTTTTAGTAAGTTATGATGGCTACTCGGATTGAGGATAAAATGAGGTTGGAGTCACTATTTTTAGCAGTATGTTATTTTTAGTAAGTTGTGATGGCTACTCAGAGTGAGGATAAAATGAGGTTGGAGTCACTATTTTTAGCAGTATGTTATTTTTAGCAAGTGTTATTTCTGTCAGCGCTTTGTGTAGCAGCCGTTCAACAACTCAGTGCAGTTTCTATTTTGGGAAGAACAAAATGGGTAATTTGGTGCTTGACACTTTTGGGCTCGTTGTTGGAAAATGTATTAAGATGGGTCATTTTATAGTTGAATATCATTAATGGACCCCATGCCTAGGCAAATGACTTTAAGTTGTTTGTTTCATGTTGGACGCCCCACTTGGGGAATTAAATATTTTAATGTTATATTATTTGTCTATGCACCTTGAACGCCTAGGAAGGTGTGAAGAAAAGGAAGTTGAAGGGTCATAATCAAAGTGCTATATATACAAGGCTTTGCTCCATCTTTTGGTATCCATGTTTTATACAACAAAATGCCACTGAAATGATTTCAGACCTCTAGCTTCGAGGAATGCATACCTCTTAGCCTCTCTCAGTTTCGTACTTGCAAGATAGTACCTAACTGATTCAGTGACTGTTCTTCATCTAGAAGTGCAGATTGAGCTTATTGATGATGGATTTCATTGATGTTTTGTGATTTTGGAGTGGATTTATTAGTTTTTGGTGTGCTAATTTGGTGCTTGCTGTAGCACATTTTGGGTCATAGCTTTCGGAGTGTTTTTTATTTGGTTTTGGGTATTGACGTTGTGTGTTCTCCTACCTTGGGTGCCCCCTTTCTCCAGTTTTCAGAATTTTTGGAGTCTTTGATTTTCTAGAGTTGGTCGCTCTAGTTCTGGTCGCCGCACCTTTTCCTACAGAGCTTTGGAACGCATGCATAAAATATGGTGAGCTGATTGGTGGAGTTTCTCAGTTGGAACTTGGATGCCTCCCTCCTAGGCTTCCTTTGCACTTGGTTTGAGGTCATTCGGAGGTGTTTGGAGCGAGTTATGAGCATTAAGGTGAAATTCATACTGGTTGGTTTGAGTTTTTTGTTTGTTGTCATTTTATATCAGCCCTGATATTTTCATCTATTTTGCCATTTACCATATGTTGGATATCTTATACTTGATTGGAGATCATTCCCTAACATTTTGGTATTCAGTGGACATTTATATCTCATTGTAAAATGCAACTGGTGCTCACATTGTAACGTTAAATCAGTAGTACTGATCAATGTTCTATACTTGCATTTTATTTGTATTCCCACTGAATAAGTGGAAGTGGCCGGCTCTACCACCAAGTTATTCTTTCAGTTTTGTACTTGCTTCCACCCCACTGAATAAGTGGTCGAGTTTTTTATATCTCAGTTTGTTTACTCTCCCGCTGAATAAGTGGTCGAGCTATTTACATTTATGTTGTTTTCCACTCCCACTAGATAAGTGGTTGAGTGTTATCTTTAATATTGTAATAACACTCCCGTTGAATAAGTGGTAGAGCTTTCATGGTCGGTTATTTGCCTATATTTTGAGCATCTACTTTTCAAAATGGTCGGCAAGCCGCCAACAATTTGTAATTTCATTTTTAGTTTTCTTTTAACGATCCCCTTGCACTGTATGCTCTCACCTCGCCCTCACTAGGATCTGGGTGATCAGAAAGTGAAAGGGTTCCTTTCAAGTTGGGTTTATTTCGGAGCTAATCTTAATGGGTGCATTGCTGTTTGGGATATTGTGTGTGAAAAATCAAAAAAATCTAAGGGGGATATTTCATTAACTTAATTGGTTGTTTCAATGTTAATGTTTTTATGCTTGTAATAATTTTAAAAGGATATTATTGTGTGGCAGTAGTTAAAAAATATATTGGATTGTGTTAAAATATATTATTTTTTCGAAATATGTTTTCACAACGTAATGGGACTGAACTTACGTTTTATAGATTTCATGTTTTGTAATAAAATTTAGTCTTAAATTCTTAGGATATATTTCTTTTGTTATGTAAAAATCATTGTTTGTGTGCAATGGAGTGTCCTTGTGTTATTAATGTATCCCATTTTAATATTAATACAAACTCTCTAAGAATATTTTCGAGCATTTTACTCCAAATTAATTTATGTTGGTTTAAACTAAAATGACAAGCTCATAAACCCATAACTAATTAATATGGCATACTAAGAGCTCCAAATTGACTCAAAGTAAGCTCAAGTTGTATTAAAAAGTGTGGGATAAACCCAATATTAGATAAACCCAAAATTACACACTTGCACAAAATTATACACAAGAACCCTAATTTGAAATATTGTAATCAATGGAAAAGCAAAGCACTTATAGGATACTAATTTATCATAAATACTATTGAAAAACATGAAATATATTGTTGTATTTTCTTCTCCAGCTTATATACATGTTTAAGATGTTCTCATGCATATCTACATACCCCTTTACCCATTTCTTATCTACATGCATATCGAGATGAGTGAGGAATCCTTCCTATTTATAAAAAATGGAAGCCCTTCTAAAATGCATGTGATTGGAAAAGTTACATCATTCTTGAATATAATTGCCTTGCTTATTGGACTCACGTTTATCTTTTTTATTTTTGTAAAATTCAAGTCACGAAAATAATTTTAACCAAACTCATGAACATAAGAGTAACATAAATGAACTTAAATAAGGTGTATGACCAACTACAACAACACCCCAACTTAAAGGAATCTTAAGAAGTGTCCAACAAAATGAGGCCAAAATATTTGATATGGGTTTTCGCCACAAGATTATGTTAGGCACCTATGTACGATATGTTTAATGAAGTAGGGCTTAGGGGGCCAAGGTTATCCCCACATCCCCCTATACAAAGACAACTTTATGTAGTTGAAAGACTGAAAAACAATGAAGGAATGTAAGGCAAACATTGAAGTAGATCGATGAAGATGGCTTTGGCTTGGATGCTAAAGGTCTATTTACATTAGGTAACATTTTTTCACTTAGAATTGGGTAGACCTAAAACTTTGTTGTAAGTCTTCGTATTCCCAAAGTTAGATAGGAGGGAAGAAATAAGAAAACAACTAAAAAATTTCAATGCTCAAGTGGGGTGAAGATAACTTGGTGATGTCATGCATAAGTGTGTGAAGTATTACCATTGAAGAAGTGGAACCGAAAAATGGAGAACATGGATCATCAATGATAAGAATGTTCATAAAAAGGGTAGGGTTTATAACATTTGGCCTCATGAGGATCCACAAGAAGAGGTTTATCATGAATGAAATGAATTGATGGAGAAGTCCCAAGAATATTTGCAGGGGAACTCCCATCAAATAAAGAGAAAATATCTGCCAAAACAACACTAAAATGATCAAGAGGAGGTGGTTTTTCCAAGGGATATATCATGTAAATAGTCATCCCAAAGAGGTGGCTTTTCAAAGTCGATAACATTATCTTGCAAGGAATTGTTACTCTTAATTTCTGCTCATTTCTTAATTTGGAAGCAAGTAAGAAACTAGTAAAAGGGGTGTGTAAAGGAATACTTGATAAAAGTTCACGCATGATCCAGACGATGATGGGTACTCTTCTTTGGATTGGAAGGAATAACCTACAGATAAGAAAGATATTAGAAAAGGGGTTGTTAGCCAGATAGTTGAGTGGATTGCTTAGCGTGAGCTAGGTCCAAGAAGCATATGCTTGTTAGGAGGTTGTTAATAAATGAAGAGAAAGAATAATTGCATTTAATAACATGAAAGTAAATGCATGCAAGAAGAAGAAAGTAAAATGCTTGTTCAGAGAAAATGACTAAATGTAGCAAAAGTGGGTCAATACTCATGCTAAGATAGTTGGGGTCAGGTCCAAAAAATCAAGGAAGGCTCTGTGAATAGATAGGAACACAGAAAATAGGGTTTGGTTGGGGTTAAGGGGCTGAAAATAACTTGTTATTTTTTGCTACAGTGACCATCGACAGTTGGGTTGACCGTCAGCGGTTGGGTTGACTGTCAGCGGTTGGGTAACCGTCGACGGTTGAGGTGATCATCGGCGGTTGGGCTAACTATCAGTGGTTCCCTGTGTGTTTCTAGAAATGATCAAAAGGGAATTGCATATTAGATAAATGGTCAGGTGGGGATTTGAATATGAGTCTGTTCAGAGATGGAACGCTGGGAGATAACTCTGATCAGGACAAGAGGGTTAGAGATGAAGTAAAACAAAGAAACAAGTACAAAGTTACCTACAACTTGCTAGATTGCTGATGGTGAAAGGTTGGATTTATTTGGCTAGAGTGACATCACTTTGGCCTCGAGAACAACTCGAATAGAGGTTCAAATCTCTATTGTTGTTGCTTGATTGTTGAAGAAAGGTCGGATACCGATGTGCAAGAAGATTTTATAACTTGAACATGGATCCCATTCACCTCCTTCTCTTCTCCTTTTATAGGATGAAGTTTCTAATTAAATAGGAGGGTAAAGTTGCTATTTACGATGCTTTGTAGTTGGTTGGCATTGCATAAGGTGGACATACTAATTTGTGCCATGCTTATCTCGTACACAACTAGTAATACTTTTAAAGCAAGTTGAAGACCTGACCGTCGATAGTCAGTCTAACCGTCGATGGTTAGGCTGATTATTGGTGATCGAGTGCTTACAAAAAATGGGTGAAGATAGGTTTAAAAAGTGGGTGATTAAAGGGGTGTTCAAAGGTGTAAGTTAGTGAGCTTAGTTAACTAGGTGGTCAACTAGCTTCAAGGTCGGGTAGGGGTCCAAGGCATTTTGACATTTAAAACTATCTTGTGTAGTTTTTGAGTGTTTATATTTTGCCCCTTTTTGTTATGCGGCTTTGAATTAACAAGATGCAAAACAAAAATGGATTGCTGGTCAAGATTTGATTGCCTCGAGTATGGGAGGAGGTGTTCCCCCTCAAACCAGGAGTTGATGAGGTGAAAATGAAATTAGGTCAGGGTTTGATAAATGATAGATGGTGAGGCAGAAGTGGGTGACAAAAAAGGTTAGTCATTTAAAACGCAAATATGCACACAAAATGCAACTAAGTGCGATAGTCAAAATCGTGCAAAGACTAAAGTTGCCAATGTTGGTAAAAATAAGGTCGGTTCTAGAGGGACGTATGACAAGTGTAACCGGTCCACAACATTGGTCATAGCTGATCGAGTTGTTCCCATCAAGTCATCTAGATAGGGTCAGTGTTTGTCACAGGTATCCAGGGTAGGAAATGCTCCCTTGAAAAACACAAATGGTCAGGGCATGCACGAGGTGGTGCAAAGTGCAAAAGTTCAACATGGCATGGTTGGTCGATGTGATCAAGATGACCAAGCAGGGTCGTCGTAAAACATTCAAATAGTTCAGGTCAAAAATGACTAATGTTGAGGTGGACGCGATCAAACAAGTGGTTGGAGAAGGGTAATCTCTGAAAGGTCAAGTGGTTTTGGAGTGGAGATTGGATGAGCTCCAAAAGCTAGCACCTAGGTGGGGTGTAATAAAATGTTAAAATTTGGGGGACCCTGACTGTTAGTTGTGAATGATGAGAATGATGTTTTGAACGTTTTTATATGATATGTGATATGGGGATATGATGAAAGCACATAAATTAGGTTTAGATAACACAGTAAATGTGGAAAAGAGAGAAGAATCATGAGACATGTCCAGATGAACTAATGAACATAGGGTAATAAAAAGGCATGACGTGTTCATTGGTAAGGGCCTAACAAAACTGAAGTTGGATTGACTTGATGAAAATAAGCCTTTCAAAGGCGTTGCATGAGCATGCTTTGATTGGCAAAGAAGGTATCTTGATCACATTGTGTCAAGTAAGCTCATAGTCCCTTGAGTTTAGAGAGGGTATGAAAGGGAAAATAGATGATAGGTTGAATGGGAAAATGGGTGATATGGTAACCTAAGATGGGTTAGCTTGCTCCCTCTATAGGTGACCAAAGAACCATAATAGACAAGTCCATGTTTTAATATAATGTGTAGACTGATCGATGCGGGAAGTCTACTAATGCCATATGTAAAAGCCGATTGTGGCTTCCTTGCTTTGATTTTGACATAGGGTTGTTTGTTGCTTTTGTTGTTTTGATAGGTTGGTGAAGTTGATCGATGCAAGAAGCTTCAAATGTTTGTTTTTGACAGACTTAACTTAGCCATCCTTCAAGGGAGTGGTCTAAAGTTGGATTTTTTTATAGCTGTCCTTCAAGGGAGCAATTTATCTTTAAGTAATTTAGTTGTTGGGCAGCGATTCTTCAAGGGAGCAATCTATCTTTAAATAATTTAGTTGTTGGGCAGTTGTCCTTCAAGGGAGCAATCTGCAATGCTAAAGATATGGTCTCAAGTGATTTTTTGGGATCCCAATTTGATTTTTATTGTTAGTTTTAGACATGGACAACTCTATTTAGGCTTAAAGGTCTATCTTTATGGAGGCAAGACTTTTAGCACAAAAAGTTAATGATAGGTGAAGGAAGGTGGTTTGAAAGACAACTCGTCATGGGATTCCATCTGATGAAAGATGAAAAGTATCCATGAGAACCATGCCATGTGTAGAGTTGTGGTATCCGTGCTTAGAATTATGTTATAACTATGACGGATAATCACATGGTCCTATACGGTAATGAATTATCCCCAAGAGGACTTGGGTGAACGTATACGGAAAGTGAAAATCTCGTAAACTAAGAGACGAGCTGAAGTTAGACACAAAGGTGAATGTGATCCTGCTTTTACAAAAGAAAGGACGTAGATGCGAAGCGTTGAGAGGCTCAAGTTCTGGTTTGCCTTTGAAAGAAGACAAACGATAAGCTCTTAATCCATACTTATGGGTTATGATGTAGGGTCCAAGCCAATTGAAAGCAAACTTACCTCTTTTGCTTTTCTTCATATTAGTTACATGTTGGTTTTCCTTAAAGATGAGGTCTCCGATATTGAAATATCGCTCTTTTAGGTGTTTGTTGTATGCACGCTTGATTCATTCTTGATAGACATGAAGATGATTAAGTGTTGTGAGGCGATGTTTGTCAAGTAGCTCAAGTCGAGCAAGATGTTCCTGACGATAATCGCTCTCAAAAAGGATCTCGTGCAAAGATATGCGAAGAGAAGGAATCTGGACTTCAAGAGGCAACACTGCCTCTGCTTTAAAGATGAGCAAGAAAGGGGTAACACTCGTAGAGGTTCAAATGCTAGTGCGATAGGCCCATAAAGCAAAAGGGATATGCAGGTGCCCATCCCAACCTAAAGCACTTACTACTTTGGTTAACATTTTGTTGAGGGTTTTGTTAGAGGCTTTCACCTATCCATTTGCTTGTGGATGATAGGGCGAGGAAAAGCTTAAATTGATGCCAAAAGCATTGCAAAGACCTTGCACTTTCTTGTTTTTAAAATATTTGCCATTATCAGTGATGATCTTATAGGGAACATCAAAGCAGCAAATGATACGATGATTGATGAAGTTGACAATCTTTTTAGTTTTGGTCGAGATAAGAGGGGTGGCTTCCAACCCACTTGGTGAAATATTCGTTAGTGGTAATGATGGATTGGTGTTATTGTGAATAATGAGGATTGATTTCCCCAATAAGGTTGAGACCCCATTGCGAGAAGGGCCAATAGTCTTTGGATACTCAAAGGCCATGGGCAGGTGCGTGATGTAAATTAACATGTTGAAATTTGACACACTTATTTACATAATCACAACAATTCTAATTGAGGGTGGGCCAATAGTAGCCAAGGCGAAAGATACGTTTAGCGACAAATATGCCACTAAAATGTATCCCACAGATTTCATCATGTGTTTCCTTGATAGCATGGGAGGCTTCATGACTACGCAGACAATGGAGAAGGAGGCCGTTAAAGCCACGTTTGTAAAGGATTCCCCCTAGTATGGTGTAATGAGAGGTACTCTGAACAAAGGCTCTTCAGGCACTTCTCGAAAGGTTGGGAGGAACAATGCTGAGGTTAAGGTAGTTAAAAGTTTGGTCGTACCAAATGTCAGAAGGAGATGCTTCCACACTACAAATAGTGGGAAGGTCAGAATTGATATATGAGGGTGTGATAAATCGATGGATGGTGACAAATAGTTTAGATTCCACAGGTTGAGATGGAATTTGGGAAGAAAGGGAAGCCATTGTATCCGCGAACTTGTTGGTAGATCGTGGAACAGACTGGATAAGGTGGTGATCGAATGATGTTAAGAGTATATCTATGAGTTGCTTGTACTTTAGTAATACATCATTCTTACATCGATAGGACCCGTTGACCTGGTTGATGACTAGTTGGGAGGCGCTAAAGACACTGATTATCTTGAATCTCAAGGGTAGAGCGATTTGGAGACCGATGACCAGGGCTTCGTACTTAGACACATTGTTGGTGCATTCGAAGTCAAGTTTAAAGGAAATGGGAAGAGGTTCACCATTAAGGGGAAGAAGAATAACTCCAGCACCTCCACCATGTTGACATTTGGAGCCATCAAAAAACATGGTCATTTGGTAGGTGGTTTCTTCCTGTGAAAGAGTTGCAATGGACTCGTCTGGAAAGGCAAGAGGAAGCGGTTGATTGTCTAGTAGAGGCTCTTCGGCCAATTGGTCGGCGATGACTTACCTTTTAATGGACTTTTGTTGAAGGAACTCAAGATCAAACTCAGCTAAGAGCATGAGCCATTTAGGCATACGTTGGTTTTGGTATGGTTTAGAGTGCATGTACTTGAGTGGGTCGATGTTAGTGATGACATAGGTTTTATGATTAATAAGGCAGTGACAGAGTTTAGAGGCTACAAAGACTAAACATACGATGAGCGAGCATTGCCCCTAAGGATGGTCCGTGGTGGATATATAAAGGTAGAAGGGTTGGTCTTCTCTAAGAGGGATGAAGACAGGTGGAGAGAGAAGGTACTCCTTGATTGAATAAATGGCTTGTTGACAGTCCTTGGTCCACTTAAAACATGCATCTTTCTTTAGGAGATGGTGAAAGGGTTGACATCTATATGATAACTAAGAGATGAAGTGACATATGGATTAAAGTTTACCCTGCCAGATGCAGAGTTGCTTAAGGTTAGTAGGAGGCATCTCCAAGATTGCTTTGACTTTCGCAGGGTCCACTTTGATTTCTCAAAGAGATATGATAAAGCCAAGAAGCTTTCCAGATAAGACCCCAAAAATACATTTCTTGGGGTTGAGCCTGACATGATAATGGATTAGTCAGTCGAAAATGATTGCGAGAACGACTAGGTGACCCTTGCAGTGTTTAGATTTTCCAAGGAGATCGTCCACATAGTCCTCTACAATTTTATGGATGAGGTCATGAAAAATGTAGTCATGGCACATTGATAGGTTGCTTTAGCGTTCTTTAAACCAAAAGACATGACCCTATAACATAAGGTTCCCCATGGGGTGATAAAGGAAGTTTTATGCTGATCATTGGGAGCAATCAAGATTTGATTATATCCCGAGAAATCATCCATGAGAGATAACATTTAATGGCCAGTTTTAAGATCAACAAGTTGGTCAATATTCAATAAAGGAAAGTCATCCTTTGGGCAAGCGAGGTTGAGGTCACGAAAGTCAATACAAAGGCGAAGTCCCCCTATGGGTTTGGTGATAGGAACAATGTTAAAAACCCATTATGGATAGTCGATGGGATGAATGAAGTCGATAGATAAGAGACGCTGAAGTTCTTTGATAAGAAGGGTTATGTGAGGATGCATCCTATGAAGCTATTGCTGAACTAGCTTAATCTCAGGATAGATGACAATGATGTGAAGGGCAATAGAAGGGTCAATTCTAGGCATATCTTGATAGGACCAAGCAACTGCTATGCTACGGTCATGAAGGAATGAAGGGTAATCTTGTTGTTCCATGAAATTTAAGGATTGATCAATCTTGACGATACAACGATTATCTTGAGTACCCAAATTGGCATCGATAGTGGGTTCTCAGGAAGAAGGAATTTATGGATAGAATAATCCCCCGCACTAAGGTTGGTGAGAATAGAATCATCATCTTGACTTTGGATGGTGTTGATGGTAGGAGACTCTCTCTCTATCATTTCAAGATGGATGAGAGGAAGGGTTTTAGTTCGATTGTCCTTTTGACAGGTCAAGGGGCCCAAACTAACGGTATTGATAAAAAATGTTAGATGAGATGATATCAAAGTCTTTAGTCTTCGAGGGAGATGGGATTGGTGAGGATGGAACATCCTCGTCGATGGTGGTGATGGGTTTTGGTGAGGTGAATTCTTCTAGTGGTACAAACCCAAGGCTGAATAACTCATGAAGTTTTTTAATTTTGATTAATGTGTTGGAAATATTGTCATTGATGTCAAAGATCTAGCATTATTGGTGATAAAGGCCCCATTGTATTTAATGGTATTTTTAATATTCATATCTTGGCTAATGTGTATTAATATTTATTTAATATTAATGAATATATTTTTGGTTGCATATAAGTCAAAAGAAGGCCCATGGAGAAGTCAAATAGTCATGGAGTAAAAGATAAAATATGAATAAGATGCATTTTTCATGAAGAGTCATCTTGAGGAATTTCAAGAGTCACCATGTAAAGACAAAAGAGGGTATGGCATATTTTTCTATGAAGGGACACTTTGAGGAATACGAAAAGTCACCAAGATAAAGATAAAGGAGGAAAGTACGCATTTGCTTATGAAAGGTCACCACATGACTTTTCAAATGCAAGGATACAAAGGGTCATGCAAGTTTGGCACCATTTTCTATGAGGATTGAAGGGTCACAAAGGGTGAATGCCAAAGGTCATTTGGAAAGCTATAAATAAAGGCTTGAGAAGCTATTTGTAAATGCAAGAGAGTGCATAGTTTGTATTTGTTTTCAAAGAGAGAAAAATAAGAGATATTGTAGAGTTCTATCATTTGTTGAGTAAGCAACATTGAGAGATAGTTGTGTTTTATACACAAGAGGGGTTGGTGCTCATGTGGGTTAGTGCTCACAAAATTTTGCAAGGGTTTGGTGCTCCTATGAGTTGATGCTCACAAATAGTTATGTTGGTACTCGGCAAAGGGTTTGGTGCACATGCAAGTTTGTGCTTGCGAACTTTGTAATTTGAGTTGGTGCTCATTCATATACTTGAGATTGTTCTCCATAGTTTTTTTCACTTTGGATTTTCACGTAAAAATTTAGGGTCTCTCTCTCTCTCTCTCGTGTGATGCATATTATTGTTTCAATTTTATTGCATATCTTGAATGTGTGGTTAAAGAAAATGAATTAGATTAAAAAATAAGATATATAGTATACTGATTCACCCCTCCTTTGTATATTTTATGCTTAACAATTGGTATCAGAGCAGGTTCCTTTGAAAAAGTTTTACAGCTTGAAGGTAGATCAGAAAAGCATGATGGCTGGATCATATGAAGCTTTTTCTACAAATAAGACATCTTTGTTTGATGGAACAAATTATGTTTTTTAGAGCATAAAGATGAAGAATTATTTGATGGCCCTTGGATTTGACATATGGCAAGCAGTGGTAGAGGAATATGAAGAGCTACAGACACTTGTAACTACTCTGACAGAAAAAAAGGCAAGTGAAAAAAATGCTAAAGCTTTAAATACTATTTTATGTGAATTAGAATTTGTTAAAATTATGCAATGTAAATCTGATTATGAAACTTGGATAAAACTTGAGAATATTTACAAAGGTGAAGGAAAGGTTCAGCAAGCCAAGCTTCAAACTTTCAGAAGACAATTTGAGAGTTTGAACATGGAAGAGGAAAAAAATATAGCAAGTTATCTTTTGTGGGTTGATCAAATAGTTAATCAGATTCAAGGTCTTAGAGAAAAGTTAGAAGAATCAATTGTGGTTCAATTTTTTTTGAGATCTCTATTATTGAGATATGACGCAAAAGTTTCGACAATTGAAGAGATGAAGAATTTAGCCAAGCTAAAGATGGATGAGCTACATGGTATTCTTACGACATATGAGATGTAGACTGAACAAGAGAAACCCTAAAAAAGAGACGCTGCTTTCAAGACATCAAAGAAATAGAAGGCTAAGATTTGAGAATCAAGTGACAGTTCTAGCGATGATGAAGCTGAAAATGGAGTTCTATTCATTTGCAAGCCAAAAAAAGACAGATAAATATCAAATAAAACTACCTTTCGAATATTTTAATTATGAAAAGATTAGACATTTTGTACCTAAGTGCCCAGATAAGGGTAATGGTGACAATGAAGAAGGAAAGTCTACATATAAAAAGAATTTCAAAAAAAAATTCAATAATGGATTTGAGAAGAGTTTGTATTCTAAAGATCCTAGCTTAGTCGAAGATAGTGGAGTTAGTGATTCAGAAAAAAAGATTCTATTCATGGCCATACATAAAGATGTCTCTGCAAATAAAAGTATAGATAATCAAGAAGAATAATATGATGAATCTGAAGTGAATCTGGAAGGAGAACTCGTTTGTGCCTTAGAAGAATTAAAAGCTTTTGAAAAGAAGAATCAAAGATTAAAGCTCCAAATAAAAATAAATGAAAAAGAGTCAAAGAACATAATTGAAGATCTACAAGCAAAAGTACAGATGATCAAGAAGAAAAATATGATGAAGCTGAAGTGAATCTAGAAGGAGAACTCGTTTGTGTCTTAGAAGAGTTAAAAGCTTTTGAAAATAAGACTCAAAGATTAAAGCTCCAAATCGAGAAAAATGAAAAAAGAGTCAAAAAAATAATTGAAGATCTACTAGCACACTTTGAAGAAGGCCAAGAAGAATGAAGAAAATCTAACGGTACGGTTAAAAATAGTAAGTAAAGAATGTGAAAGGTATGGTTATTGAAATTGCTTCTTTAAAAGCAAATTTTGAGAAAATAAATAAAGCAATCAATGATAGAGCAGTCAATGATTCAAAATTTGTGAATATCACTAATATGTTGAATAAGATATTAGAAAATCAAAGATCAATGTCAGATTAGATAGGCATTGGATTTAAAAAAGAGAAATGGGAGGTCACTACTTTCACAGACAAGAAAAAAGGAAAGAGCTATGCTGAAGCTCTTACAAAAGAAGAAATAAAAAGAAAAGAAGTTAAGAATACAGAGAACATCTCAAACAAAGAAGGTCAGAGAGAATAGAGCTACAAAAAGTAATCAAGTCAGAGATACACAAACATGTTATATTTTTATGGTTATTATTTTTATTGTAATGGATATGGTCATAAGAAAATAGAATGTCGAAAAAGGGTTAATAATTTTAAAAATAAACAGAAGGAAAGTCATGTAGAGTCAAGCAAAAGTTACAACTCTTTAGCTCCTCTATTAGGCTTTAATGAAGAGGCCATAATATGTTATAAGTGCCATAATTTTGGATACATAGCCCTGTACTATAGAAGTGTGTTCGAGTCAGTCAAGAAGTCCCAGAGTTTCAAGGTTCTATTCATCAAAAAAAAATTTAGACAAGTTCATGACAGAAGAAACAACTTAAAAAATCTATGTTAGTACAGACAACTTTACATGTAAAAAATGAAGAAAAGCCATGGTTCATTGACAGTGGATGTTTGAAGCACATGACAGGAGACAAAAACAAGTTCATAACTTTGAAGAAGATTAATAGTGCTATAATGAAATTCAGAGATAATATTACTGCTAGAATTCCCCAAAAAAGTACACTATGTTTAGTTAATGGTAGAACTAAAATTAAAAATATTTTGTATGTAGGTCTTAAGCATAATATTGAGTGTAAGTCAAATGTGTGATCATGGGCACATATTAAAGTTTTATGCAGAAGGTTGTGAAATTAAGAGAAAAAATTCAGATATGTTGATTGCAGATGCTTAGAAAATAGATAATAATTTGTATATGTTATCAGACATCAAAGGTCAAAGATGTTGTTTGAGTCAGATTGAAGAAAGTTGGCTATGTCACAAAAGAATGGGTCACATAAATTTTAATAATTTTGTCAACATCAAGAAAAAATAAATAATCAAAATTCTTTCAAAGATTACAAAGCCACCCGACACGCTTTGTGAACCTTGTTAGCATGGAAAGTAGGCTAGAAGACGGTTCAAAACAAAAGAATACTCGACCACTTAGATGTTAGAGCTTATTCACACTGATCTGTGTGGACCTATAAAAACTCAAAGTACTGAAAGTGAGAAATATTTTATGTTGCTTATTGATGATTTTTTACGTATGACTTGGGTAATATTTTTTAAAAAAAAATTAGAATCTTTTAGAGATTTCAAAGTATTCAAAGCATTAGTTGAGAATGAAACCACTTTGAAGATTAAGTGTCTAAGATCAGATCGAGAAGAAGAATTCATGTCAAATCAATTTATTGAGTTTTGTGAAGACCATAGAATAAAGAGACATTATTCAATAGTCAAAACTCTACAACAAAATAGAGTAGTTGAGCGGAGAAATAGAACAGTTCAAGAGATGGTGAGGACAATGCTAAATGAATCCAAGATACCAAATAAATATTGGAGAGATGTAGTTGCTATAGTAGTGCATATTCAGAATAGAGCATTATTGAGAGTCAATAGTGACAAGATTCTTTATGAGTTATGAAAAGACAAACCAGTAACAGTTGATTATTTCAAAGTTTTTGATAGTAGATGCTTCATAAAAAGAACCGATAAAAAATTTAAAAAGTTTGATTTTAGAGCAAATGAAGGTATATTTCTTGGTTGTTCTTACAAAAGTAAAGCTTATAAATGTTATAACAAAAAAATCAAGAAAATTGTTGAAAGTGCAAGTGTCAAGATAGAAGAGTATGGAACACAAAGAATCAGTGATCTAGTAGACATTTCTGAAATAATTGAAGAGAGATTTTGAAGAATCAGATGAAGATGAGAAAAAAGACACCATAACTCCATTCAAATATGTTCAGAGAAATTATAATGAAAGTGACATCATCGATGACATAAATGAAAGAATTCTCATGAGAAGAATGATGGTAAGTGAATTTGAGCAAGTTAATTTCTCTTTGTTATCCAAAATTTAGTCTAGAACTTTTTCAGAAGCTAGACATGATAAGCATTGGGTTAAGGTTATAGATGAATAATTAAATCAAATAGAAAAAAATGATACTTGGGAATTAGTGCCTAGACCAAAAGATCACAATGTGATATGAACAAAATGGGTTTATAAAAATAAGTTGAATGAAAATGGAGAAGTGATCAGGAATAAAACAAGATTAGTATGTAAAGAATATACTCAGATTGAGAGAATAGATTTTGAAGAAAATTTTACACCAATGGCAAGGCTCGAGGCTATTAAAATATTTATTGCATATGCATTATTTAAATTTTTTAAAGTGTCTCAGATGGATGTCAAATCTACTTTTCTAAACGAGAATCTAGAAGAAGAGGTCTACATTGAGCAACCTGACAAATTTATTCTCTCAAATATTAGTACTTATGTATGCAGATTGAAGAAAGCATTGTATAGATTGAAACAAGCTCCTAGAGCTTGATATGCAAGACTTGATAAGTACCTGTAGAATCAAGGTTTCAAGAGAGGATTTGTTGACATTAATCTCTACATCAAAACAGAAGGTGAACATCAATTGATTGTTGTGGTATATGTTGATGACATCATTTTTGGAGGAAACATTGAAAAGATGACAAATTTTTTTTCTAATAATATACAAAAAGAATCTGAGATGTCTATGCTTAGAGAATTATCATTTTTCTTAGGGTTGCAAATATTTTAGTCAGATAAAAAAAAATTATATCTCAAAATAAATATGCTAAAGAAATGTTGAAGAAATTTGGCTTTGAGGATTGTGCACCAGTTGGCACACCAATGTGTACAAAAAATAAAGTGAGCAAAGATGAAGATTCATCTGTTGCAAATCAATCTTTGTATAGATCTATGATTGATAGTCTTTTATATTTGATAACATCAAGACTAGACATCATGCATGCAGTATGTATGGTTTTAAGATATCAATCAACTCTAAAATATAATCATGTTTAGTTGGTGAAGAAAATATTCAAATATATCAAGGGGACATTGGATTATGGATTGTGATATTTCACAAGTAGATATTTCATTTTGGTTGCTTATATAGATTCAGATTGGACATATTTCTTGGATGATAGAAAAATGTATAAGTAGAGGAGCTTTCTTCTTTGATGATAGCTTAGTATCATGGCTAAGCAAAAAATAGAATTCAGTATCACTTTCTATAGCTGAAGTAAAATATATTGCAGCGATATTGTGTTGTACTCAAGTGCTTTAGATGAAGCAAACTTTAAAAGATATCAAGGTAAAATATGATGAACTTATTTATTAATATTTTGAAGCATCCAGTGATGCATTCAAGAACAAAATATATTCTCATTAGATATCACTTCTTGAGAGAGCAGGGTGCAAATCAACAGATTAAGATAGAATATATCAGTACTACAGAGCAGATTATAGATATTTTCACAAAGTCACTACCAAAAGACATTTGAGTATCTACAAGAGAAGTTGAGAGTAATTTCTTTTACTTCATGTTATTGAGGTTCAACATCAGTTGAGGGGGAGATAAGTGTTAGCTCCAGGTAGGTCCTTTGCCCTTGATATCAAAGGGGGAGAAGAACAAAAATAAGTATAGGTGTAGAAATAGGTGCAAAAATAGGTACAAAGAATAGGTATAGGTTGCTACAGTAAGGAAGAGTTACTATATGTTTTTCAGATGGCAGTATGTGCAAGTTTCAGGATGTAGTAGTTTCAGTTTGAGGTAGCCATCAATGACAAAAGAAGATATTGTTAGAAATATTATCGTTGATGTCAAAGGTCTAGCATTATTGGTGTTAAAGTCCCCATTGCATTTAATATTATTTTTAATATTCATATCTTGGCTAGTGTGTGTTAATATTTATTTAATATTAATTAATATATTTTTGGTTGCATATAAGTCAAAAGAGGGCCCATGGAGAAGTCAAAGAGTCATGGGGTAAAAGACAAAAGAGGAATGGGACACATTTTCTCATGAAGAGTCATCTTGAGAAATTTCAAGAGTTACCATGTGAAGACAAAAGAGGGTATGGTGCATTTTTCTATGAAGGGACACTTTGAGGAATATGAAAAGTCACCAAGATAAAGACAAAAGAGGAAAGGACGCATTTGCTTATGAAGGTTCACCATATGAATTTTCAAATGCAAAGATATAAAGGGTCATGCAAATTTGGTGTCATTTTCCATGAGGATTGAAGGGTCACAAAGGGTGAATGTCAAAGGTCATTTGGAAAGCTATAAATAAAGGCTTGAGAAGCCATTTGTAAATGCAAGAGAGTGCATGGTTTGTATTTATTTTCAAAGAGAAAAAAGTAGGAGATATTATAAAGTTCTATTATTTGTTGAGTATGCAACATTGAGAGATAGTTGTGTTTTATACATAATAGGGGTTGGTGCTCATGTGGGTTGGTGCTTACAATTATTTACAAGGGGTTGGTGCCCCTGTGACTTGGTGCTCACAAATAATTGTTGTGTTGGTGCTCGGCAAAGGGGTTGGTGCTTTTGCAAGTTGGTGATTGTGAACTTTGTAATTTAAGTTGGTGTTCATTCATATACTTGAGATTGTTCTTTGTGGTTTTTTTCACTTTGGGTTTCCACATAAAAATTTGGTGTCTCTTTCTTTCTCTCTTGTGTGGTGCATATTATTGTTTCAGTTTTATTGCATATCTTGAATGTGTGGTTAAGTGGTTAAAGAAAAGGAATTGGATTAAGAAATAAGATATATAATATACTGATTCACCCCCCCTCTCAGTATATTTCATGCTTAACATATGGGTAGCTCGTGAAGTCTGTGTTCATAAAGGCTGAGACCAAACCCCTTCCAAACACACTTGTAAAGGTAAGCTTTGGCAAAGGCTGGTTTATTGAGATAAGAGAAGTCGGAGGTGAATGGTCGAATAAATGAGGTAGTGGCAGAAGTGGGAAGTGGTTGATCACGTCTCCCATAGACGAAATTTGTTTGATGGTTGGGGAGCCCAAAAGGGACGATGTTTCTAATGTTGGGATCGTAAGAAGGGTCATATTTGAGGTTCTCATATTCTTGCAGTGTAGGGAAAGAATCCAAGGCTAAAAGACGATATTCCCCACAGGAGAGACATTAGAACGTGGGTTCAAAGGGGTCCTCTACGGGGATCTGGGAAGAAGGTATAAATGTGCTAGTAGAAGCTTCATCACTGTTGTGGGTGGGAGTGCTATGGGTTTTAGCTGTCGGTTAGGTAGTGTTGTTAGTAATTGATGGTGAGGTGGATGAGGGAGGAATAAGAACATCATTATACTGATATGTCATATTTAAAGAGGCAAAAGGACTAGGGTTAGATTTGATGGTAACAACTAGCCTTTCGTGCTCAAATTTGACATATCGATGTAAGGTAGAAGGGACACAACTCATGGCACGGATCCAAGGGCGTCTAAATAACACATTGTATTGGAACTTGCCCTCTATAATTTAAAACAGTTCAGGAATGGTGTGAGGTCCCAAGTGCATATGGAGAACATTTATCCCCATGGTAGTGGTCATGGTATCATTGAAGGAGCGAAGGACTGCTGCGCTTTCTGACATGATGTTCTTGGGCAGCTGAAGTTGGTCATAAGCATGGGAGGAGATAATGTTGATGATAGCTCCTGCATCAATCATTAATTTTTTGATGCAGGTTTGATTTATGTACACATTAATAAAGAGGGGAGGATCAGATTCCTCAGGATGAATAGGAGGTATTTTAGAATCTTGAAAGGTGATGAAGGCAGAAAGTTGGAGGGCTCGAACAAAGGGTGTAAGAGGTTGAGGGTCATCTGGTTGAACCTTTATAGATTGCAGAGCCTCTATCAATGCTTGAGAATGGTGGGGTGAGGTGCTAATTAGTTTATAAAGGCTCATTTTCACTAGTGTTTGGTGAAGTTGTTTCAACATGATACGCTGGATGGATTTAGAAGGGTTGGAGGGAGAGGGTCTTAAAATGGACACTTTGAGTTTTGGTGGTTGTGAAGGTGAGGGTAAAGGTGTTTGGTTTTGGTTGATGGGCTAAGGGGTTGAAGGGTATGTCCATGGAATGGACACTTTGACCTTTCCCTTGTCCTTCTGTTGGGCCCGAGATTTGGTAACCATATGAATAGTGTGATTAGGGGGATTTGTCGGTTTGATGGTTGCTCCGGTTCTTCCTCACTCTTGTGTGAGAGTGGGGGAGTAGGTAAATGTTGCCTAGGTTGTGTTGATGGTTGGATTGGTAATGGGCGTAAGAGAGGCTCATCTAATAACAGATCATCCTCATCATATAGACTATGAACAAGTGCTTGGAGAGCTTTGCAGTTCTTCGTGTCATGTTCCAGTGCCCTATGGTATGCACAGATCAAGTTATCATTGAACTAGGAGGGTTTGGTATTGGTAATGTTGAATGGTTTGATAGGTGGTAATCTAATGGAAGAAGTTTTCAAAAACCTTTGTAGGATGTTTAAATAAGAGTCATTCAAAAGTGTTAGAGGTGATGGGGCTATAGTTTTAGGGATGGGAGCCTTCTTAGAAGTAGTTTTCACCTTAGAAGTTATAGGTGGTGGAATGGTTTTAGTTGGTAGTTGGGATTGCTTAGTTATGGTTGGATTCGGGGTAAATTATTTGAGAGTGGAAGATTTAGATGATGTGGGGTTGGATATAGGTGAGAAAGTAGAGGTAGATAGGTTAGTTAAGAATGATGGAGAACTAGATGGTTTTATGGGTGTAGGCGTAGGTAGAGAAAAGGGGGATGGTTTACTAGAGGAAGAGTAGGTAGTTGGGATGGTATAAGGATGGGGTCCTAAGATAGAAGGTAGGTGGGAAGGAGGTGGTATGGTTCTAGTTTGAGGTAGAGGTTTGGGTAACTCTACCTTCTTAATTGGTTGGGTTGTGGGTTTCTTTGGTGGACTAGATGGGGTTAAGTCCAACTTCAAAGAAGGGTGAATATGTCTAGGTGTGGGAAAAATTCCTAGATTCTTGATAGGTTTGGTAAGAGAGGCATAAAGTGATTTAGCAATGTTAAATGGAGGTGGTTAGGATGGTTCACTTATGGTTTTGGAAGAAGAGGTAATAATGGGTGTAAGGGTGGATTCAAGTGAGGTTGAGGATTCAGATTTATTTTGGTAAGGGAGCCCAAGATGATGCCAAAAGGTGGTTCTATCAAAGTTGAATTGAGAAGTGAACTCTAGACTTTAGACTAGTCTAGAAAAGGGTTTGTAGATGGGTTTGGTTCCTTGGTCATTGGTTTCCAAAATTAAGCCCCTAAGTGGAGGAGAGGGAATGGCTCCTTCATCTTTGTTTTTGATGAAAGGTTCCAAAATTGGTGGTTGGGTGGATGAGGTAATCTCTTCTTTTGGGATGGTTTCCAAAGGGAGAATGGATGGTTCTATGATGGAGGAGGTAGGTGTGGTATCCTCCAGTGAAGGTATGGACATGGTTGCTTCCTTTTTTTGGATGCCCATAGGAATGGAAGGAAGTTCTACTACTTCAATGGGTGGAGTGGAGGAATAATAAATGGTTAAATCAAAGGTTGTCTCCTTTGGTATTTCCATCAAAGGAGAGGTAGATAAAGCTAAGGTCTCATTAAGTGAAGAGAGGGGTGGTTGATTCCTTCATTTGGGTATCCAAAGGAATTGGAGGTGAGTTCACCACTTCCATAAGTGAAATGGAAGAAGAGGTGGTTGAGGTAATGGTCTCCTCAATAATGGGCTTACTAATAATAACGTTGATTGTATGTGCCTCATGAGAGTGAGATGATTTGGGTGTGTTGTCATGGTGATGGGTAGAAGGAGCATGATGGAGAAAATGTTTGTGGAAGATGTCGAAGGACTAATTAGGAGGTGCATTGGGATTATCAAATGTAAGTTTTTCACTATCAATTAAGCTTTGGACAAGACTTTTGAAGGTATTGCATCTACTAATGTCATGTCCTATAACTCGGTGAAAGGCACAATGGTCATTCTCATTGTACCAACCAGGCACAGGGCGAGAAGCATCAAATTGTTGGGGTGGTTTGATAGGTGGAAGTTGGATGAGGTTAGCTTTGAATAATTTGTCCAAAATTGAAGCATAAGACTCCCCTATGGGGATATATTGTTTTGGAGGAGCTTGATTTTGGTTGACTTTGTTGGTAGGAAGAGTTTGAAGAATTGGTTTGATGGGGTTGGTTGACAGTTGGTGGTGGGTAGTTTTTAGGACAATTGAGTTTGTTGGTGCTTTTGTTTTGGTAGTGGGATGGTTGGATTGGTTAGTAGTTTTGGTGGAGGAAGGGTTATTGGATTTAAAGCTAGAATTCTTATTTTGCAGTTTCTTTTTCCCTTCGTCAATGGCTAAGTTTTCAAGTTTACGTGCCATGGTGAATGCCTCATCAAAAGTTCTAAAAATTTGGACTCAAAGAGTGGAGTCAATATGGTTGGCACAACCTTGAGAGAAGAGCTCAATCAACTCAGGTTGGGGTAATGAGAAAGAAAGCTAGTTGATGAGACCTCTCCATCTGGGTACAAAATCAACAATTGATTCATCATCAAATTGCCTAATAAAATAGAGGTTAGTAATAGAGACATTTTTAGATATATTTAATAAGAAATGCTCTAAAATGATTTGGGCCAGTTGGGAGAAGGAAAAGATGGAGTGCTTAGTGAGAGCACTATACCAATCAAGGGTTGGTCCTGATAAAGACATGGGAAAGGTACGAAAGAAGAGAGCATCATCATATGCAATCAGATAACAAGAATGATGAAATGCTCTTAAATGTTGTTGGGGGTCCTCCTTGCCTTAAAATTTAAAAAACTTGGGTAATTCCCTTTGAGGAGGATAAGAATGAATAGGAACAAATGGATGAATGGGTTCATTGCAGATTTGATCATAGGATAAAAGGTTATGAGACTCGGAGATAGATGACTCCAGGTTGGTCATTTTATCCATTAACATCTTGACCAAATCTGTTTGAGGTTGGGAAGCTGCATAATTAGGTGGTAAGCTTTGTTGAGGTTGGGTGGTAACAATGTATGTATAAGTGATAAAGGGTGCTGAAGAAGCCACATATTGGTAAGCGGTCATAGGAGGTTGGGATGATGCCACATAAGGGTTGATTGGCACAAATGGTTGGGTGGAAGGTGCTATATATCCTTGTGGGTTAGAAACATATTGGTAAGATGCAATGGGTGCTTGTTGGGGGGTTGATATGGGTTGATTTAGAGGTATGTTTGGGTTGGTGGATGGTGGTATGGATGTAGATTGGGTTGGAGGTATGAAAGTGGTATTTGGTTGTTGGTGGATGGTAACTCTAGTGCTAATAGGTGGAAGTGTTTGAGGTATAGAAAGTACCAAACTCTGAAGTGGGGTAAAAATTGGTGGGTTGGTTGAACTAAGGGGAATGGTAGAAATAGGGGTAGAAGATACCCCCACGGTAGGAGTATAGGTAACAAGAGGTAAAGTTAATCCAATGTTGGAGATATTGGTTGGGGTAGTAGGTGTTTGGATATTAGTTGGGATGTTGGATGGACTTTGGGAAGTGGTAATAAGTGGGACATTGGAAGAAGAGGATTGGGTGAGTATAGGTTGGGTTGAGGTGGCACCCACCAGAAGATGGGGAGGCATACCATAAGACAGATCAATAGAAGGAACCAAAGCAAGAGAGGTACAATTAGATAAGGTGTTAAGGTAATGTTGAAGAGCCTTGGGGTTGTTATCAAGGAAGGTAGCGAAATCCAGATCACCCTCAACAACAATTAGAGGCATGGTAGGAGGGTAAGAAAAATGAGGGGAACCCTCAACATCAAAAGTATACTCCATGGAGGAAGAAGATGAAAGTGGTTGTTGGTTGGTTTGATTCCTCAGTTGTTGTCTAGTAAAGACCATGAGAAGAATATAAAATAAATAATGAAACTCACAACTCAAACACAAAGCAAGCAAAAGGAAATCAAACATACACTAGAGCATGTTTAATCAACCTAAGATTCTTTTTAAATCACTTTTGGCTTATGCCTTAGAAAGTGTGAAGAAGAAATTTGGTTTGTAGACCAGGTACTAAAGAGAAAATATAAAATTGGTTTCAAGTTGTGTTCAGGTGCTCAAGAGAGAACTTTTTATTGATCTTCAATACATGGCTTGATATTGGGGCCTACCCCCTCACTTCACACACCACAATGATAAGGGTGTCAAGTGCTTAGCCAAAATAAACTAAATTTCAGAGTTTTTACTCAACCACATAACTTAGTTGGTTCTCCCCTTGGTAATGACCTCCAAGTAGGATTGTCTGGAAAGGGTAAGGTTTACCGTTAGGTGATGAAATCCTAGTCGTGCCTTGTCTCAAGTTTATTTTGATGTGTTGATTGGTTATGTGGTTTGGAAAAGGTGTGTGATACAAGAGTGAAATCTATGATTAATTACTTTGCTTTTAAGTTACTAGATGAACTAAAACAAGCAAGCAATCAATGTATGCGAAAGGTTTATTTTAAGCCCCAAAAAAGTTTAGATTTTGTTGGATGAACATAAAATAAAGGAAGAAAAAGGGATGCTAGGTCCCACGAATGTGCCAAAATGTTTCTCTTCATTTTTGCTCATTTCTTAATCTAGAAGCAAGTAAGAAACTATTAAAAGGGGTGTGTAAAGAAATACCTGATAAAAGTATGTGCGTGATCCAGACGATGATGGGAACTCCTCTTTAGCTTGTAAGGAATAATCTATAGATAAGTAAGACACTAGAAAAGGGGTTGTTATCAAAATAGTTGAGTGGACTGTCTAGCGTGAGTTAGATCCAAGAAGCATATGCTTGTTAGGAGGATATCAATCCACTATTTATAACAATTAATTTTATATAGATGAAAATAAAGAATAGTCGCATTCAATAACATGAAAGTAAATGCATGCAAAAAGAAGAAAGTAAAATGCTTGTTCAAATAAAATGACTAAATGTAGCAAAAATGGGTCAATACTCATGCTAAGATAGTTGGGATTAGGACTAAAAAATCAAGGAAGGCTCTGTGAACAAGTAGGAACATAGAAAACAAGGTTTGGTTGGGGTTAAGAGGCTGAAAATAACTTGTTATTTTCTGTCACAGTGACCGTCGGTGATTGGATAATCATCGACGGTCGAGGTGACCATAGGCAGTTAGGCTAACCGTCGGCAGTTGCCTATGTATTTTTGGAAAAGATCAAAAGGGAATTGCAGATTAGATAAATGGTTAGGTGAAGATTTGAATATGGGTCTGGTCAGAGATGGGAAGCTGAGAGATAAGTCTGATCAGGTCAGGAGGGTTAGAGATGAAGTAAAACAAAGAAACAAGTACAAAGTTACCTGTAACTTGCTAGATTATTGATGGTGGAAGGCTGGAGTAATTTGGCCAAAGTGATAGTACTTTGACCTCAAGAGAAACTCAGACAAAGGTTCAGATCTCTGTTGTTACTGCTTGATTGCTGAAAGAAAGCTGGATACTTGTGTGCAAGAAGATTTGATAACTTAGACGTGGATCCCATTCACCTCCTACTCTTTTCTTTTTATAAGATGAAGTTGCTAATTATATAGGAGGGTAAAGTTTCTATTTACGATGCTTTGTAGTTGGTTAGCATCGCATAAGGTGGACATACTAATTTGTGTCATGCTTATCTCGTACATAGTTAGTAATGCTTTTAAAGCAAGTTGAAGCCCTGATCATCGATGATTAGGCTAACTGTCAATGGTTAGGTTGACCATCGACGGTCGAGTGCCTAGGGAAAAATGGGTGAAGATAAGTTTAAAAAGTGGTTGATTAAATGGGTGTTCAAAGGTTTAAGTTAGTAAGTGAGCTTAGTTAACTAGGTGGTCAACTAGCTTCAGGATCGGGTAAGTGTCCTAAGTGTTTTGACATTTAAAACTATCGTGTGTAGTTTTCGAGTGTCTACAGGAATTGTTAATAGCTCTACATGAATTGTCAATATCTAGAGCATTTCTAGAAACATCAAGCCCATATGAAGTATCTTCAAAGTCAATGAGTCCCCAAACATCTATTATAAGTATTATCCAAGCAATAAAAGGGTGCTTAATGTGCTTAATGAACTCAAATACTATCAAGACAAAAAAATATCAATAAACAACTTTTGAAACAATAACTTGTATTGATTCATATTTAATAATTCAAATAATTACAAATCATGCATAAATAAGCCACAACTCAAAATTGGAATTGACATGCAAAATTTGAAATTTTAAAAAATAAAAAAAAGTCGATCTGTTATTTTTACATTTACTATCTTTAGTAAGTTTCGCATGCAAGCATGCACAGGTCTAAAAATAAATTAAAAATTAAAATTAACTTATTGAATGAATTTCAACTAAAGCTCACATCTGGTTATAAAAATATACAATTTCTAAAAATAGAAAAATTTCAAAAAAATATTAAAATGCATTTTAGACCCTCAGATGGTCATGTATGGCCTTTAAAAAATATCAAAAAATATCCATAATCGGATAGAGCAAGTTATGGTTGCATTGATTTTTTTGAGATGGTTGTTTTGGAACGAAGGAGAGCTCAAATGGAGTTATGGATCAAAATTTATGGCCTCATTTTCTACATCATTCTCTTTTGGTTCAAAACAACTCAACTCCTGTGAGTTATTCTAATTATACTGTTGTCATTTGTTCTTATCAATTTTCTTCAGCTTTCGTTCTGAAATTCAAATTGTCTTTTTGTTTTAATTCTTCCCACTATACCAAATACGTGTTATAACTTGTTTCATGTTCACGGTCTTCTTATCTAGAACCTGCACTATCTTTTTTCTTCTTCTTTGGTTCATGTTATTATCAATCTACTTATTTATCTTCTTCACCTTCACTATCTTTCCCATGAAAATCATATAAATTTGAAACATTAAATAATAGAGAGATATCAAAATTATATGGTAAACTCATCTCATAAATATTGTCATTGATTTTCTTCACAATTCTACACGGTCCAAATTTCTTGTACTTTAACTTATTATATATGTCTTTTGAAAATCTGTCTTTTCTCAAGTAAACCATCAATAAATCTCATTTTAAAATATTTTTGACATTCTTTTGACATCTGCTACTCCTTTATACTTTTCATTACTTTCTTGTAAGTTTCTTCTTAGTTCTTCTTCCAACTATTGTATATGCTCTGTAAATTCTTTTGCATCATCACTACCTTCTTATGCAATTAGTAACTATACCAAATCTAAAACACTCATGGGATTTCTACCATAAACAATTTGAAATGTTGATTTCCATGTTGATCTATTTATTGAACTAGTATATGCAAACCTAGCTTGTGGTAAAGCCAAGTCCCATTTCTTGGGTTTCTTTCCAACTATGCATCTCAACAAATTTTTCAAGCTCATGTTTACAACTTTTGTCTGTCCATCTATTTGTGGGTGGTATACACTACTGAATTTTAGTTTGATTCCCATCTTCCTCTATAAAGTCCTCCAAAAATAACTTATAAATTTTGTGTCTATCTGATGTAATAGTTTTTGGAACACCATGCAATCTCACATTATCTTTAAAAATTAGTTTTGCAACTCTAATGGCATCATTGGTTTTATTACATGCGATAAAGTGAACCATTCTAGAAAACATGTCTATAACAACAAAAATTGAATAATTACCTCTTTGTGTGTTTGGTAATCCCAACACAAAATCCATACTCAAATCTATCCATGGTCCTCTTGGAATAGGTAATGGTATGTACAGTCCTATATTTTGTGCATATCCTTTAACCACTTGACATATCCTATACCTTAAAACATATCTTGTCACATCTCTCTTCATTTTTGGCTAAAATTACTTCTTCCACCAAAGTTATTGTTCTCATTTTGCCAAAATGCTTAATCAAACCACAACTGTGCAATTATCTTATAATATTGTCTCTTAGAGATCAAACTGGAATATATAATTGTTTCCCTTTGAAGAGATAACCATCCTACATAAGATACTCATCATAAACAGTACTTGTCTCACAAGTTAATGGATTTTTACATTGTTCAACTATCTTGCCAAATTTTGAATCGATATTATATACTTTTTAAATAACTTCAATTTCAGCTACTTCACTCACCATAGTAATTATCAACTCCACTCGCCTGCTTAAAGCATCAGTTTCCTGATTTTGTTTTTCTGGTTTGTGCTTCAATACAAAAGTATAACCCTACAAAAAAGACACCCACTTTACATGCCTACTATTTAACTTATTTTGAGTGTTCACATACTTCAAGGCCTCGTGATTAGTAAATAGGATAAACTCCTTTGATACCAGGGAATGCCTCCAATGTCTTAATACTTATATAATGGCATAAAATTCAACATCATACGTAAAATACTTTGTTCTTATCTTATTCAATTTTTCACTGAAATATGTTATTAGCTTTATTTCTTAACTTAACACAACACTAATTCCCACAAATGAAGCATCACAATCAATCTCAAACACTTTGCTAAAATATGTAAATGTTAAAATAGACTTTTTTATAATCTTCTTCAACAACTCAAAGTTTTTTGTTGTTCTTGTTTATGTAAATTCTTTTTCTCTCATACAATTTATTATTGGTGCAATAACAAGACTACTAAAATTCTTAATGAACTTTCTATAAAAAGTTGCTAAACTATGAAAACTTCTTACCTATGTGATGCTCTTTGGAATAGACCACTCAACAATTGCCTTTAATTTTTCTTCATTCATTTTGCACCATCTGTTGAAACTACAAATCTCAAAAATACCAAATTGTTATGCATAAATATGTACTTCTTCAAATTTGCATAGAGTTTCTCCTTTATTACCAACTGCAATACCATTCTCAAATATTGTAAGTGCTCTTCTTTAGCCTTATTTAATATCAAAATATCATCAAAATAAACCCCTACAAACTTATTATTGTATTTTTGTAGTAATGTGTTCATCACTCTCATAAATGTGTTGGGTGCATTAGATAATTCGAATGACATCACCATTCACTCATATAAACCATCTCTAGTCTTGAATGTTGTTTTCCATTAATCTCTTTCATGAATCTGGATATGATAGTATCCACTCAAATCAATCTTGGTAAGATATTTTGTTCATGTAAGAACATCCATTGTATCATCTAAGCGAGGTTTATGAAATTTGTACTTGATTGTAATTTTATTGATTGTTTACTATACACACACATCCTCCACCCTCCATCTTTCTTTGGAGTTCACAAAGTTGGTGTTGCACAAATATTCACACTCTCCCTTACTACACCCTTTCTCACCAATTCAGTAACATGTTTATTCAATTTTGCATGTTCTGTTGGATTCATTCTATAAGTTTCTTGATTGGGTATAGCTAATTCTAGAATCCAATCAATATGATGTTGAATATATTTATTTGATGGTAAACCATATAGTAATTCATCAAGTATAACATTTGCATATTCTTTCAATGCTATTATTATTTATATTGGTATTTGCACCACATTTGTGTTTTTTCCTTCATTACTAATGTATAACAACCACCTATCATCTTCATGTCTTTGATAAATTATTTTGTAGTCATCATGCTTTCAGCCTATCCTTCTTTTTTAATATGTAACAAAACTACTTTCATACCACCTTCGCAAAAATTATGTGTGTTATTTGCTCTATCATGAATTATTTTTCTATCAAACTACCATGACCTTCTCAATAAAACATGGCATGCATCCATTGGTATAACATCACACAATATTTCATCCTTGTAAGTTTTACCTATAAATTTTTTGATTAAGCACCTTTTATATAATATAAATTCATTTCCTTTCTTACACCATGAAATCCGATAAGGATTAGGATGTTTTTCACATTGCAAACCTAGTTTTTCAATCATATCCTTAGAAACCATATTTTTGCAACTATCACCATCTATAATTACTTTGCATATCTTACCTCTTAAAGTACACTTTGTTCAAAATATATTTGTTTGCAGTCATGCATCACCACCTTCTTTACTTTTCACATGTTCTTTTTTTAGAGTAATCATTGTTCTTCTTATCATGAAATTTTCTCCAATATCTGTTGTTGCAACTTCAGTATTATGCTTTTATGCTTCAGGTTCAACTAAATTCGCTCTTGGATGATCTTCTTACCTCTTTTCTTGATCTTGGTAGTGTGGACACTTAAAAGCTTTATGTCCTTCACATCTATAACAAATATAAGATTTGTATTGATTTGGAAACCATCCTCTACCACCACCATAGCTTCATCCTCTTTGAAATCATCTTTCTCTTCGTTGGTATTTAAACCTTTGTCTATTATATTTTTATCTTCCTACACCACATGATGATTCTCATCTAGTGTTATTAAACTCACCTTTATTTTTATTGAATCCACCTCATCCCCTTATTGGAATTGATTGCCCTCTTCTTGGCCAAATAGATGTTCTAAAATTCCATCTATTTTGATTTTT
This sequence comes from Torreya grandis, assembly GCA_037957365.1. Classification (NCBI taxonomy): domain Eukaryota; kingdom Viridiplantae; phylum Streptophyta; class Pinopsida; order Cupressales; family Taxaceae; genus Torreya; species Torreya grandis. Next base: position 417,555 of record JARHVA010000716.1, on the reverse strand, counting down.
TTATGCATTCAAAGCTAATTGATAATCCTCCTTCATGCAAAGTATTATATGCATGCTTAATTTATCTTGAATAGAAAACTTCAAACCATTCACATACCTTATGGTCATTTGTTCTTCTATTTCATCATGATCCACTTATATGGAAATTTTTTAAAACTCATTTGTATACTCTTGTATACTTTGATCATTTTGTCTCAAATTTTAGAATCTTTCGTATAGGGCTTGTGCATAGTCTACAGGAAGAAATTTGTCCCTCAACTTCTTCTCTATCTTTTTCCACAAGTTGATATTCTCTTTACCTTTTATTTGTCTTTCTTTCTGCAGGTGATCCCTCCAAATCATTGCATAACCCTTCAATTTCATACATGAAAACTTTATCTTCTTTTTTTATTTCATAGTTCTTCATTCAAAAAACTTCTCCATGTTCATTCAATCTATCAACTCCTCTAGTTTTAAACTTCTTTCATAATCTGAAACATCAACCTTGATTCCTTTGTTCCTTCCCTCTAAAGCTCTAACCATCCTCTCTTTGATTGATGATAGTTGTTTCTATTGCCCCTCTTGTGGAATTTTTTCTTCATGATTAGTGTCATCTTCTACATCATCTTCTACTCTCCTTTGTCTTTTATTTACAATAATTTTGATTAATTATTTTACTTGTCTTTGTAGCTTTACATAGTCTGATTTATATGATCGATTCCTCCTCATCCTCTCACTATCTCTTACACCTCCAAGATTCAAACTTGCTTTAATACCAAATAATGAACCTGAATACTATCAAGATAAAAAATAACAATAAACACAATTTCTAAAACAATAACCTGTATTGATTCATATTCAATAATTTAAATAATTACAAACCATGCATCAATAAGCCTTAACTCAGAATTAGAATTAACATGTAAAATTCAAAACTCTAAAAAATAAAAAAACTCAACATGTTATTTTTATCAAATGCTATTTTTAGTAAGTTTCACATGCAAGCATGCACAACTCTAAAAATCTTCAAAAATAAACTAAAAAACTAAAATTAATCTATCAGACGAATTTCAACTAAAGTTCACATCTAGTTAAAAAATATACAATTTTTTAAAATAGAAAAATATTGAAAAAAATATTAAAATATATTTTTAGACCCTTGGATGGTCACGTATGGCCTCCAAAAAATATCAAAAATGTCTATAACTGAATAGTGTAGGTTATGACTGCATTGAACTTTTCAAATTGGTTGTTTTGATGTGAAGGAGAGATCAAACGGAGCTACAGATCAAAATTTATGGCCTCTTGAAGTTTGGCCTCATTTTCTGTATCAGTACTCCATTTGATGTAAACAAACCATGGAGATAGGCATAAAAATGTGACCAAGGATGTCACAATTATTGATTTATTATTGTGCATCTCACAAATTATTGGTACTAGCACTTTTTATAAAAGATGAGGACGTAAGTGTTTTTTAAATGAAAAATTTCTCCATGTACACTCGCCATGAGTGGTAGTTGGAACCAACCAATATAGCAATATGAAATAGTTCTACACTTTGAGGTGTACTTACTATGATATGTACATATGTAGTGTTAAGATTTATTTCAGCAAGAATTCTCTCATTTTATCAGATTATTGGTAGTTGTTTACTTATAATACTCGAATAATTGATACAACAAGAAGTTGAGAATTGTGTAGAAATAAAAAAGAATAATGAGTGTGATTGTCATTGCACACATTAAAAGAAGCAAAGCACCAACCACAAATGTGCCTTATAGAGATGCCCCCTCCTAAAGTTTGGTATGTGGCACTTTAGAGGAGTGCGTAAACAAATATCCACCACTAAATTGCTTAGAATTTGGTAGAAAAATTATGTTTTGTGTACGACGTTATTTTTACACAAATTTGAATTTTTCATTAAAAAGGCACTTTTAAATAAGGGGCCACTGAACAGGCCTATCCAATTTGGAGAAATCATTGGGTTGTAATTTAGAGCACGATTCTAGAAGGCCAATAGCAAAAAAACCTTTTGTGGTGGATGTGTTTTCCTATTAGATCTAGCCCAACCTTTGGTCTTTAACAATGTTATTTGATGGTCGTGAAAAGGCCCAAAATGGGGTAAGGACGACCTAGACTAAAGGACGTTTGGATGACCTTGGTAAAGAGAAGGAACTTGAGCAATAGAGATCTAAAAATATGTCCTTGGATTATATCAACAACATTTTCAAAGTTGGTGGCCTCTATTTGAATTGAGTGGCCCTAAAAAAGGGTCAACTGGGCTTGGCAAAGATTTTGACGAGGATAGATTGGGCGCATATGACACAATTGAAGGGTTTTAGTAGAGGGGTCAATCAAGTTGTGATGTGTTGGATGGTCATGTGTGAAGGCAAGAACAAGGGAATAAGGGTCATGAAGTGTTGGATGATTGTGGGCGAAGGAAAGCATAGGGGCAACTAAATCGTGAAGGTCAATGATGTAGGACCCAAGCCTACAACCATCTTGAATCATCACCTGGCTTTTTATCCTTATTGGATGGCTTCTCTTAATCTCTTATTTGCTTTCAACCTTGCAGGTACATTACTTTATCTCTTCAAACTCTCTTACTGAATAATCTCTCTCTCTCTCGACAACACTAGGCTTTTAAACCTCTTTAGCATGCATAGTATTCTTATTTTTGAAGGCAACTCATTCCTCATATACCTCAGCCTTCACTCTACTCTTTCCCTTCTTGATACAACCCCATCCTTTCTACTTGATTCAAAATCACTTATTATTAGACATAATCTCATAGCTCTAAAGCCCATCTCATGTTTTCATGGTTCTTGCATCCTGATGAGGGGCTCATAGGGTCATTCTACTCCATATTCCAACTACCATATAAACAAACAAATCTCATAATCTCCAAGAATTCTCTCACAATTTGTACTTTCCTCTATCAGGCCTCCTTTTGACACCCAAAGCTTATAGGTTTGACTAATCTACCCAACTTCTAGAAAAAATAATCACGTTTCTATATACCTTTTATCTCTTTCCTACTTCATGCAAAGTTTCATAACCCAACTCTTAATGTCAGTCCTCTTTCTCTTATCCTTTTCTTGGCAATTAGGTCTCTTAAGGCCGAGTTACACATAGAGAGATGGAATTCATACTATACGGATTTGTATGGGTTTAAAACCTCATTATTCCTTAAGAGCATAACAAATTACATAGGATTACAAAGTTTTAGGATTTTCTAAGGGTTGGAATAAAATTTATTCAAGTTTCTATCTTGAAATGCTATACCTGATTTGCACAAGCCTGTGTAAGGTCGAGAGCCTACTAAAATGGCTAATTTGAATTCTAATGAACTTGACTCACTTTTAAATCTTTGGTAAGATCTTCCCAACTATCTTGACCTTCTTCATCAATTATTTAACCTTAATTCATCACACTATGTTCTTCAAATGCAAGAATACAGAGTTCTGGGTTCTCTCTCTAGGACTGTGTAAGAATATATATGGTCTCTCATAATTTTATGTGGATTAAATGGCTCAACAAGGATTATTATGACCATGCACACTTTCTCAAGTATATTTATGTTTCAAACCATTTCTAGAACCATCAAATAATCATCCATACTTCCCCCTTCTTGCCACTCTTTGATTGTGTATTGTAAAATGACTCTCAATATGTTGTGTGAGAAGGTTTTCTTGGCTTCTTCTATTTCAATTGGATTTCTCATATTCCAACAAGATTTACAACATCAAATATAACTCATAACAAGTATCATGATCCACTCAATTAAGAAACCCTGATACAATTATCAATAATTTAGTAAACTTGTCTATCTAGACTGACTTCTCACAGAATTACTTATACTTGGACTGTGTACACTTGTCAATGGAGGTTTGGACCAAATCTTAAGCTGAAAGACTATTCTAAGCATTCTTGGAGGGTTAAACTTATCAATTATATATTTTCAACATCATTGCATTCTATGAATCACAAAAAGGAACTTTGGTTTGATAACTCTGCTCCCTTTCCTTGAACTATGACAAAACATAGCTTCATCAATTTGTATGTTACATCTTGGTTCAGGAATTTATAAGCAAGAATACATTTTTATTCAATGAAAATAATACTTACACCAATCAAGGATAAATATGAAATCAAAAACACTCACTTCAAACATTCTTCTAACTATATTGGTCTCAATGCATACAAACTACTCATATACAAATTTTTTACAAATCATTGGGCAGAGTTCTTCCAGATTTTAAAGCTTTCTTGTTTTCTTAGCTACTCTACCTTCCAACTTCAAGAGTCTCCCCTCTCTTATTTTCACACACATTAGCTCTACATACATTTCATCTCATTTTTTATTCCAAACATGCAAAATAAACTCCTAATCTTGGCCATCCCATGTAGGGTGGTAGTTATACCATCTTGTTTCTTCACCTAGATTCCCTCTTTTTAAATTGTACATTGAAAACCACTAAATTACTCCCCTAGGACCTGTTAGCCAAATTTTGGCTCACATAATGAACTTTAGTCTAGATGTAGTTTGGACAACTGAGTTAGGTTCCTATTGAAATAATGATTCAATGTGAGCAGAGTTCTGGATGGAATGAGTGGACTAAAGAGATCATGTAGCTTGCAAAGATTTTTAAACACTTTGAGTTAACTTAAAGTGTAAATTGTCAATTTCTAAAGGACATGTCTAGAGTTGCAGAGATCCTATGGGATGTCAAAGTGCTTGGAATGAGTATGGAAGTGCATGGTATTCATCTGGGTCTTTATTATGTTCATCTAGACATTTTGGGTCTAGTGGCAGAAATTTTAAGTAGGCAGTTTGTTGACATTATCATTGCCACATGTGGACGAGTCAAGAAGAATTGGTCATATGGTTGTGATCACATTAGTCCTTAAAACATATGTGCCAAGTTTCAAGTGATTCGATAAAGCGTATCAAAAGATATACATGTGCAAAGTTGACCTCCTAGGTAGTTTAACTGTGTTTTCTATGATAGGCATATAGACGTCATGGAAAATACACATATCAACTCACTTGAACATTTTTTAGACACAATTAGAAAGATCCCATAACCTACAGATCAAGTGGGTTCAATCTTTGTAGTATCAAGAACATCTCCTACAATTTTGGTTTTTCCATGACCTTTTTGCTTCCATATCCAAGCCTTCAAAGTGGGTCAAATAATGGGAGAAATTCACATCAGAGTCAAATTAAAACTTGAGAAAAATCCATTAGAGCTTAAATTTGATGTTCTGTGGGATGTCAAATACATCTACAAGGACGTCAAATGACAGTCACACGAACGTCAAATTTAAGCACTATAAAATAGTTGTTGGGTTTTAAAATAGGTCCAAGATTAATGGCTCACATTCAATCGTACACCTTGATTCAATAGAGCAAGGTAACCTGGAGTGTTAATGGGTCCATAGAATATCAATGGAGCTTAGTCAAAAGGGTCAGAATATTTTGATGATGAATACAAAGAGGATAAGTGTCAAAAGTTAGTGGGTCCTAGAAGAAGATCAAGGACTCACGTGCATTCGTACATCAAGATCTAATAGTGTGAGCATAGGAAATAATTCAATGTATCTATGGGACCAATAAACATAAAGATAGTTGGGCACAATGTAAATGGTTTGAGTTGGCATTCAACAACCAATAAACAAAAGCAAGCTTAGGACATTTTCAATGAAAGTCAAAGAAGATATTTTGGGCCCAGGCAAAGAAAATGTCAAGGAGCCAAGCTCGAAGGCAACCCAAGGTTGAACCAGGGTCACATTTCAGAGACCAAGCATTACCATTTGAGCTCCATGGAGATGGGATAGGTCTTTCTAGACCTATTTCAGTCAAAGGCCCACATCTTATTTTCAAAATAAGATCAGGTATTGAGCTGCAAGAAAACTAATAAATGACATTGGTTTTTAGTCGATAGTGAATCTGTATTGAAGATAAAGTGTAATGGAATATCTTATCTTCCAAAAGGGTCATTCCCTTCACAATCAAGTATCTATGGCCACTTGAAACAGATCGAGCAGGACTAGGTCAATTCCAAGGCATGAAGAGTTAGTCCTTGTCAGTAGATCAGGTGAAAATGGCATGGAATCCTGAGATGAAGACTTGACAGTTGAATAAGGATCATAGAGCATTAAATTCTTTTGAAAATCCTTTGAAGTTATGCCTTCTTGATAAGATCATGACTCATCATCCTCAAGAATGCTAATCCATCAAAATCAATTGGATCTCATTTAATGTTTTCTATCTACTCAGTTTCCTCTCTCATTTTTTCTATAAATACAAGATTCTAAGGCTTGAAAATACCTTGGTAATCCCTCTCTTGGGCATGACTAGACTCTGCCTAGATTTGATCTTTGTAACCTCTTGAGATAAATAAAGGACTCTTCATATTTTATTATTTTGTTATAGTGTGTCAATGTCAGATTGATTTGCATATGTGGTAGAAACTTCTCCCTTGTCAAATCCTGAATCTCACCTAGCGACTAGTTTGTCTTGTTATGTAGGTCATGTTTAGTGTTTATTGTCATTTGATTGAATTTAGCAAGTGGATACATTGAATGGTTAGTGCCTTGAATCATGCCTCTCCATCACTTCCCTCAAATTTTTTGATCATTTGGTGAACCTTTGCATGAAATACTAATACATAAACAGTCATTTGGATTTGCAGATCCGATCTCATTAGTGTCTTTTTTAGAAGTTTAGATAGAGTGGATGAACAATCACATTACTGTTGCATCGCGTCATTTACATGTTTTTATGCATTGTTATCCATTTCTCTCTCCCCTTTCTTAATCAAAATTTAGTTTAGGTGATAGATCCAGAAGGACGCTGACCTTCTCCAGAGGTCTGATCCTGTGATAGGTGACCCACAGCATAGGGTCAGTCCCTGTTGGACTAGATTTGAGCAAAGGACCTAAACAATCCCCTTCTCAGCTAGGGTGTAATCTAGAACACCAACAATTTTGGCACACCCAGTGGGACTCATTGAAACTGGTCTTAGTGGAATTACAGTTGCAGTAGTGTTTTTCATGAAGAATTTGGTGATTTCAAGCTCAAGCAATTGTTTTTGAAAGTTCAAGCAGTTTCTAAGTAAGTTTGATTTCATTTACACTATCCTAATGTTATTTTCATCGCTGTGTATGAATGAAATCCCTATGCAATACCTCCTTATCAGCTCTATGATGGATCATACCAACCCTGCCATGATCCATATGAGCTTTGTTATGAACTTAATCAGCCTTACTAGGAGTTTTATCAAATCCATGATGAGTCTTATCAAGTTTCTCATTATCCTTATTATCAAGAGCATGACTCTTACCTTCCTTATGAACCATAACAATCTCGAGACTAGATTTCACCTTTCTCACATGGATATGATGTTGCACATGAACATCCTTGTCTCTAAGAGATAACGGATGAAATAGAGCTCAAACTACTAGCATATACAAGAAATGTTTGTTCAAATTATCAGTATGAGGAAGTGAATGGGTTGTTTCTAAATGTATCTAATGATTCAAAGGAGAGGAATGAGTTGTGTATTCTTGTATTGAGGAAGATGGAGGCTTGGGAGAGGTAGAAAGGTGAGTTGAACTAGTTGTTTCAAGGACCCTCTTATATTCCTGACCAATCTTCTTATATTCCTTACTCTCATAAAGTTTTTGACCAAATCTAGTGTGTGCCAATGAAGATTCCCGGTTGGAGTCAAAATCCTAATCAAGAGGTTAAACCTTCTTATAGTCCCTTTTCTTCATCACTTACCCCTCAAGCTCAAGTTGTCCATAAGGACAAAAATATTTTAGACCTTGATGAAGTAATAGACAAGTGGAAGGAGCAAAATATAGAAGTTCTCAAAAGTTTCTCTTTCCATCCTCTTTAAGATTCCCTAAATGATTCTATTACCCTCAAGATCCCAAAATCTAATTTTGATCAACCTCCCATGCTTCATACTCCCTCTCAAATAAATTAATTTCATCACACTCCCATCATCTCCCTTCTTCAAGAGGAGCCTGTTCTAAGGAAGATCGAGAAAGAGGATGCAGTTGCAAGTTAAATTCTTGGAGAATGTGAAGAGGATGCTTCAGGTGTGTATGACAAAGAGTTATTCATTGATACTTCACTTGAGGTACAAGTTGAAACTAAGATTGTAGTTGATATTGAATAAGTTATCTCAAGTATGCAATAAAAGGTTGATCTTGATATGAAAGAACTCCATGAAGAATTGGTACAAGCTGAAATCATAAATAAGGTTGACATATCTCCACTTGAGAAGGATCAAGATACCTTTCAAAATGATCTTATTCAGATTGACCAAAGTGAAGAACAAAAGAATGATTGGTATTTGTATCTTAAATCTCTACAAGAGATTGAAGATCTTTGTAAGGATATATTACCCATTGGAGAGCATGTTATTAAGAAGTTTGATCAAGAATCACATATTCAAGATCATGATATAGCTTAGGTTGACTATTCAAAACTCCTTGAAGAGCTTGATGAACTTGCATCAGTTCATAAGAAAGATGAGGGTCACTCAAAGATAATGCATAGATAAGATGTCACTTGACAAGGTTGTAGTTGACAAGTAGTATGAATGTTAAGTATGGGATATACTGAGAGAGGGGGTTGAATCAGTATATTATATATCTTTTAAATCTTTTACTTAATCTGATTTCTTTTCTTTAACCACTGAATCATACATTCAAGATATGTAATAAAACTAAAATAATAACATGCACCACACAAGCGAGAGAGACACCAAATTTTTACGTAAAAATTCAATGTGGAAAAAATCACGGAGAACAATCTCAAGTATATGAATGAGCACCAACTTAAATTATAAAATTTGCAAGCACCAAATTGTAGGAGCACCAACTCCTTTGCCGAGCACCAACACATCAACTATTTGTGAGCATCAACTCACAAAAACACCAACCCCTCTTATGTACAACACAACTATCTCTCAATGTTGCTTTCTCAACAAATGATAGAACACTACTAATCTCTTTTTCTCTTCTCTCCTCTTTTCTTATATAAAACAATTAAAAACCATGCACTCTCTTGCATATAACAAATGGCTTCCCAAGTCTCCTTTTATAGCTTTCTAAATGACCTTTGGCATTCACCCTTTGTGACCCTTAAATCCACATGGAAAATGGTACCACATTTGCATGACCCTTCGAATCCTTTCATTTGAAAAGTCACATGGTGACCCTTCATGAGAAAATGCATCCTTTCCCCTTTTGTCTTTATCTTGGTGACTTTTTGAATTTCTCAAAGTGACCCTTCATGAGAAAATGTGCCCTTCCTCTTTTGTCTTCACTTGGTGACTCTTTGAATTCATCAAAATGACCCTTCATGGGAAAATGCATCATTTCCCTCTTTTATCTATACCTCATGACTCTTTGACTTCTTCATGGGCCCTCTTTTGACTTTATGCAACCAAAAATATATTTGTTAATATTAAATAGATGTCAACACACTTTAGCCAAAATATGAACATTAAAAACACCTTTAGACAATAAATGCTATGGGGCCTTTGTCACCAATAATGTTAGACATTTGACATCAATGAGAATATTTTCAACAATCTCTTCCTTTGTCATTGATGGCAACTTCAAATTGAAAATGCCACATCTTAAAACCAGTATTGCCAACCTCCCCATACTACCAATAAAAACATACAGTAACTCCCCCTTACTGTAGCATCATGTACCTGTTATTTGTACCTATTTATGTACATGTACCTATTTCTATACTTCTTCCCCTTTGACATCAATGGCAAAGGGTCTATCTTATAGCTAAAACTTAGCTCCCCATAAATTGATGTAGATCCTCAATGGCAGGAAGTAAAAGAAATTACTCCCAACTTCTCTCACATATAATCGAATGTGTCTTTTGGTAGAGTCGTTGTGAAAATATCTACAATCTCTTTTGTAGTATTGATATATTCTAACTTAACCTGCTGATTAGTAACATGTTCTCTCAAGAAGTGATATCTGATAGAAATATGTTTTATTCTTGAATGTATCACTGAATTCTTAAAAATATTAATAACACTTATATTGTCACAAAAAATAGAGATATATTCATCATATTTTACTTTGATGTCTTCTAAAGTTTGCTTCATCCAAAACACTTGAGTACAACACAACACTGCTACAATATATTTTGCTTCAGCTATAGAAAGTGATACTGAGTTTTGTTTCTTGCTTAGCCAAGATACTAAGTTATCACCGAAGAAGAAAGCTCCTTCATTTATACTCTTTCTGTCATCTAAACAACCTACAAAATCTCAATATATATAAGCAACCAAAATGAAATCTCTATCTATGAGATACCACAATCCATAATCCAATGTCCCCTTGACATTTTTGAATATTCTCTTCACCAATTGAACATGACTATTCTTCGGGGCTACTTGATATCTCGCAACCATCCCTATTGCATGCATGATGTCTAGCCTCAATGTTGTCAAATATAAAAGATTACCAATCATATATCTATACAAAGATTGATCTACAATAGGTGAATCTTCATCCTTACTCACCTTGTTCCCTGTACCCATTAGTTTGTCAACTAGTGCACAATCTTCAAAACCAATTTTTTTAACATTTCCTTGGCATATTTATTTTAAGATATGATTTTTTTTTATTTGTCTAAAATATTTGCAATTCTAAGAAAAATGACAATTCTCCAAGCATAGAGATCTTAATTTTTTTTGTATATTATAAAAAAAAATTGTCATTTTTTTAATATTTCTTTCAAATATTATGTCATCAACATATACCACAACAATCAGCTGATGCTCACCTTTCTTTTTGATGTAGATATTATTGTCAACAAAACCTCTCTTAAAACCTTAATCCTGTAGGTACTTATCAAGCGTTGCATACCAAGCTCTAGTAGATTGTTTCAATCTATACAGTGCTTTTTTCAAGCTACATACATAACTACTATCATTTGAGAGAAAAAATCTCACAAGCTGCTCAATGTAGACCTCTTCTTATAGATTTATATTCAATAAAGCAGACTTGACATCTATCTGAAACACTTTGAAATTCTTAAACACTACATATGCAAGAAACATTCTAATAGTCTCTAACCTTACCATTGGTGTATTTTTTTTTTCAAAATCTATTCCCTCAATCTGAGCATATCCTTTACATACTACCTTGCTTTATTCCTGATAACTGCACCATCTTCATTCAAATTATTTTTGTAAACCCATTTTGTTCTTATCACATTTTAAACTTTTAGTCTATGCACTAATTTTTAAGTATCATTCTTTTTTATATGATTTAATTCTTCATCCATTGCTTTAACCCAATGCTCATCATGTCTAGCTTCTGAAAAAGTTTTAGGCTAAATTTTAGATAACAAAAAAAACTTAACTTGCTCAGATTCACTTACCATCCTCCTTCTGGTGTAAACTCCTTCATTTATATTCTTGATGATGCCACTCTCATTATGATTTCTCTAGACATATTTGGATGGGGTCTTGGTGACCTTTTGCTCCTCATCTTCATCTGATTTTTTAAAACTTCTTCAATGATTTCAAAAGTGTCTATCAGATCATTGACTCTTTGTGATATATCTTCATCTATCCTGACACTTGCACTTTCAACTATCTTCTTAGTTCTTTTATTATAATATTTATAAGCTTTAATTTTGTAATAATATCCAAGAAATATATCTTCATTTATTCTAGATTCAAACTTACTCAAATTTTCATCGATTCTTTTCATGAAGCATATGCTACCAAAAACTTTGAAATAATCAACAATAGCTAATTTGTCTTTCCATAGCTCATAAGGAGTCTTGTCACTGTTGACTCTCAACAATGTTCTATTTTGGATATGCACTACTGTGTCTATTGCCTCTCTCCAATATTTACCTAGTATTTTAGATTCATTTAGCATTGTCCTCGCCATCTCCTAAACTGTTATGTTTTTCTGCTCAACTACTCTATTTTATTGTGGAGTTCTAGCTATTAAATAATGTCTCTTTATCCTATGGTCTTCACAATACTCAATAAACTTATCTGACATAAATTTTCCTCCTCAATCTGATCTAAGGGACTTAATCTTCAAACCAGTTTCATTCTCAACTAAAGCCTTGAATGCTTTGAAATGGCTGAAAGCTTTTATTTATTTTTTCAAAAACATCACCCAAATCATACATGTAAAATTATCAATAAGCAACATGAAGTATTTCTTACTTTGAGTACTTTGAGTTCTAGTAGGTCCACACGGATAAGTGTGAACAAGCTCTAACGTCTAAGTGGTTGAGTACTCTTTTATTTTAAACCATCTTCTAACCTGTTTCCCATGCTGACATGGTTCACAAAGCGTGTTGGAAGGTTTTGTAATCTTTGAAAGATATTTAACTGCTTGTTTTTTGTTGATGTTGATAATATTGTCAAAATTTATGTGTCCCATTCTCCTGTGTCATAGCCAACTTTCTTCAACCTGACTCAAACAACATCTTTGATTTTTGATATCTGATTATATATATATATATATATATATATATATATATATATATATATATATATATATATATATATATATATATTGTTGCCTATCCTCTGAGCATCTGTAATCAACACATTTGAATCTTTTCTCCTAATTTCATAAATTTTTGCATAAAATTTTAATGTGTATCCCTGATCGCATATTTGACTTACACTCAATAGATTATGCTTAAGACCTTCTACATATAGAATATTTTTAGTCTTAGTTATGTAGATATCCAATTCCTAACATTATTTGTGTTAAAATTGTCCATCTTACTCGAATTACATTCAAATGCACATTTTAGGTCAAAATCCATAAAACATCCTAAATAGTTCAAACTTGTCACTTACAAGTGCTAATTTAGGTCAAAGTATCCCTAAATACAGCCATGCATTTTATGGGCTAGCTAACTTTGATCAATTTATTTCGAATTAAAATGATGATTTCACTTTTTTTGCTCTGGATAACTCTTTTCACCTAAATTCATTGGTACACGCCATGTACCTTTATTATTTTATGTTGGCAACATTCTAAATAACAATACAACTCCAACACATCTAACATCGCCTTCTAGTTTCTCTCCAATCAAATTACGATCTAGTAATATGAGTTTTTGACCATTTTGATTAATTGTGCACCAATTTCCAAAAAATTGCACTAAACTTGATTAAACTTACTTAAGTTAATTAATCTAATTTAAGAGCTTAAGTAAAAATTCTATAGATATTTTTGAATATCTAATTGGAAATTGATTTTGAATATTTGCATCACCTAATGATATCATCTATGGGGTGGCATCCATCAAGCCATAAGTGCATAAAATATTAAGATTATGGGTCACCCATGCCTAGTTAATGCCTCCCATATCTCTTTAATGCTTATTTATCTTGAAGATATTTATGAGTTTAATTCCAAAGATTAAGATTATCCATGGCCACACATCTCAATCTTAAAATAGAAGGTCATGGTTGATCTTGACCAATCTCAAAAATCTATAAATAGAGAGGCCATGGACATGAATTTTAAGCTTGATTTATGCAAAGTTATTATGCAAGATTGACTTCACAATTCTTTGCAATAGACCATTAAAACTAGTTACAAGCTTCGTTGATAGGCTAGTTTAGTGATTTGATATCATGAGCCTAAGTTTCATGGAGTGTTCTTGAGATATTGGAGGAGTTTGCCACCTTTGTTGACAAAGACAAGGATGTTTGATCAAGGGAGGACATGTTTTTGAGCTACATGGGTATGGTGAATCCATTTGGGAAGGTAATATGATGTTTGTTTTCCTTCATTTGTTTCTTGCTATCATTTATAATTTTCATAGGAATAGATAGGCTTAGTTTTTTATGCATTTTTCATGATTTATGGACTAATATTTGACTAACTTGTTTTGTAATCCTCTCTACATCTTGGCGTGCTCGATGGAACAAGACGCATCCCACACATGAAGAAGATCATTGTGCAACTTTAAAATCTTTATTTGGATCATTAAAACTCTTGGAATTAGATTTTCTAACTTTATTTTGCCATTTTTCTTTGTCACGGGTTTACACAGTAACTGACGTCAGTTAGTAAAACCATCATCGATTGGATAGCTGTCATCGATCACTATTAGTATAACCGATGTCGGTTAGATGACCATCATCAGTTAGTAGGTGTACCTGTTGTCAGTTATATAACCAATGTTGATCACTGAGTTTTTCATAAAACACAAACTTGAGAGCTCTTTTTTGAAGTTCATTGTTTCAAACCCAAAATAACTTCAAGGCTAAATGTCATGTTAACATTTTTGTTGCAGGACCAAGCTTGACATTTGCTAAAAACATGTTTGGATCACTTTTTGCATGCTTAAAAATAAATTAGGAACATTGTTATGGTGTTTAAAGTAACATTTAGGTGCTTAAGTTAGTTTTTAGCATTAATTTTCAAAGTTACAACTAAGACCAAGGGGTCAAATGAACACCATCTCATTTTCCATTTGGGCTTAAAAATGAACTCACCTTTCCAAAATATTTGTATTTACTTAGTTGTTTAAGTTAGATTTTGTTTGGTAAAAAGAGGGATGCTATGTGTATGCTCTTCCATTTGTCCCTTTTAGGGAACCCTTGGAATCAAAAGTGTCATTCCTATTGCAAATAGCCTAGTCCAAGGCTTAAAAATAATATCATCTAAATCACTTCCCAAAAACTCATTAAAGTTTAGGTGACCTTGAAAATGACCCTAAAGTCTTTTCTATTTTATGTTTTTTTTATTTTTTATGCGAACTTGGCTTGCGAGGGGGATGTCATTACCTCCCGTGAGTTATTTAAGAAAGAATTGGCCTGAGGTTTCACCTCCCGACATTGACTTCACTTACTCCTTTGGAGTTGCACATGGGATGTATCTACATTTAGATATCACACTACACTGAGCAAATAACAGGATGTAGTGGTTATAAAAAAGACTAGATCTTTTTCTAACTAGTCAATGTTGTAGTCACCCAATTCCATGCTTGTCTTTTGTATCGTTTAACATGAAAGTCATTGTGCAATTGATTCCTCTAGAATGATCGAAAACTAATTAGTTTTAGTCAAACCTATTTTACCATACCCTTGCTATGATTTGGATGATTATACTTAGTATATTTTGGTCATTATTTGTTTGGTATGATTTGAGGCTAAAACTTGTTTGTTTGTTCATAAGCCATGTCAAAATCATGTATTTGAGTTAAGAAGAGTAGCGTTATGCTACCCAAATCATGTCAATTTTTTTTTTGCTTTTGAGTCTTTGAAACATAAAAATTGACCACATCATTCGAGCATGCTTACACTGTTATACTACTCAATTTATTTCAAGAACATGTTTACCATTGTATCAAAAACTATTTATTTCAAACCATGTCATGTATACTATTTAAACCTTGTTTATGCATCGTTATGTTGTCTGCTCTTGTCTAGCTTGTTTGGTCCAATTTTAGTCTTCAACATTGCATTTTCAATTAACCTTGTTAAGTTTAGATCCAAACATTGATTGATTACTGTTTAGACATCAATTCATGGGGTTGGTACATAGATCTTTTTCTTTTGAGTTGCATATCTTCGGTTAAATGATTACCCTATCTCGAACATTATTGATTGTTTGTTTGTTTGAGTGACTATCCTCATCATTTTTTATGACTTTGTTTGGAAAAACACAACCTTTCTTCAAAAAACCTTTGATGTTAGGTTGTTTTATGCCAAATCTTAGCACAAAATACTTTTGAGATGTAGCTTCACCCTTTCAACCAAAGTTGGACCTTTTGTCTTTTAAACATCACTTTTCAGAGTTTGCAAAACTTTAAGTCTTTCTATTTTTGGAGCTTTCTTCATTAAATGTAGATATGTCTAGCTACACTTATAGTGCAGTCGTGGATAATCCAACTTATGATAGAATGGCTGCACAAAATGACTTTTATGACTTTAGTCAAGACCCCTATGGTGACAATATGGTTTGTGAGACAAATTTCTATCCACCTCATAAAAATCAGTCATGATAACACAGTTAAGATCCAACTTATGATCCAACTCATGATTGAGTTTATCAAAAAGACTTGGATGATTTGGCTTGTGTAAGTAATCAAATTCCACAACATACCAAGATCACCATTTTAGGACCTCCTCATTTGGTTTGCACGAGCAACCAAACTAAAAAGTGTCCAGTCATCACCATTTTAGGATCTCCTCCTTTCATTTGCATGAACAACCAAACTAAGAAGTGTCCAGTCGTTACCATTTTAGGACCTCCTCTTTTAGTTTGCATAAGCAACCAAACTAAGAAGCATCCATTTATTACCATTCTTGGACCATCACCAGTTTTTAATGAACCTATTGTTGAAGAACCTCCATTTGATGAACCAATTGTTTTTGATCCTTTCTTTAATAGTCTAATATTTGGAGAGTCCATTATTGAACCGCAAACCATTGTTCCCACTAAACTAAATGTTCCCCACTTTAAAAAAATTGTGATGATATTCGAGCATAAACAAGAACCATTACCTCTTTAAAATCCATCTTATGAGGATCAAAATGTGTTCAAAATTGATCTTTTGCAACTAATTGTGAACCGAAACCAACATGTTATTGTTGGAACATCCATTTGTGACAAGATAAACTGTGATAAGTTACCTATTCATATGTTACCTTTTTTTAAAGAGCCTCATCTCCTTGACAAGCCAGTCTTGGTAGAGTTGTCTCTTGATCTTTTCCAACTTGTTGAGGAGTCTCACTTTGACATACACAATTTTATCGAGAAGTCCCTTGAGTAGTTCCCTCTTTTTGAGGGGATTTACTTATACAAGTCAGTCTATGTTGAACCCTTCCAAGATGAATCAATTTTTATTGAGCCCATTATGCCATCACAGGCCATTACTTGTCAAAAATTTAGCATTCAATAGAACATTATCAAAACAACCATATCAGATAAAAAATCAATATTAGAGTCAGGTTCCATTTTTAAACTAACATTAGATTTAGCATCATAAACAAAATCAACATTAGTTGTGACATTGGATTCAGAGTTCCTTGCTTCGAAATCAGAGTTAGAAATAGATTATAATATTGGTTGTTACAACATTGATTACAATTGCCTTGCAGATCAATTTGAATATATTTATGATCCTTATACGGTTTTTGAGGATGATTACTTTAGCATTGACATAAGTTCTCCTAGTATCTTCTATGAAGATTGTGCTGCCTTTCACCATCCCATTATTACCACCCAACATAACCATTATATTGACATTCCACCTCCCATAAGTGTTGATTGGGACCGATAGAATCACACTTTGTTGAACTACATCCATGGTGACATATCATTTACAAAATATTAGGGGGACCAAGATCACATTTATTCAAAATAATAAAAATCTCCTATTCAAACATTTTTGAAGGCGTTAGGGGATAAGCAAATATCAAACTCAACATCTTTTAGTGACACCTTTTTGAAGGTGCTAGAAGACAATCAAAGTCAAATGTTAACATCTCTTTGTGAAATCTTCTCGGAGGCACTATGGGATGATCAGAATAAATTCATTGGTGAAAACCTCATCAAGGCACCAATCATTGAGCACAAAATTTCTTCATTGTTTACTGAAGATAATATCAAAGATCAAATCAAAATAACTTCTAATCTACAACATAATTAGATGGTAGCTACTCTCAAGATCAAGCAACATAACACTCTGATGGTCTTATCGAGAGCATCTTTAGAGGTCTTCAGCCCCATGACAACCAAAATTATGTTGAATTTGACATTAACAACATTACGTGTGACTAAAAGTCTTGATCTCTATTTGTTTCCCATTCATTATGTATTCCATTATCACCCACCTATTTATTACCCACTTATCTCATTTATCCTACCATTATTTACCATCACTGACATCACTTTCCTTTATCAAGGTTATAAGGATATCTTGTCTCGATGTTTGAAAGAAGCAAAATCAATAATCTATGAAGATCACGAACACATTATTGAGATCCAGATTAGTAACAAGTTCTTAACAGAGTAGTTGTTCTGAAATGGTGTTGGATAGAAACTTATATAGATAATCATTTTTGTTGTCTCACATATTGACTAGGATGTGTATCTCGCTATCAGCAAGATCAACAAAACCATTTTTCATCTACCATTCACCCATTTTCCATTACCATGCCTCGTCTCTTGGGGATAACCCTATAGAACCTTTTTAGGCATTATTATACCATTGAGATCCATGAATCATGCCATTTGAATTGCATTGACTTGAGGTCCTTCAGGACTATGTAAGTAGCGCTCAATTTTTATTGAGGTCAGCTCGGTCACCCCTTTCCCACGCTCTCATCATTTTGTAAACAATTATTAAGTTTGAATGCCCTCATCATTTTACGAGCAACCTAAGCTAATGCTCTCACCATTTTATGAGCAATCTGATTTAGTCATTGCTTGGGGGTAACTTTGTTGCCACTATATCCAATTTTCTTCTGATCATTTTATTATACCATTTCTTTACTATTGACCAAGGCTTGTTTTTAGTCATCTTGTTTATCCCATTTTGATCTTGGTTCCTTTGGTTTATCACGCACCTTTTGTGGGGGGATTCTGATCCAATTTAAATAGTTTTTGAATTTAGTGTTAAAGTAAAGTCTATGAACATAGTGTGACATTTGATATGGCAATTTATCTTTCATCTATAATCTTATTTGGTATCATTGATTATAACCACCTATGGGTAAATTAATATTATTTTGGTACCCCTGATTATAACCGCCTTTGGGAAAATCAGTATTATGACATTATTTCTTAATTATAACTACCTATGGGCAAATTAGGTACAATACCTTTTTATCATGCATTGTTGCATCATCTGGTCATTACTATTATCATTTGTCTTGTTGTTCACCTTTGTTTGTGAACTTGTTGTGACCTAGTCAGTTTTTCATCACCTTTTGTGTGGACAGAATTACTATGACTTGGAATTATTTTGGAGTCATTTTCAAACATAGGACATGCTCGATTCATGTAAAGATCAACTTGGTCCCTCTTATCATATGCTCTCATCGTATTACAATCATTTTAAGTTGGTGCACTCTTACCGTTTCATGAGTTGGACCATTCTATATTTCTTAATCCTCAATTGAGTTGACATACTTTGAAAATTCAAAAAATATTCATAAAACCATTAAAAAACTCAAAAACATTTTGTATGTTTATTTGATTTTTGTTTGCTGTCTGGTCTTTTATTTTCCTATTTGGTCTTGCTTCTTTGTTTTTTTTTTCCAAGTATATCTTGATGGTCCACATAGATCTTGATTATTTATATCTTGGTCTCATGTCGTTAAGATATTATTGCCTTTTGTTTTTGAAACATTTTTGTTCCTACTTAAGTCTTGATTGATTATATCTTGATTTCAACTTAGGTTCATTTATGTTTATCTTTTTCTTTTTCTTTGCTTTTTTAATTAAATGTAAATCATTAGAACTTTGGTTTTGGTCATTGTTTTACCATTATCCTTAGTTATAGATATTCACATTTGAATTGGATCACTGCAATTGGAATCTTATGTCATTCTAAGTTATTCATAATTATGATACCTAATTTCTTTTGCTATATCAAGAACTTTATGCTCAGGTCTCAATGTCTTAACATCAACATTAACTCTGATGAACAATTCTCAAGAACACTTTGCAAAACCTAAGCTCATGATATGGAATTAAGATTTTAGGTAACATGCATTTCAAGCTTCATTGTTTATGCTTAGATGTGTATCTCTTTGCATACATTATGAGTCTAATCAATTCTTATTCATTTTTCATCATTCATCATTCCATTCTCTCCCAAACTTGGGTGAAATACATTGGCCTAAAATTTATGTTGGAACATGAGTCCATGGAACTATGTAGGCAATGCTCAATTTCTATTGAGGTCAGCTTAGCTATCTCCATTCTTTTCATCTCTCTACTTTGTGCATTCTCATAATGCTTGGTTTTATATGGTTTTCTAAGCCATTATACCATTGCATGTACGCTTGTGCCCACTCGCTTTAACCTATCTTTTGGGTTATATCCTTGAGCTATTTTGCTTGCCAATTGCCCATGCTAGGGCACAACATCTGAACCATGTCCAAATCAAATCTGCTCTACAGGGGCAAAATCATTATTTATTCTTTATCAATGATTAAGATTTGTCTTACTAGGATAGAACTATCTTATCACGAGCAAATCTACTCTACTAGAGTACGTCTTATTATATTTTCTTTGGAGACTCTATTCTAGTGGTGCTTCTGTTCTTAAAATAGAATGTTCTCTATTTTCCTCTAATTCCAAGATCTCCACACTAATGCCCATGATGGCAATATTTTAGTGTGCGACTTGTTTCAGGGTTGATCAATGCCATAAGCATGTAGTTTGTACTCTCAAATTGGATACGTTTAAAGTATATCCCTTACATTTATGGATTGTATCTTTCTCATTCCCCCCATCTTTGGGGCCTATTATATCTCTAATTGTATTTTGATCATTGATGGTAATCACGTTTACAAGCATTAGCTCGTCTGGATGTGATCTATTCCATGGGTTAATCTCTCACTTTCTCTCTCTTTTTGAGAGTCTATCATTTTTTTCCATCCTAGTATGTCATCTCGAAGGGGCATCATGGGTCTATTCCAATTTCTTCTTGACAACTCTTTTTTTGAAAAGATGTTGCTTCACCTGAATGTCTCACTATGCCTTCTCAAAGAGGGGAAAAATGTAGACATCCAATTCCTAACATTATTTGTGTTAAAATTATCAATCTTACTCGAATTACACTCAAATGTACATTTTAGGTCAAAATCCATAAAACACCCTACATGGTTCAAACTTGTCACTTACAAGTGCCAGTTTAGGTCAAAGTATCCCTAAATAGGGCCATGTATTTTATAGGCTAGCTAACTTTGATTAGTTCATTTCGATTCAAAATGACGATTTTGCCTTTTGTGCTCTAGATAACTCTTTTCACTTAAATTTGTTGGTACACGCCACATACCTTTGTTATTTTGTGTTGACAACATCCTAAATGGGAATACACCTCTAACGCATCTAACGTCACCTTCTAGTTCTTCTCCAGTCAAATTACGATCTAGTAATATAACTTTCTGACCATTTTGATTAATTATGCACCAATTTCCAAAGAATTACACTAAACTTGATTAAACTTATTTAAACTATTTAATCCAATTTAAGAACTTAAGTAAGAATTCCATAGCTCTTTTTAAATATCTCATTATTAAAAATTGATTTTGAATATTTGCATCGCCTAATGATATCATCTATGGGTTGACATCCATCAAGCCATAAGTGCATAAAATACCAAGATTATGGGTCACCCATACCTAATTAATGCCTCCCATGCCTCTTTAATGCTTGTTTATCTTGAGGATATTTATGAGTTTAATTCTAAATATTAAGATTATCCATGGCCATAGATCTCAATCTTGAGATGGATAGTCATAATTGATCCTGATCAATCTAAAAAATCTATAAATAGAGAGGCCATAGACATAAATTTTAAGCTTGATTTATGCAAAGTTATTATGCAAAATTGACTCCATAATCCTTTGCAATAGACCATTAAAACTAGTTACAAGCTTCATTGATAGGCCAATTTAATGATTTAGAATTATAAGCCTAGGTTTTATGGAGTGTTCTTGAGACATTGGATGAGTTTTCCACTTTTGTTGACAAAGACAAGGATGCTTGATCAAGGGAGAACATGCTTTTGAGCCACATGGGTATGGTGAATCCATTTGGAAAGATAATATGATGTTTGTTTTCCTTCATTTGTTTCTTTTTATCCTTTGTAATTCTCATAGGAATATATAGGCTTAGTTAGTTTTATATGTATTTTTCATGATTTATGGACTAATGTATGACTAACTTACTTTATAATCCTCTCTACAAGTTTTATCATTATACAAACTTAGTGTACCTTTTCTAACTATTTTGGTAGTGGTATTATTTCTAAATTTCACTATGCCACCATTGATCTTATTTAGAGTTATGAAATTGCTCTTGTCTCCTGTCATGTGCTTCAAACATCTATTGTCAATGAACCATGGGTTTTCTTCATTTCTTGCATGCAAAGTTGTCTGGACTAACATAGACTTTTCAAGTTGTTTATTCTATCATGAGCCTGTCTAAACTTTTTTCTTGATAAATGGAGCCTTGAAACTTTGGTCCTTCTTGATTGACTCAAACACATTTTTGCAATGTCGGGCTATGTTTCAAAAATTATTGCCCTTATAACATACTATGGCCTCTTCATCAAAGCCTGATAGAGGAGCAAAAGAGTTGTGGCTTATATTTGACTCTGCATGAGTTTCTTTCTTCTTATTTCTGAAATTGTTAACTCTTTTCCAACAGTCTAATTTTTTATGACCATAACCATTATAATAAAAACAATAACCATGAAAATATAACCTATTTTGATTTGTGTATCTTTGACCTGGTTATTTTTTATAGCTCTATTCCTTCCAGCGTTCTTTGTTTAAGTTATCCTCTACTTTTTTTAACTTCTTCCCTTTTCATTTTCTCTTTTGTAAGGGCTTCATCATAACTCTTTTTCTTTTCAAATCTGATACCTGTCTTATCTGATATTGATTTTTAACTTTTTAATATCTTATTTAACATGTTAGTGTTATTCTCAAATTTTGAATCATTGACAGCTTTATCATTGACTATTTATTTATTTTTTCGATATTTTCTTTTAAAAAGGCAATTTCAACAACATAATTTTCACATTATTCACTTACTTTTGGTAATTGAGTTGTTAGATCTTCTTTAGTATTTTTAGTTTCTTTAATGTGTGCTTGTAGATCTTCAATTATTTTCTTTAACTCTTTTTCATTTTTCTTGATCTGGAGCTTAAATCTTTGATTCTTCTTCTCAAGAGATTTTAATTCTTCTAAAGCACAAATGAATTCTCCTTTTATATTTACCTCAACTTCATCATATTCTTCTTCTTGATCATCTATACTTTTGCTTGTAGAGGCATATTCATGTATGGTCATGAATAAAATCTCTTCTTCATCTGAGTCACTGACTCCATTATCTTTTGCTGAGCTTGGATATTTAGAATATAAACTCTTCTTCTCGAATCCCTTCTTAAATTTGATTTTGAAGTTCTTTTTATATGTAGGCTTTCTTTCTTCATTGTCATCATTATTCTTATCTAGGCACTTAGTTGTAAAATATCTAATCTTACCACATTTAAAATATTTAAATGGTAACTTTTCTTGATATTTACTTGTGCCCTTTTTAGGCTTGCAGATGAATAGAGCTCCATTGTCATCTTCCTCATCACTAGAATTGTCACTTGATTCTTGAATCTTAGCCTTGTCTTTCTTCGATGTCTTAAAAGCATCTTCCCTCTTTGAGTGTTTTTCTTGTTCGATCTGCATATCATATGTTGTAAGAATACCATGTAGTTCATCCATATTAGCTTGGATAGATCCTTCTTCCCTTCAATTTCAAAAACCTTTGCATCATATCTCAATGGTAGAGATATCTAAACTTTTTTTACTCCACTGACTCTTCTAACTTTTCTCCAAGACCTTGAATTTGATTAACTATTTGATCAACCCGCAAAAGATAACTTGGTATATTTTCTTTTTATTCCATCTTCAAACTTTCAAACTATCTTCTAAAAGTCTGGAGCTTAGCTTGTTGAAACTTTCCATCACCTTTATAAATATTCTCAAGCTTTACCCAAGTCTCATGAGCAAATTTTCATTGTATAACTTTAACAATTTTTGATTCATATAAACCACATAAAATAGCATTTAAAGCTTTAGCATTATTTTCACTTGCCTTCTTTTTCGTAAGAGTAGTTACAAGTGTCTGTGACTCTTCGTACTCCTCAATCACTACTTGTCAAATGTCGAATCCAAGGGCCATCAAGTAAGTTCTCATCTTTATGCTCCAAAAGACATAATTTATCCCATCAAACAAAGGTTCCTTATTTGTAGAAAAACCTTCATGTGATTCAGCCATCGTGCTTTCCCCGATTTACCTTCAATTTGTTAAACTCTTTCCAAGAAAACCTGCTCTGATACCAATTGTTAAGCATGGGATATACTGAGAGGATGGATGAATCAATATATCATATATCTTTTAAATCTTCTACTACAGAAATAATACATTCAAGATATGCAATAAAACTGAAATAATAACATGCATTACATAAGAGAGAAAGAGACACCAGCTTTTTATGTGGAAACCCAAAGTAGGAAAAACTACGGAGAATAATCTCAAGTATGTGAATGAGCACCAGCTCAAATTATAAATTTTTCAAGAACCAACTTACAGGAACACCAACCCCTTTTCTGAGCACCAACACAACAACTATTTTTGAGCACCAACCCCTTTTCCAAACACCAACACAACTATATCTTATGTACCAACCCCTCTTATGTAAAACACAACTATCTCTCAATGTTGTTTTCTCAACAAATGATAGAACTCTACTATTTCTCTTTCTCTTCTCTCATTTTTTCTTATATAAAACAATTACAAACCATGCACTCTATTGCATATAACAAATGGCTTCCCAAGCCTCCTTTTATAGCTTCTGAATGACCTTTAACATTCACCCTCTGTGACCCTTCAATCCACATGGCAAATGATTCCACATTTGTATGACCCTTCAAATATTTTCATTTGAAATGTCACATGGTGACCTTTTATGAGAAAATATGTCCTTTCTCCTTTTATCTTTATCTTAGTGACTTTTTGAATTCCTCAAGGTGACCCTTCATGAGAAAATGCACCCTTCCTCTTTTGTCTTCACTTGGTGACTCTTTGAATTCCTCAAGATGACCCTTCATGAGAAAATACGTCATTTCTTTCTTTTGTCTTTATCTCGTGAATTTAACATCTTCATGGGCCCTCTTTTGACTTTATGCAACCAAAAATATATTCATTAATATTAAATAAATATCAACACACTTTAGCCAAAATATGAGAATTAAAAACACATTTAGATAATAAATGCTATAGGGCCTTTGACATCAATGAAAATATTTCTAACAATGAAAAGGATACTGATGTGCAAGATGAGTTTGTCTTTATTGGTGACTGGTTTGTTGTTGATGGCTCATTTCAGGAGATGTTAAGAGAAACAATTGGCAAGAAAACTACTTCAAAGGTCATGTTCAATAAACACCTTGCTTTATAACTTGTACCTTCCCTTAGAATGAGTAATTTCATGTGTTTCTCTTTTGATTCAACTGGACCATGTTTTATCATGGTTAATTAGATTAGTTTGTTTATATTTTGTCCCAAATAAGTGCTTTATTTACACATTTTCTTTCTTAGGATAGTTTTCTTACTTTATTTTATTTATTTTCGTGTTTTGATGAAGTCCATTATCTTTGAAAATCAAGAGGTATCTTATAGTCATGAGTCATGTAGAGAGTCTAGTGTTTTAACATAGCAAGCATGCTACGTATATGCAATCAGAAATGTATCATGTCTATAAATCAATTCTAGCTGAAAGAAGATAGAGCATATCTACACTTTCGATTGGAAATACATTTGTTAAACGGGGGCATGACCAATATGGAGATCCACTAGACCTGATTAGGGGATCACTTGTCACAATACACCATGCTAGGAAGGGTTCCAAAGCCTATTGTCTAACATAATGATGCAACGACCCTAAAAGAGTTATAAAAAAAAATCTAATCTAGTACACACCAAAGCTTATGACACAATAAAAAGATTAACAAAGAAATCAAAACATGTATAAAAGAATCTCAATTAAGCAAAGTATGAGTAAGGCCCTAATACATGGAATATGAAGAGTAATATTATTCAAGTCAATACTTATGGTACTTCTATCTACTAAAGAGATGAGAACAAAGTTAGAATATACTTACTTGAATGTGAACCCATCGAGACTCAATCTCTCCTTTAGTCAAAGGGGATTTGCAATAGGTTGTCGTGGTTTGTAAGGATAACTAAGAAATTCCAAAGCATCGAAGACTTATCCATAAGACTAGATTCTTCAAGTAAAAACCCTAAGCTAAGACTCTTCAAGTAGAATGGTGGAAGATCAGATTGTAAAGAAGTGCAAGTGAATAATAACTCTTGATTGTATATTGAAATAATGATGAAATGATCTTGTATTTATAAGTGGATCTCACACTAAATATTTGTAATGAAATTACTTAGATATTTGCACAAAATGATTTTATATTACGTAAAATAAGAAAATATGAGAGATTACACAACGATAATTAATAATAGAATAAAATACTAGATAATATAGCAAAGCCACTTCGAGAAGGCAACCTCCACAACAATGCACTAATAGAAAAATACTTAATATGATGATTAAAGACTAACCACTACCTCTTATATATATTCTACTTAGCCAAGGTTATTTCATAGACTGACCTATCTAAGAACATAGAGAAATGTAAAAAGTAAATAAAAGAGGTATGTAAACCACAAGTTGGCTACACATATCCCTAGACACACTAATGGTTAAGGGCATAACAAGCCCTTCCTCTTTGAAACAACATTGTGGCAAATTTGGATGCTGCTGCACAAATGCTTCATCCTCCCAAGTGGCATCTTCACATGGCAGATTCTTATATTTGATCAAGTATTCTTTAATTGCTCTAGAACATAGTTGTTTGATGCATCGTTGAAGAATCACCTCATGATAAAAAATCCTCTACCTTCCTCATCCAATTTTGGTAATTCTATTTGAATGGTAACTCTATGTCCAATGACTTTTTTCAGGCATGATACATGAAATACTAGATGAATGCGAGTGGATGAAGAAAAATCTAACTTGTAGGCCATACTGCCAATTTTCTACAAGATCTAATAAGGCCCATAATACTTAGGGGACAACTTGTTATCCTTTTTTTATTACTTCAATGACATGTTTCTATAGTTGTAATCGAACAAAGACCCAATCACCAATGTCAAAATGCCTCTCACTTCTATGTTGATCTGATTGTTGCTTCATACAATTCTAGGCCATAGCTAAATTTTCACACAAACTTGCAAGGACCTTGTGTTGATGGTGAATATGTTCTTCAACTGCATGAATCTTAGGATGGACCTTCAGATCTAATAAGGCCCATAGTACTTAGGGGACAACTTGTTATCCTTTTTTATTACTTCAATGACATATGTTTCTATGGTTGTAATCGAACAAAGACCCAATCACTAATGTCAAAATGCCTCTCACTTCTATGTTGATCTGATTGTTGCTTCATACAATTCTAGGCCATAGCTAAATTTTCACACAAACTTGCAAAGACCTTCTGTTGATGGTGAATATGTTCTTCAACTGCATGAATCTTAGGATAGACCTTCAGATCTAATAAGGCCCATAATACTTAGGGGACAACTTGTTATCTTTTTTTTTATTACTTCAATGACATATGTTTCTATGGTTATAATCGAACAAAGACCCAATCACCAATGTCAAAATTCCTCTCACTTCTATGTTGATCTGATTGTTGCTTCATACAATTCTAGGCCATAGCTAAATTTTCACACAAACTTGCAAGGACCTTGTGTTGATGGTGAATATGTTCTTCAACTGCATGAATCTTAGGATGGACCTTCAGATCTAATAAGGCCCATAATACTTAGGGGACAACTTGTTATCCTTTTTTTATTACTTCAATGACATATGTTTCTATGGTAGTAATAGAACAAAGACCCAATCACCAATATCAAAATGCCTCTCACTTCTATGTTGATCTGATTGTTGCTTCATACAATTCTAGGCCATAGCTAAATTTTCACACAAACTTTCAAGGACCTTGTGTTGATGGTGAATATGTTCTTCAATTGCATGAATCTTAGGATGGACCTTCAGATCTAATAAGGCCCATAATACTTAGGGGACAACTTGTTATCTTTTTTTTATTACTTCAACGACATATGTTTCTATGGTTGTAATTGAACAAAGACCCAATCACCAATGTCAAAATGCGTCTCACTTCTATGTTGATCTGATTGTTGCTTCATACAATTCTAGGCCATAGCTAAATTTTCACATGAATTTTCAAGGACCTTGTGTTGATGGTGAATATGTTATTCAACTGCATGAATCTTAAGATGAACCTTCAAATATAATAAGGCCCATAATACTTAGGGAACAACTTGTTATCCTTTTTTTTATTACTTCAATGACATATGTTTCTATGGTTGTAATCGAACAAAGACCCAATCACCAATGTCAAAATGCCTCTCACTTCTATGTTGATCTGATTGTTGCTTCATACAATTCTAGGCCATAGCTAAATTTTCACACAAACTTGCAAGGACCTTGTGTTGATGGTGAATATGTTCTTCAATTGCATGAATCTTAGGATGGACCTTCAAATCTAATAAGGCCCATAATACTTAGGGGACAACTTGTTATCTTTTTTTTATTACTTCAATGACATATGTTTCTATGGTTGTAATTGAACAAAGACCCAATCACCAATGTCAAAATGCCTCTCACTTCTATGTTGATCTGATTGTTGCTTCATACAATTCTAGGCCATAGCTAAATTTTCACACAAACTTGCAAGGACCTTGTGTTGATGGTGAATATGTTCTTAAATTACATGAATCTTAGGATGGACCTTCAGATCTAATAAGGCCCATAATACTTAGGGGACAACTTGTTATCCTTTTTTTATTACTTCAATGACATATGTTTCTATGGTTGTAATCGAACAAAGACCCAATCACCAATGTCAAAATGCCTCTCACTTCTATGTTGATCTGATTGTTGCTTCATACAATTCTAGGACATAGCTAAATTTTCACACAAACTTGCAAGGACCTTGTGTTGATGGTGAATATGTTCTTCAACTGCATGAATCTTATGATGGACCTTCAAGGTTGAAGTGATGGATGGAGGGTGGTATCCATATAGTGCCATAAAAGGAGACATTTTGGAAGAACTATGAACAAAAGTATTATACCACCATTCAACAAGTGGCAGCCAATGAACCCATTTATCTTGTTTATCAGAAACAAAAGAATAGAGATATCCTTCTAGATATTTGTTGACTACCTCAGTTTGTCCATTAGATTGATGATGGTAGGATGAACTATGAGCTAATTGGGTGCCTAAACATATAAATAACTCAGTCCAAGAATTATTATTAAAAATGAGATCTCTATCATTGATAATGATTTTATGGGTCCCATGCAGTTTCTAAACTATATTGACAAAATTAGAAGCTATTGTACTAGCAATAAATGGTTGGGATAATGAACAAAAATAAGCATATTTACTGAGACAATCTACAACAACCATGATAACATTTTGACCATTAGATCTTGGTAACCTTGTAATGAAATCTATAGATACCTCTTCCCAATGCTGGCTAAGGATAGATAAAGGTTGTAAAATACCTAGAGTTTTGATGATTTTGTCTTTATTTTATTGACATATCATATATTTAGTCACATATTTTTGGACATCCCCCTTGAGACCTTCCCAAAAAAAATTATGTTTGATCTTGTGATAAGTTTTCAAAAATCTTGAATGACCCCCAAATGGAGTTGCATGAAGTTCTTGAAAGATTTTTTGTTTAAAAAGAGAATTCTTACATAGATACAATCTATTTTTATACCATAATGCATTACCTTTCCATGTGAATTTTTAAAATCCACCTAAACCTTGCTGAAGATTTTGAATCAAATCATGAATATTACTATCATGTTCTCATTCTGATCATGCTTCCTCTAGCCAATCTGCCTACAAAATGGTTATGGCACATAACAATGCCTCAACTGATTCATCTTTTTTGGATAGTGCATCTACCACCACATTGTCATTGCCTTTTTTGTAGACTTTCAAAATTATAGCCTAGCATCTTAGTTACCCATTTTTGTTATTCTTCAGATGACAACCTTTGTTCTAAAAAATATTTAAGATTATCATGATCAGTTTTTACCTGAAAGTGATGACCCATCAAATAAAGTCTCTATTGTTTGATTGCATGTAAAATGGCCATCATTTCCTTCTTATAGATGGGCTTGTGTTGATTTTTACCCTTGAGTTGATGACTTTCAAATGCCAGTGGTCTTCCTTCTTGCATAAGTACAGCACCCATACCATATGCAGATGCATCACATTCAACCACAAAAGTCTTAGAAAAATTAGGAGTGGCCAATACTTAAGTAGTGCACATAGCCAATTTCAATTGTTCAAATGCCCGGGTAGCTACATCATTCCACTGAAAGGAGTCTTTATTTAACAAAGAGGTAAGTGGGGTTTTAATACTACCATAATTTTTGGCAAATCTGTGATAGTAACCAGTAAACCCCAAAAATCCCTGAAGTTGCTTGAGTGTCTTAGGAATTGGCCAATCCATCATTACTTGGATTTTTTAGGATCCACTTTCACTCCTTCATAAGACACCAAATGACCCAAATATTCAACCTCATTAGCCCCAAAAGTACATTTGGAAGGTTTGGCATACAATTGATTTTTCTCCAAAATGGAGAGTACTTGTTTCATATGTTGCAAATGGTCTGCCTAATTTTTACTATAAATGAGGATATCATCAAAGAATATCAAAACAAATTTTCTCAAAAATGGCTTAAAAATAGTAGTCATCAAACTCTGAAAAATAGATGGTGCATTTGTTAGGCCAAAAAGCATAACTAAAAACTCATAATGGCCCTCATGAGTCTTGAAAGTGGTTTTAGGTATGTCTTCATCATGATCCTGACTTGATGATACCCAGAATGTAGATATAACTTGATAAAATAAAGAGAACCATTCAATTCATCTAGAAAATCATCAATGATAGGAATTGGAAACTTATCTTTGATAGTGTACTTATTGAGTTCTCTGTATTTAGGGTACATCCTCCAAGTGTCATCTTTCTTTCTCACCATGAAAACTAGTGAAGAGTATTCACTTTGACTATGGTGAATGATTTTTGCATCCAACATCTCTTGTATCATATTTTCAATTTCACTTTTTTGGGCATAGAGATACCTGTATGCCCTGATGTTTGGTGGTATACTACCAGGAATAAGTGTGATAGAATGATCATGCGTGCGGCTAGGTGGAAGTTATTTTGTCATGTCTCCAAAAATAATGGAATGAGCATAAATTATTTATTGTAGATCAAGAGGTGGAGATGGCTAAGTTGGTTGTACTTTCATAGAAAAAAAGTGCGTTACAAATCCCTCAACACCCTTATGAAGAATATTTGTTATTTGATGGGAGCTAACAAGTTGGAGAGATTTATCCTTTAATCCTCTTAGCTCAAATGTCCTTTCTTCAAAATGAAAATGCATGAATAATTTTTTTAAATTCATCTCAATAGTGCCCAAAGTGGTGAGCCACTGGACTCCTAGAATAATATTAGCTCCACACATCAGAATAGCAAACATAAGAGAATCCAATAAGTAGTCTCCCATGGCCAACTTAGTACTATGACATTTTTCTGAACAATTGATAGTACCACCATCTACAATCATAACTTGAAATTTTGAAGCTGGATAAATGAAACAGTTCATAAGAGCAACCAACTTACTGTGGATAAAGTTATGTGTGATCCTAGAATCAATTAAGATAATGACCTACTATTTCTTAAGGAAACCCATCACCTTAAGAGTTTGGGGAGTACTAATACTTGACAAGGCATGGCATGAAATAGTAAGCTAATAGTCTTCAAATTCCTCTTCAGGAACTTCTGCATCTACATCATGTACTTTTGCATCATCTTCATCATCATTGGCACCTTCAATATAAAATAACTTCTTTTCAGCACAACGATGGTCTTTGCTCCATTTGTTGTCACAACCATAACATAACCTTTTAGCTCGCTTCTCCTCAATTTGTCTTTGTGTTAATTTGGTGGGTTGTGAAAATGATGGTGCTGGAAAGTTGTGATCATGACTAGTAGTAAAAGTTTTCCTTTTGACCATATCTTTTTCTTCTATCATGCGTGCCTTAGGGATAACTTCTAATACAGATGTTAGGCTAAACATTCAAACCTCATATTAGATCCTATCTTTGAGGCCACCCAAAAATAGATCCATAAAATTTCTCTCAATTATATTTTCTACTCGTAAAGAAAGATTCTAAAATTAACGAATATAATCCTTCATAGGTCCTATTTGCCGTAGCTTGACTAATTGGCTGAAATAGTTTTTAGAGACATTATTCTAATAATGAGCTATCAAATCCTCAATAAAAATAGTCCATATAACAGGAGCACCATTCTTTTTCTTTTGAGCACATAACCAGTTATACCAAATGAATTGCTCAGGTTCCATATATAGGGACGCCACGATCACCCTCTGAGAACTAGGGGTTTGATGCAACTCAAATAAATTCTTAATTTGGTTAATCCAAGTGAGAGGATCCTTACTATCAAACTTACACATGTCCACTTTTGGCAACATCGATTTCACACCAGCATGGGAGTTGTTGAGAGAAGGATTTGAATGCTGAAGTGGAGGGTTGTTAGGCTGAAATTGAGATGTGAAGGCAGCCAATTGCGTAGTGATATGTTGTAATTCACTATGAAATCCATTAATCTCTCTATGCAAAAAATTCATCACCTTGGACTGCAATAAAGTCATCATGCCTTATCAAGTTTTTTATGTCCTCTTAAAGCTAAGAAATCACTGAATCTAAAGTTCTAGATTCCATGTCATCGACAGGAGTCTTAGGAGTTTTTGGTGCCCCTTTTCTTCCTTGAATTGAAAGACCTACTATAAATAAACCTTAAGAGGGTTTTGACCCAAAAACAAATGTACCAAGAATGGTACTGTTGTGATCACCTTGTTAAGATGAATCTAATGATTACCTTTGCGCACTAGAGTAAATTTTTTGGTACCAAAAAGTGTACCGACAGAATATACCATTGCGATTGTCTCATTGAGATGAATCCAACGACTGCAAGTGTGCAAGGGGAAAACAATTTTAGACCTTTTTTTCAAATATTTTTTTTCAAAAAAGCATTTCGAGTAATACTACGCTGACATAAAAAATTAATTCTTTTCGGATTGCAAGTTATGTTTTTTTGCTTTCACTACTCCCAAAAGCCATGCCTCGTCAGATCCAAAAAAAAAATGCCGCAGGAAAATTTACCAAATTGAAGCTCTAATACCACTTGTAATGAAATTACTTAGATATTTATTGGCAATTTGAGCAAGGAAACAATTGACAGTTTTGATATCATGATCTAGAAAGCAGTTTGAGGACTGAAGAATTATCATTCCCATTTAGGGCAGCATGAAAATGTCATTGATGTTAAAGGTTGATGTCCTTGATGTCATTGAGATTGAATCTAATCATGTATTAATGCCAAAGGTTAAGTTGAGCAGACTTAT
The DNA here is from genome assembly GCA_037957365.1 of Torreya grandis. Lineage (NCBI taxonomy): Eukaryota > Viridiplantae > Streptophyta > Pinopsida > Cupressales > Taxaceae > Torreya > Torreya grandis. The sequence continues at coordinate 384,165 of JARHVA010000716.1, read as the reverse complement.
GGAGTAAATCAGGTTTGTGAAGTGCTCTTACTTAGAAAAGGAAATCAAAATAAGTCAAGAAGGATGGAAAACCCGAAATAGTCTCGAAGAATTCCTTCAGAGGAATTCTTTTAGAAAAAATGGTAAGGACAATTCTTTTGAAAAAATTGTCAAGTCCTCAAAAAAGTGGATATTTTCAAAAAGTTTGAAGGGTGTCTTTTGAACGTTTCAAAGGGCAAGTGGACCTTTTCAAAAAATTTGAAGGGTATCTTTTGAACATTATGAAAGGCAAGTAGACCTTTTAAAAAACTCTGAAGGGTATATTTTGAATGTTCTGAAGGGAAAGTGGACCTTTTCAAAAAAATTGAAAGGTATCTTTTGAACGTTCTGAAAGGTAAGTGGACCTTTTCAAAAAGTTTAAAGGGTATCTTTTGAATGTTGTAAAGGGTATGTGGACACTCGCAGAAAAGTTGAAGGGTAAATTGTAGAGAGTCTGAAGAAATGACGTGAACAAAAAGTTTGAAGAAATGATGCAGACAAAAAGTCTGAAGAAATGATGCAGACAAAAAGTCTGAAGAAATGTCTCGAACAAAAAGTCTAAAGAAAAGATTTTTGAATGAAACTTATGAATAAAAGCCAATGATGAATTCTTTCAGAGAAATTGGAGGACCTTCAAGATGAAATGGACCCAGACAAAAAGTCTGTGGAAATTGTCTGGAAGACACAAAGGCCCACAACAATTTGTATAAAGGAACCTTCTAAAAGAATTAAAGTAAGGTTAAAAGATGAGCAAGTCTTCAAAGATCGACATTGCAAGGAGAGTTACAAGAATGCTGAAGAAAATAAGATCACGTCAACATGCCAAAGTTTAACGCTCAATATAAAGGGTAAAGATCGATCATATCGAGGAGAATTGAAAGGAGCAAGAGTGAACCCATGATATAGAAAGTAGCGAGATGCAAAAAGGAAATAAAAAAGCTTGATGTTTAATGGAAAAGCAAGAATTAAAATTCATGCTACTTTAAAATATCAATGGCTCATGTCTGATTGGTGCATTAGATCTAATGGTGCGAAGTAAACTCAGATGACCCTCTGAGTGCACGCATATTTAACAAGTGTCAAGAGGTCATAAGAAAAGATCCAACAAAGAAAAGAATGTGAACTTAGCATGATGAAAGAAATAAAAAAACCAAATTTAATGTCTTCTAACTGTCTATAAAGGAACAAATGGAACATGTGATGAACTCGATATATCTTCATGGAGCTCAAGATTATTTAATCTAAGTGATCGAAGAAGCAGTGCAGTTAAGAATAGTAGAAGTGCGGATGCTAGAGATAGTAAAGACATTTGAATGTTGCCATTTGAAGCATGAATCGAGACATGAAGTCAAAGTCACATTGAATGCAGATCAGAAGCTTGAACTAGTTAAGAGCAATTGAAGTGTGAACTCTTTATAGATAGAAAACCTTAAGATGCATTTGTCTATATATGCTACGAACAAAACATTTGAGAGTGTCTTTTGTTGCTATTGCGATAATAATTACAGTGTTAACTCAATTTTTTTGAGTAAGGACATGTGCAGATAGCGTAAAAAGGTAAATTAAATAAGGTATGTCAATATATAAGATATTTAGACATAAAAAGAGATAGAGGAAAATAAGTTGAGAAGGCACACAGTGTGTAGGTGCAGTTATAGACAAGACTTGTAATAGAAAACTGAACAAGATTCATTTTAAATCTCTTTTGTATTGTGAAGTTGTAGCTTCATTTCTTTGATAGGTTGGTGTCATCATAAAAATTTAGTTGGTGCTCAGTTAGGAAGTTGATGCTTCCTTAGAGTGGGTTCTCTTGAATGTAACTAGCGAGGTTTATTTGTGAGACATCTTTTCTGTGAGGTTGGATTAGAATAGTAGCTTCTAGCAGCTTTTTTCACCTTAATTTTTTCCTTTGGATTTCCACTTAAAAATTTGGTGTTGAGCATTCTTATGTGTGTGTTTGATCTTTGTTTTTGTGCTTTACTTTGCATATATATTAAGTATTTTGTTTAAAAAATTTAAGAATAAGGTTTTAGCTCATCTACTGATTCACCCCCCCTCTCAGTAGAATGTGTGTTCAACAATTAGTATCAAAGCGTAGGTTCCTTAGGAGAAGCTTAATCGGCTCAAGTAGATAGTGGTTGGTGAACATAATGGCCTGCCAAGAAGGATCATCAAACAAGGCTCCTATATTCGATGGGTCTAACTATGATTTTTGGAGCATAAGAATATAAGCATACTTGTCTTCCCTAAGGTTTGATGTATGGATGTCAGTGGTAAATGGTTATACAACTCCTGTTATAACTCTTGTTGATCAGACAACCAAAAAGGCTTATGAGAACAATGTCAAAGCTAAGAATGCTATTCTTTATGGGTTGTTAAACTCTGAGTTTATCAAAGTTATGCACTGTCAGAGTGCAAAAGACATTTGGAATAAGTTAAAAAGTATCTATGAAGGAGACGTCAAAGTGAAACAAGCCAATCTATAAATGCACAAAGGATAGTTTGAAACCCTGAAGATGAATGAAGAAGAGAAGATAGCTGACTACCTCCTCTTGGTAGATGAAATAGTCAATGCTATAAGAGGAATTGGAAAAACAATAGAAGAATCAACTATTGTCAAGAAGGTTCTAAGATCCCTTCCATCAAGATATGACTCAAAATTTTGGCTATTGAAGAAGTGAAAGATTTCGACAAGCTTACTATGGATGAACTATATGGAACATTTATAGCCTACGAAATGAGGATGGGAAAGACAGACACAGTCAAGAGATAAGTAGCGTTCAAAGTAGTAAAGTTTGCAAAAGAAGCCTCTATGATCGATTCTAAGGAGACCGATGGTGAAGAAGCAAATTTTGTCAAAAAGCTAAAAAGAGGATCAGGTAAGTATAAAAGAAAACTTTCATTACACTAAGAAGGATAATGCCAAGCAAGTATAAAATATCAAAAAGGTGAAACTACATTATGCTAAGAAGAAAAAATTATTTAAGAACAAAAAGGGGTTATATATAAAAGAAGATAGTGACTCAGTGGGAGAGAGTAACAATGACAACTCTGATAATGAGCATGACTATGCCTTTCTTGCTGAGGGAGATGAGTTCCTTTTTATGGCAGAAGAATTCACCTCCTTGAATCAAGAATAAAATGAAGATGAATATTGTGATGAAGGAGAAGAAGGTGAGATTGATCTTGAAGGTGAACTTGTGTGTGCTCTTGAAAAAATTAAAAATCTGAGAAAAAAACTCAACACAGAGGAAGCATGAGAAGAAGGAGCTTGAAAAGGCTAATCAAATGATTATGACGCTAAAAAATCAATTTGAGGAAGCCAACAGAATAATAGAAGTGGTCAAAATGGATCTCTAGTCAAAATCCAACAAATGCATGAGACTTGAAGCAAAAGTAGTATCCTTGAGGAAAGAACTTGAGAAGGCAAGAGACCAACTAAACAAAAGCTTAAAACTTATGAAAGGATCAAAATTTCTTAGTGAATTGATCAGTGCATAAAAGCCTTCAAATGAAAAGTTAGGTCTTGGATACGATAAAGAAAAAGGATCCTTAGCTTGTACATCAATGAACTTGTATGATAACTTCAAGAAAGGAGGAGAAGCAAAAGCTATGAATGAAAAGATCAACAAAGAAGCAATGAAGGTAAAGATTATAAAGGACATAAAGACTAATCCAAGGAAAGATGCAGAAGGATACATCAAAGTGGTAGACCTGAAAAAGTAGAAAGGTAAATTTTATTTGATATACTGCACCAAAGAACATTATGACTAGGTATGTTCCTTCTTTTTATGGTTATTGTTTTAACTATAATTAGTTTGGTCATAGGGCTATTGATTGAATAGTTTTTCTTACTAAAATATTTAATTTTGCTAGTAAAAATTTATTTGCTCCTTTGATAGATTTAAATTTAATATGTTACAATTGAAATAATTCTAAACATATAGCTAAGTATTGTAGAGCTAACATTGAAATGACAAGAAATTATAGTTTAGACAAATGCAGGTCTATAAATGAGAATAGAGTTTCAAAATCCACGCTTAAAGAAAAGAAAAAGGTAGATGAGAGACCCAAAAATATGTGGAAAGTGAAAGATCAATTTTTGATTGCTCAAACGGCACTCCATACCAAAGAGAAAAACTTATGAGTCATAGATAGCAGTTGCTCAAAGCATATGACTGTAGACAAGAGCAAATTTACTAGTTTAAGCAGATGCAAGGAAGTGTCAATCTGGGAGATAACACTGCAATCAAAATCAGAGGTAAAGGAACCTTGCACATAGATGGCAAGCTTCCTACACATGATGTCTTGTATGTTAAAAGACTTAAACATAATCTGTTAAGTGTAAGTCAGATGTGTGATAATGGTTATGAAGTCATATTTAATGCTAAAGGTTCTAAATTGAAAAGTGATAAAAAATTTGTTGCACAAGGAAGAAGAATTGAAAGCAACATATATAACTTGATTGAATAAAATGATGTAAGTTTCCTCATAGGAAAAGTTGATGAGAGCTGGTTATGACATAAAAGAATGGGTCACGTCAACTTCAATAATCTATTCAAAGTAAGCTCTAACAAGTGTGTTAGACATATGCCCAAAATAATCAAACCTGTAGACATCACATGCAAAGCGTGCCAACTAGGAAAGTAGACAAGGGTCAGTTTGAAATGAAAAAATATGCGACCTCAAAACCCCTACAAATAGTTCATACAGATTTATGTGGTCCTACTAGGACAAAAGAATCCAAAGGTATATATTACTTTATGTTATTTGTAGATGACTTCTCAAAGATGACATGGGTAACTTTTTTGAAAGATAAATCACAAGCTTTTGAGAGATTTAAGATATTCAGGGCCATGGTTGAGAATGAAATAGGAAGAAAAATCAAATGTCTAAGATCAGACAAAGGTAGAGAATTCACTTCCAACGAGTTTATAGAATATTTTGAGAAGCATGGGATTAAGAGACAGTACTCTGATACACGAATCCATAGAAAAATAGGTTTGTAAAAAGAAAAAATAGAACTATGAAGGAGATGGCCAGAATAATGTTCAAAGAGGCAAAACTTCTTGATAGATATTGGAAAGAGGCAGTTCAAATAATAATATATATCCTAAACAGAGTTTAGCTTAGGGTAAAGAGTGATAAAACCCCATATGAACTATGGTTTGGAAAACCTGCTTTCATAAAGTATTTTAGAGTGTTTGGAAGCAAGTGCTAAATCATAAGAAAAGAGGCCAAACTTGAAAGTTTTGAGTCAAGATGTGATGAAAGAATTTTTATTGGATACTCCACTCACAGAAAAGCCTATGTGTGTTATAACAGACGGCTGCATAAAATAGTTGAAAGCATCAACGTCAAGGTAGAAGAAGGATTCAAACAAATTGAGCCTAATGAGGAGATCAAAATTGAAGAATCAAAAGGAGCAGAAAATGAAGTAGAAGATAGTGAAGAGGAGGAAGAAAAGAGTAAAAGGGCACCTACAAGGTTTATTCAAAAAGAACATCCCAAGGAGCAGATAATTGGAAACAAAGATGAGGGTGTTCAAACTAGGAGTAGAGCTGTAATAAACAAGGAGTAATTAAACTTTGCTCCACTTTCAGAAATTGAGTCTAAGACCTTTAATGAAGTCAACAAAGATGAAAATTGGCTAACAGCCATGATAGAAGAACTCAGTCAAATTGAAAAGAGTAAAACTTGGAAATTAGTTTCTAGACCCTCGAATAAGAATGTAATAGGAACTAAGTGGGTTTATAGAAACAAACTCAATGAAGATGGAGTAGTCATAAGAAACAAAGCTAGACTGGTGTGCAAAGGATATGCACAAGTATAGGGCATAGATTTCAAGGAGACATTTTCTCCTGTGGCAAGATTGGAAGCTATAAGAATGTTTTTGGAATTTTCTATTCACAATAAATTCAAGGTATATCAAATGGATGTGAAGTTATCATTCCTCAATGGAAACTTAGAAGAGAAAGTGTACATTGAACAACCATAATGATTTAAGTTATCATATGAATAAAATTATGTGTGGAAACTAAAAAAGGTTTTGTATGGTCTGAAACAAGCACCTAGAGCATGGTATTCATGATTGGATCAAAACCTGCAATGACAAAGTTTTAGAAAAGGGTAAACAAACAATAATCTATATTTTAAATCAGAAGGTGAGCATATGCTGATTATTGTTGTCTATATAGATGATATTATCTTTGGAGGTGGTGATAGTAACATGTGCAAAGAATTTGCCATGTAAATGCAAAATGAATTTGAAATGTCAATGCTGAGAAAACTCTATTTCTTCCTTGTTTTACAAATTACACATGCTAATGAAGGGATATTCATATCTCAAGCTAAGTACGTGAAGGAGATGCTCAAAAAATTTGGAATGGAGGATAGCAAACTAGTTGGTACTCCCATGATGACTGGTTGCAAGCTAAGCAAGGAAGATGAGTCTCTTGATGTAAATAATATGTTGTATAGATCAATATGATAGGTAGCCTATTGTATCTAATAGCATCAAGACCAGACAACATGCAAGCAATATGCATGGTTACACAGTTTCAAGCAGCCCCCAAAGAATCACATGTTAATGCTGTAAAATTTTTTTTAGGTACATCAAGAGCACAATTGACTATGGATTGTGGTACCCAACTATCGAAGATCTTAATTTGGTTGCATATGTTGATGTTGATTGGGTACGAAGTGTGGATGATAAAAAAAAGCATAAATACTGGTGCATTCTTTCTAGATAATAGACTTGTGTCTTGGTTGAACAAGAAGTAAGAATCGATTATGTTCTCTACAATTGAAGTAGAGTATGTCACAACAGCGGCTTGCTGCACTCAAGTCTTGTGGATGAAGCAAACTCTTAAGGACATAAAGGTAGAATATCAAGGACCTATCTCTATTTTCTATGATAGTTCGTGTCATAAATCTATCCAAGAATCTAGTGATGCATTCCAGAACCAAACATATCTCCATAAAATATCATTTTTTGAGAGAAAAGGTAGCAAGTCAAGAGGTCACAATGAAATATGTGCCAACCAAAGATCAGATTGCAGATATCTTTACCAAGCCTCTTTCCAAGGAGCAATTTGAGCATCTGAGAGAGAAGTTAGGAGTTGTAGCTCCCATCCCATATCACTAGACTCTTGTGATAGGTTATAAGTCCAGGGGGAGCATTGTAGGCATTTTATTAACTCCTAGATTAAGAGTGAAGGCAATTTGCTATGTACTTTACACATCATTTGCCATTTGATGTTAAGGAGCAGCCTAAGGTATGTTGGATCTAGATTTATATACTCATCTATGTAAGAGATATATCTATTGTTGATTGGTCTTTAAGACCAATGTTATATCTAGGATTGGTTAAAGCATATGAAAGCCCAAGGAGTCATAGGAACAGTTTAGGTCAATGTGCATTATCCAAGGGGGAATATTTCTTCATAATGCTTTATCTAAACAGGGCTAAAGATGAAAATAGCTTAGAAGCCAGTAAAGCAGCAGTGTGTATTATTGGTTTATCAAACACTCTTTGTCATTAATGTCAAAGGGGGAGAAATTAGAATAAGAGCAAGCAAGTAGAATGAAAATGGAATTTTGAGGATGTTTTTGCTCTTTAGCGTGTTTTGCCATCAATGACAAAGGGGGAGATTGTTAGTAATTTGAGCAAGGAGACAGTTGATAGTTTTGATATCATGATCCAGAAAGCAATCTAAGGAATGAAGAATTATCATTTCCATCTAGGGCAGCATAGAATTGTCATTGATGTCAAAGGTTGATGTCCTTAATGTCATTGAGATTGAATTTGATCATGTATTAATGCCAAAGGTTGAGTTGAGCAGACTTATGGAGTAAATCAGGTTTTTGAAGTGATCTTACTTAGAAAAGGCAATCAAAATAAGTCAAGAAGGATGGAAAACCCGAAATAGTCTTGAAGAATTCCTTCAGTGGAATTCTTTTAGAAAAAATGGCAAGGACAATTCTTTCAAAAAAATTGTCATGTCATCAGAAAAGTGGACCTTTTCAAAAATTCCAAAGGGTATCTTTTGAACATTTTGAAGGGCAAGTGGACCTTTTCAAAAAGTTCATAGGGTATATTTTGAACATTTCGAAGGGCAAGTGGACCTTTCCAAAAAGTCTGAAGGGTATCTTTTGAACGTTCCAAAGGGTAAGTAGACCTTTTCAAAAAGTCTAAAGGGTATCTTTTGAACATTTCGAAGGGCAAGTGGACCTTTTTAAAAAAATTGAAGGGTATCTTTTGAACGTTCTAAAGAGAAAGTGGACCATTTCAAAAAGTTCAAAAGGTATATTTTGAATGTTGCAAAGGGTATGTGGACACTTGTAGAAAAGTTGAAGGGTAGATTGCAGAGAGTCTGAAGAAATGACATGGACAAAAATTTTGAAGAAATGTCACAGACAAAAAATTTGAAGAAATGATGCAGATAAAAAGTTTGAAGAAATATCGTAGATAAAAAGTCTGAAGAAATGATGTGGATAAAAAGTCTGAAGAAATGATGTGGACAAAAAGTCTAAAGAAATGACGTGGACAAAAAGTCTGAAGAAATGTCTCAGATAAATTTTTTGAAGAAAACATTTCTAAAGGACACTTATGAATAGAATCCAATGACGAATTCTTTCAGAGAAATTGGAGGACACTTCAAGATGAAATAGACCCAGACAAAAAGTCCACAAAAATTGTCCCAAATATATAAAGGCCCATAATAATTTGTATAAAGGAACCTTCTGAAGGAATTAAAACAAGGTTAAAAAATGAGCAAGTCTTCAAGGATCGATGTTGCAAGGAGCGTTACAAGAATGCCAAAGAAAATAAGATCATAACAACATGCCAATGTTTAACGCTTAATACAAAGGGTAAAGATCGATCATATCAAGGACAATCAAAAGGAGCAGAAGTGAACCCATGATATAGAAAGCAATGAGATGCAAAAAGGGAAGAAAAGAAACTTGATGGTTAATGGCAAAGAAAGAATTAAAATTCATTTTGCTTTAAAAGATCAATGGCTCATGTCTGATCGATGCATTAGATCTAATGGTGCGAAGCAAACTTCAGATGACCCTCCAAGTGCACGTGCTTTTGACAAGTGTCAAGAGGTCATAAGAAAAGATCCAACAAAGAAAAGAATGTGAACTTAGCGTGATGAAAGAAATAAAAAGCCCACATTTGATGTCTTCTAACTATCTATAAAGGAATAATTGAAACTTGTGATGAACTCAATATATCTTCATGGAGCTTGAGATTATTCAATCTAAGTGATTAAGGAAGTGAAGTAGTTAATAATAGTAGAAGTACAGATGCCAAAGATAGTAAAGACATTTGAACATTGTCATTTGAAACATGAAGTTAAAGTCATAGTGAATGCATATCAGAAGCTTGAACTATTTAAAAGTAGTTAAAGTATGAACTCTTTATAGATAGAAAACCCTAAGATGCATTTGTCTATATATGCTATGAATAAAACATTTGAGAGTGTCTTTTGTTGCTGCTATGATAATAATTAGAGTGTTAACTCACAAATTTTGAGTGAGGACATATGTACATAGCATAAAAAGGCAAAGAAAATAAGGTGTGTCAATATAGAAGATATCCAGACACAAAAATAGATAGAGGTAGATAAGCTGAGAAGGCACACATCGTGTAGGTGTAGTTATAGACAAGACTTATAACAGAAAACTGAACAAGATTCATTCTGAATCTCTTTTATATTTTGAAGTTGTAGCTTCATTTTTCTGATAGTTTGGTGCCATCATAAAAATTGAGTTGGTGCTCAGTTAGGAAGTTGACGCTTCCTTAGAGTGGGTGCTCTTGAATGTAACTAGTGAGGTTTGTCTGTGAGACATTTTTTTTGTGAGGCTAGATTAGAACAGTAACTTCTAGCAGCTTTTCTCATCATGTTTTTTTCCTTTGGATTTCTACATAAAAATATGGTGTTGAGCATTCTTATGTGTGTGTTTGATCTCTATTTTGGTTCTTTACTTTGCATATACATTAAGTATTTTATTTAAAAGTTTTAAGAACCAGGTTTTAGCTCATCTACCGATTCACCCCCCTGTGTTCAATAATATTCACATAGAGTGATTTTTTATTGCACAAAATAAGAAAATATGAGAGATTACATAGTGATAATTGAAAGCAAAATATAATACTAGATAATATATAAAAGCCACTTTGAGAAGGAAACCTCCATAAAAATGCACTAATAGCATAATACTTAACATGATGATTAAATACTAACCACTACCTCTTATATATAGTCTACTTAGCCAAGGTTATTCCGTAGACCGACCTATCTAAGAACATAGAGAAATATAACAAGTAAATAAAAGAGGTATGTAATCCACAAGTTGGCCACACATATCCCTAGACACACTAATGGTTAAGGGCATAACAATCTTTTTTAATATGTCAGTTGTATGAGGTCAACAAAATTGACCCTGTATGTTTTTGAGAGATAAATCACTAGGTCCCAAGCTAGGTTGGTTGAAATACTGATGAAACTCAAAGTGAAAAATACCTTAAATAGTACAGGGTTGACCTAGTCGACCTTGTATAATAATTAGAGGCTAAAAACTATATAGGGTCTACCTAGTACAGTTAACTAGCTAAAGGGGATCAAGGTGAGGAAAAGAGGGATGGAAAAAGGAAAAAGACTAGAGTGTGAAAAGGAAGATTAATATATTAGGGAATGGTTTTAAGAGATATTTGGATTGATAATAATGTGGTAATAAGAGACAATAAATATTGTGAAACACCAAAGGTTTTTCCACCCCTTTCTCGGTACACCCTTTAAGGCATGCACTCAAACATATTGAGTCTCAATAGGTTTTTGCAAGATGTAAAATGTCAATATTTGATAAAATTTAAAAATATTATGTGTATACATATGCCTCACTCGAAACTTATCATGTGTCACTAAGGTGTAATAGCAGATGGTGATTTGATAAAGAACATAGTAACACACAACGTTGAAGCTAAAAAAAGGTTTTAGTATTTTAAAGCAAAAACAACTAAAATTAAATGACAAAAAAGTAAAAAAAAACTAAAAAGTAAATGTAATTCATACCTTGACTTACCTTTATCATGGGATGGTTATCTGTTGTGTTGTTATTTTTGATTGTGTAGGGCATAGAGACTGCTTTCGACAAACCCAAGAATATAAAACTAAAAAGCAAAAACAAACAAACACAATAAAATCCAAGATAGTTGGTTCTATGAGGATGGGATGTACTTAGAAATTTTGGTAAACTAGGATGACAAGTGCTATGTTAGACCAAATGACCAAGTCAAACAACAAGAGTAAATTGGGTCACTGAAAAGTCAAGGCTACTAAAGACTGAAAAACTCAAATAAACTATCTTTAAGTAAGAAAGGAAAACTCACCAAGTCAAACCAAGGATACATGTCAAACAGGATGGTAATCAAATATCAATGGTAAAAAAAAGGAACAAAATGGTGAAACAACATTGATGAGTGAGCAGTAACAACCCTTATCTCACTCAACAATGGACAAAGTTGCATAAAAAAAGAAAACAACATTTCCAAGTGAGAAGTAACAAGCCAACCTCACTCAATAATGGAAAAAGGGTATGAACTCAGGGGTTCGTAACAATAGGATAGTACAATAAATGATAAATGGTAAAAATAAAGAAGTCTAGGAATGTAATTTTATGGTGAAAAAGAATAAAATAATCCATAGTTGCTCAAATATGTTGTTTAGCTCTAAAGATAGATAAAACTAAAAGAAAGTAGTGCTAGCATATTTTTAAGAGATAAAGAAGAAGGAATTAAAGAAGAAGGGAAAATAAATTTGGAATCATAATTTGCCTGTCAAGGGGGGAGATGAAATGGGTGGAGGAGATAATGAAAGAGAAACCAAGGTAAAGGAACTCTTTATCGAAGTCAAGGCACTCAAATTAAGTTTGTCAAAACAAGAGGACTATCAACCTTAAGGATTTTGAAGAACTTCTCTTAGCTACACAAGTCTTAGATCAACAAATGAAATATATAGATCATCACATGAAGGCTATATGAATGAAAATTAAAATGGACCTTCCTTCCCACAATGTGTTCCCTGTTCCTCAGGACCCCTTACAAAATCATTGGTCTACTACGAAGATTGAGTACTTACAAGAGAAAGTAGGTAGCACCATAGAGTTGTTGAATTATATTATTTCAATCTACTAGCCTACCACACCTCAAAGGATCTTGGCTCTATGTGAGGCCAACTATGGAGTTTGAGCTTCGATTAGAGATAGGAGATGTGTTTGTAATCATGCCTTTTGGTGTGATTTTGAATTTTGAGATTTGTATGTTGCCTTTTAAATATCATTTCCTTTTGATTCAAATGATTTTACTTTTAACTTTCTTGATGGATTTTTCTATTCCCCCTCCATATGGATTTGAAAAACTAGACATGGGTGCTAAATATGACTTTCATTTGAATACTTGGGACAAGGTTGTTAAGCGAGAGAACTTAAGAGAGCATATAATCTAAGAGTCTCATAAATCTAGGTGAAATAAATGTTCTATCTTGACTTCGACCTTGTTTTATTCAATGTGGAGTGAAAAGAAAGGGAAAATCAAGAGGAATGACACATGGAACAATTTGAATTACTTTAAATCGTAAAACATATGACAAAAGGGTAAAAAAATATACAATGACAGTAAAGTGTGATTCTTTATCATAAGAATGAGGGAAATGGAGGAAAACAAGCTAACATAGATTGTTGTGCAAATTCTATCTATCAAAAGAAGTAAAAGCTAAAGTTTGAGAACAAAGATATAAAAAGATGAAAAGATACTAATTTTATGAGAAGAGTTGGGGCCTATCTATGGTCTTACACTACAACTTCATAAAAGAGAAACTCAAGGGGTACAAAAAATCAAGTCAAAAATCATAAAGTGAGGTAAGCAAAAAAATGGTTGTTTTATGAGGAATGTTGGGTCCTATCCGCAGTCTTACGAAGTAACTCACAAAAAACAAACCCAAGGGGTGGAAAAAAACAAACTAGAAACATTAGAGAGAAAAATAAATAAAAGATGGTGATTTTGTGAGGAATGTCAGGTCCTATCCACAGTCTTACAAAGTAACTCACAAAATAAAAACCCAAGAGGTGTCAAAAATAGAAAATGCAAGAAGATAAAGAAGACTATGGTACATCAAAAAACTAAAAGACCAAAAGAGATGACAAAAGGTTTGTGAAAAGAAGGAACTTGTTGCAGAGGGAGAGACCCATGTAAGTAACTTAAAAAAAGTATTATATAGATGTAGATAGAAGTACAAAAAGAATAAAATGTTTAGGTAAAGTACTTTTTGAGAAATTTTACGTTGGTGGGATCTTTGAAAACATGGCCTTCATTGGTTTGAAGATGGTAAGTGCTTGGACCAAGAATATCTTTGACCAAATATGGGGCCCACCATTTTTGGGTGTATTTACCTTCTTTATCATGGGTATAATTTAAGGATAAGATCACCAACATTAAATGTGTAGACTTTAACACATTTGTTATGTTGTCTGGAAATATGAGCCTTATATTGGTGGTTATGTTGGTAAGGCAAAAAGATGATGTTCATCAAGTAGATCAAGGGAATGAATATGAGCTTTACGTAATTCTTCATTGGGAATAATACCATGAAGAGATATACGAAGAGAGGGAAGCTCAATTTCTAAATAAAGAACTGATTTAGAACCATAGACTAGTGAAAATGGAGTTGTCAGAGTGGCAGTACGTATGTTAGTCTGATAGGCCCAAAGTGCAGGGTAAAGGTGAAGATGCAAATCCATGTGGGTTTCATGAATTGTCTTTTAAAAAAAATTGTTGAGGATTTTATTAGTGGCTTCAACTTGGCCAATGCATTACGAATGATAAGGCATGGAAACTTTGTGATTGATCTTAAATTTATTGCAAAGTTATTTAACATGTTTGTTTTTAAAATTACCACCATTGTCTAAAATGATGGTATGGGGAATACCAAAATGGTAAATGATTTCATTAAGAATAAATTAAAAAATGGTAAGAATAGTGACATAAACAAGGAGCATGGCTTCTATCCACTTGGTAAAATATTTGGTAGTAGTGATGATAAAGACATGCCCATCTTGGGGGTGAGGTAGTTTGTCAATGAGATCGAATCCCTATGTGAAAAATGGTCAAAGAGATTCGATGGTTTGAAGTTCAACTAGAGGTGAATGAATTAGATCATCTTGAAGCTAGCAAGAATTATATTTTTAGCATATTCAATTGCATCATTTTCAAAAGTAGGCCAAAAATAACCCATACGTAGGCATTTGTAGATTGTAGCATGTCTGCTACAATAACGACCACAAATTCCCCCATGTACTTGTTTAAGAAGAGGAAGGACCTCATCTTGCATAACACAATAGAGGAAGGTACCTTCAGCATTATGATAATAAAGGATGTTATAACGAAATACATACTTGAAAGCTTGTTTATGAATATGTGTCTTTTTATAAGAGTCTAAATTAGGAGGATAAGTTTGATGTTCTAAGAATTGAATGATGTCTTGGTACCACGGGATTTGTCGAATGATAACAACCTCGATGTGGTAGATAAGCGAATATGGGGGTTGAGTAGAAGATGAGGATTTTCTTATTTGAATAAGAAAAGTATGATCAGAAAGGACTTGGTGTGGATAAAAGAGTGATGTTGAAGAGGCAAGAGAATCAACAATAGAATTTTGATCTCTAAGAATAGGCTCAATAGTGAAAGATATGAAATACTTAACCAGAGTGATTGCAATTTGATGATATATGATGAGGTTCTCACTTTTACATTGATAATCACCACTAACTTGGAGGAAAATAAGTTGAGAATCACCTAAAACATGAAGGTATTAAATGTCTAAATCAAGATCAGCTCTCATGCTTAAGATAAGAGCTTCGTATTCAGCCATATTATTAGTGACATCAAAGGTGAAGCAAAAATCTAAAGGAATGATATTTTCAAGAGGACTTGTGAGAATGCAATCTGCCCTAGCTCCTTGAAGGCATTTAGCACCATCAAATTGAATGGTCCAAGTATCTTCATGCAAATCAACATTAATTATAGGAAGCTCCTCAATGACTACTTTAGGTTTAGTAGTACCGAAGGGAGTAGTGGATTCATCAAGATTATTGGCTTCAAGATCAGCAATAAATCTATGAAAATAATCTTTAAGAGAAATAGTTTGATTAAGACCTTTGATGTAAAGGATATTGTCATTTGTAATATTATCTTGAAGAGAAGTGGTTGGTATGGGAGCTACGGAAAGTTGATCAGGTATGATTTGCCCTTTGACATGTTTTTGTGTGACGATACAGAGATCAAATTCCATAAGGAGGACTATCCATTTGCTAATTCTATCTTCAAGAAAAAAGGATTTGGAGAAGAAATGATGAAAGGGGTCAGAATGAACAATGACATAAGTAGTTTGGTAAAGCATATAGTGGTGAAACTTTTCAACTATGAAATAGATGGCAAAGCAATCATGTTCAATTTTTGTATAATGTGTTTCATAATCGATGAGGCCTCTGCTAATGTACTAGATATCATCCTCTCTTCCCATATTATCTTGTTGGGCAAGCATTGCCCCAACTAAAATAGGTGTGAAAGAAGTATATAAAATCAAAGGTTTATCATTATAAGGAGGGCGAAGTGTAGGTGGATGAATAAATGACTCTTTCATGCTATCAAAGGCTTTTTGACATGGATCCGTCCATTTTAATGCAGTACCTTTCTTGAGAAGTGAATTGATGGAGTGAATTTGATATTCCATTTTGGGGACAAATCATCTAATTACTCCAAGTTTGCCTAAATATGTATAAATATCAGGAATAAAATGAGGAATAGGCATATTGATGATAGCACTAATTTTGGCATTATCAAAATCAATGTTGCGGAGAGAGACTAAGAATCCTAACAATTTTATAGATGTAACTCCAAAGACACATTTGTAAGGATTAAGTCTAATTTTATATTTAAGAAGATGATCAAAGATAATAATGAGATCAGAAAGATGATTTTTATGATGTTTGGATTTAGCAATAAGATCATCCACATAGGTTTCAACAATTTATGAATGATATCGTGAAAGATGTGAGTCATTACTCGTTGGTAAATGGCTCTGACATTTTTGAGGTTGAAGGGAATTTTGACATAGCAATAGGTGCCACATTTCATGGTGAAAGTAGTCTTATGTTGGTCCTCACGAGTAATATGAATCTGATTATATCTTGAGAAGTCATCCATAGGAGATAACATTTTATGACCAGTCGTGAAATCGATGATGGCATCTATTGAAGGCAAAGGGAAGTTGTCCTTGGGACAAGCAAGATTAAGATTCCATAAATCAATACAAATATGAATGACCATAGTGACCTTCCAAATGGGAACAATGTTGAAGACCCATTTAGAATAATCCACTGGTTTGATAAATTTTAGTATAAAGTAATTTGATGATTTCCTTATGATATAAAGTGAAAACTTTAGGATAAAATTTTCTTTATTTTTTATGCATATGCTTAGCATCAAGATACGTAATGATGTTATGCACCATAATTCTAGGGTCAATACCAAGCATGTCCTCATAAGACCAAGTGAAAGCTTCATGATATTTGTCAAAGAATAAGCTAAAATTATCATGTTCAGTAGGTGAGAGTTCATGTGAGATAGTAATTGGTCTAGGACAAGATGGAGTACCATATTCGATGTGTGTGTTTTCTTCAATAAGCATGGCATTTCCATCTTTAAAGTGGTATGGTGCATTAGGTAAGGTATAAATTGGATTTGTTTTAAGATCAATGTTAGAGACGAGGTTGTTGAAGCAAGGATTTTTAGTTTTAAAGTTTCCAAGTTTATGATGTTGTTGAGGAAGTTGAGGTTCTTAGGCATAAAGTAACTCAAGGATATCTTCATTACTAGGCAAGGTAAGAAGAGAACCATAATACTCGACATCTACTTCAAGATCTAAAATTTATTGCCATGGTGATCATACTCAGAATGTATCTGAGGAACATCAGTTGCCTTGGCATCTAATGTAATTTCAGTAGTAGAAGGGGTTGGAATATCAATTGGTTTAATCACGGGAGAAGGATTAGATGTAATGATTGGATCGATAGGTGGTAAAGGAGATGTAAATATTTTTAGAGATTCAGAAGATATAATTTTCTCTACCACCTAAGGAGTATCGATAAGAGGAGGATTGGTAGGAGGCACATGACCCTCAGGATCTAAGGTATGATCCATGGAAATGGTATGAACATCACAATTAAAATCATGAATTTGGGTTAAGTTTGTATGATAGTACTGGACATCCAAGTCTCTAGATTGAGCTTGGGCCATTATATAGTTATCACTGTATGTTGGATAAATTACACATGCTTAAGAATCAAGAGGACTTTGAGAGGGTGAAATCCTGATATTATTGAATGTATGAGGAGACATGATGAGAGGATATTGAAATAATTTGACCACTCTAAAATAATTACAAGTGAAGGCATCTTCAGGTAAATAAGGCTCCTAAGCATTACATGGAGGGGGAAATCAGTAATCTCATCAATAAGAGGAACAATATGATTCCTGAGTAATAGAGGAAGCCATTACGAAATGTAGGGAGGTAAATTGATAGTAGTGCAAGTATTTTGTAGATCATTGGGCTCACCATCATCAAAATTTGTAAGAGTAACTTGTAAATTAGGATTCATGTTGATGAATTCAAGTAAAGGAGGACTATTGATTTTAGGAATGGTAAAAATACGATATTGTGATTTAAGATTGGGAAGCTGAATGCTCCATGGATTGGGGTCAGCTTTATGCTTATACCATTTTTCATTATGTAAGAATTTAATACATTGAATACCAAAAGAAGGAATGACCCTCATTCGATGAGTCCATGGATGACCAAGGAGTATGTTATAAGATAGGGGTAAGTCAAGGACCATAATCTTGGTTCAAACAGTCTTAGGTCCAATGGTTAATGGAATCCAAATACAACCAAGTGGCTTTTGATTAGTCTTATCAAAACCATGACAAGTAAGACAAGTTTGCTTGAGATGATCCTTGTTATAACAAAGTTGTTGTATAAGCCATAAAGATGTCACATTAATACCAAAACCTTCATCAACTGGAACCTTTTGAATAAGAGTGGTATTAATGGTTACTTTGATAAAAAGTGGTGGAGCATCAACATGAAAAATAAATTCATCATTGATCATGTCCTCTTCAAGGAATTCAATAGAGGGCTTGGAATAAGGACACATAGTTTCAATGGTATTTATGTTGGTTAGTTTGGATTCAATAGAAGGTGGTTCTTCATCTAAGGAGGATGGAGTGTCAATTTCTTGGAGTTATTGCATAAAAAATTTATGATGATAGGTTAAAGTACAAACCAAATCCATAAGTGTAATCTTAGAAGACATAGAGTTGAGTTCTTCAAGAAAGTTCTAATGAGACTTAGAAGAACCAACACGAAGTTTAAGAGGTAAATTAGACTTTGGAGGAAAAGATGTGGTTGGAGGATCGAAAGGAGGAGATGGTTCCTCTTGAGCTTTCGAAGCAACATTAGTAGTGGTAGTATCTTTAAGAAATTGTTCCTTCAAAGATGGCATTTTAGGCTTGGTAATGGGATCTTTATGAGCTAATTTATGATGATAGTTAACTTTAGAAGTGTTTACATATTGAGAATTGTTAAAATATTAGTCATAATTGGTGTCAATAGCACAAACATCCTTGGTATTTGGTTGATTATTTTAAGAATATTTTTTGTTATTTGAAGTAGAAGATTTAGAACTTTTTTGTTTTTGAAAAACAGCAATGTATTCTTGATGACGAATATTGATCATAGCTTCATGAGTAAATGAATCACCAAGCATATAGGAAACAACAAATTTAGTGATCCCTCCATGAGATTCATGAGAATGCCCAATGTCAGCATGGAACCAATAAAATAGATTGGGGTCATACCATTTAAGAGGAGCATTGGGATAGATGAAAGGTTTTGAGGGTGGTAAAAATTATTTCATTTGCTAAACCAAAAGAGGTGTATGAGAAGGTGAAGGAACATCTATTTTGGCAACTCCTAGTTTGGTTAGTGATAGTATTAGATGTTTGGAAAGATCATTTAAAACTTTTAGGATTATATTTGAATTGCTTCATGAGAAAGTCTTATCATTTATATTGATCAAGAGCTTCATTAAGCATTTGGGGAGCAAAGGTTTGAACCTTATATTAGAGAGTGGGAGTTAAAGCAGTGATAAAGAGTTTGAATAAGTTATCATCAGTCATGTTATGGTTGGCTTTATGAGCTAAATATTTCCATCTTTCGAGAAAGTCATGAGCTGATTCATTAGGAGATTGCTTAGCATTGATGAAGTGTCTAAGATAATTTTTGGGAAGATCATTGTGTTGAAAATCTTTTATCAAAGGATTAACCAAACCTTCAAGTTTCCAAATATAATGTTGGAGAAGTTGATTATACCATTCTAATACATCACCAATAAAAGTTTTCAGTAAGAGTTTAGTTGTGGTGAAGGTATTAGTTTGGATCCACTCTTTGTAAAGGTTTCCAAAGGCTTTGAGAAATGAGGCAAGGTCTTTAGTCCCATCATATTTGATAGTTGGAGATATGTTACCAATATTAATGAAAATAATGAAGAGGGCTAAAAGCTCATTTTGAATAGTTTGAAGCATCTTGTTATTCATTATAGATTGAGGAATAACATTTTCTAAGGCATCCCGAAGAGGTGGGGGAATGAGATTAGGATTAGCTTGAGGATTCATAGTTAGAGGTTGATTAGCCACATTAATTAAATGTTGTTAAAGTTGAATCATTTGGTTTGTGTTAAAATTTTGCATTATATTCATTTGTTGGATAACTTGGGCTAAAATTTGAGTTGTATCAGGAGGTGGGTTGGTGTTGGTAGGAACACTCCCCAAATTGGCGTTAGGGGAGGGTTACTAGAAGAAGGATTATTAAATAAACTTGTATCAATTACTCTCACATTAGTTTCAAGGTTTTGAAGATAATAAGTTTTTTGGTAGTAAGGAAAGGATTGGATCCATCAAATTCATCTTGAAGTGTTATTTTCACCATATTAAAGTTCATGGATGAAGGAGATGAGATGCCCCAAGAATGATGGTGTTCTTGGGAGGAATGTTGGAAATATTGTCATTGATGTCAAATGTTTAGCATTATTGGTGATAAAGGCCCCATTGCATTTAATGGTGTTTATCTTGGCTAATGTGAGTTAATATTTATTTAATATTAATGAATATATTTTTGGTTGCATATGAGACAAAATAAGGGCCCATGAAGAAGTCGAAGAGCCATGGGGTAAAGACAAAAGAAGGATGGGACGCATTTTCCCATGAAGAGTCATCTTGGGGAATACCAAGGGTCACCAAGTGAAGACAAAAGAGTAAGGGTGTAATTTCTCATGAAGGGACACTTTGAGGAATACGAAAAGTCACTAAAGATAAGGACAAAAGTGGGAAAGACATTTTTGGTCATGAAGGGTCACCACATGACTTTTCAAAGGCTTGAATATGAAGGGTCATCCAAGATTGGTGCCATTTTCTATGAGGATTGAAGGGTCACAAAGGGGGAAGGCCAAAGGTCATTTGGAAAGATATAAATAAAGGCTTGAGAAGCCATTTGTAATATGGGAGATAGAGGTTGATTTGATATTGTAATATCTAGCTTAGAAGAGCAATTGTGAGAGATGAATATGATTTGTATTTGTTATATCTAGCTTAGAAGAGCAAAGGTGAGAGATAGGAAGGAGATGTTGTATTGATCTATCATTTGTTGAGATAGAAACATTGAGAGACAGGTGTGTGGTATACACAAAGGGGTTGGCACTCCTGTGAGTTGGTGCTCACGAATTATTGCTGGGTTGGTGCTCGGCAAAGGGGTTGGTGCTCCTGTGGGTTGGTGCTTACGAATAGTAGCTGGGTTGGTGCTCGACAAAGGGG
Organism: Torreya grandis; assembly: GCA_037957365.1. Classification (NCBI taxonomy): domain Eukaryota; kingdom Viridiplantae; phylum Streptophyta; class Pinopsida; order Cupressales; family Taxaceae; genus Torreya; species Torreya grandis. The sequence continues at coordinate 363,155 of JARHVA010000716.1, read as the reverse complement.
TTTGAAGCTCCTATGGGTTGGTGCTCATGAATTGTAGCTGAGGTTGGTACTCGGCAAAGGGGTATGGTGCTCCTATGAGTTTGTTCTCATGAATATACTTGAGATTGTTCTTCGTGGTTTTTTCCACATTGGGTTTCCACGTTATATCTGGTGTCCCTCTCTATCTTGTGTGATGTTTATTGTTTGAGTTTTATTGCATATTTTGAATGTTTGATTAAGTGGAATTTGGTTAAAGGAAATATTTAAAAGATATATGATATACTGATTCACCCCCCCTCTCAGTATATCTCGTGCTTAACAATTGGTATCAGAGCAGGTTCCTTCAAAAAAGGTTTAACATCTTGAAGGTAGATCAAAGAAAAGTATAAGATGGCCAAGCAGCTAAAGAAGGAGAATCAAGAGTTAAAATCTGTGGTTGAGGCTCTTAAGGAAAAGGTGTGTATCTTAGATTCTAAGTTGGCTATAGAAGTAAAAGAAAATAAGATATTTATTCAAGATCTTAAGAATCAGTTAGAGGTTGCAAATTCAATTTTAACATCAAAAGAAGAAGAGTGTAATCAGTTGAAGGATGAGTTAGGTTCTTTAAAGGATAATCATGAGAAGCTTATAATCAAGGTTGAAAAAGATCATGAAATATTAGTCCAAGGAAAGAAGGATGCAGGTTTTGAAGGCAAATCAAAGAAGTCGATCAGGCAGCCCAATGCTTTTAAGTTTTCAAATTCTTTTCATGGCCGTTGTTTTGTTTGTCATCATGTTGGTCATAGAGCAAGAGACTGTATGAGGAGAAGTAATCAGTCAAAGGGAGATCTCAGTCACATTCAAGAAAAATGTATGAGAAATATTGTTTGCTTTTGTTGTCATGAGGTTGGACATATTGCTAAACTATGTCAAAATAAAATAAAGAGATATTCAAAGTATGTCAAAGGTTATAGAGCCCCTAAAAGATATGAGAAGAGTCAAATTAAGGTTTGGAGACCTAAAATAGTAAAGGTTGATCAGGTTGAGCTTAAGAATGAAAATGAATTACTTGCTATAGTAGATAAAGAATCAGATAAGAAGGATTGTGCATAATCTCTTGTTACAGTTGAGCACGAGCTTTGTCAAGATAGGATAGTTGCAAAAGTTGAGAAAAAGAAAAACATCATAAATGATAAGGTTAGTAAGTCAAAAAGGTTAGACATGCTTAAACGGATTCTAAAATAAAAACACAAGAAGATCATGGAAGAAACAGAGGAGATGTGGGAATCTCCTGAGATATATTTCTAGAACCCTATTGTGTGGGGTGTCTCTTCTAGGCTTCAAGGAGACACTTTTAAGAAAAATTGAAGCATGGTGGATGCTATTGGGTCTTGGATATGTTGCATGACACGAAGGTGAGTTGACAGATTAATTTGTATATCTTTTTGAGTGAATAGATTTTTGAAGAAAATTTTGCACCGGTGTTAAGGTTGAGGCTATTAGAATGATTCTTGCATATGCAGTGTTTAAAAATTTTAAAGTATTTCAAATGATTATGGTCATAAGAAATTAGAATGTTGAAAAAGAGCTAACAGTTTCAGAAAGAAGGAAAAAGATACTCATGCAGATTCAATGAAGAAGGATCAGAGTTTCAAAGTTTTATTCATCAAGAAGAAGGTTCAGTCATGTTCATGGCAGAAGAAACAACCTGAACATTTTATGTTGGTGCAAACAGCTTTGCATGAAAGAAATAAAGATCAGCCATGGTTTTTTGATAGCGGATGTTCGAGGCATATGACAGGAGATAAGAGTAAAGAAGATCAATGGTGGCATAGTGAAATTTGAAGATAAAACCACTACCAGGATAGCCAGAAAAGGTATTTTAAGTTTGGATATTAGTAGAACTAAAGCTAATAATGTTTTGTAAGCATAATCTATTGAGTGTAAGTCAAATATGTGATCAAGGATACACCTTAAAGTTTCATACAAAAAGTTTTGAGATTAGAAGAAACTATTCAAATGAGTTGATTGCAGATTCTCAAAGGACAGAAAATGTTTTAATCAGATATCTTCTCAATGATCGATGAGATGAGTTGGGAGTAATTTCTATTATTTCCTGCCATTGATGTTCAGCATCAGTTGAGGGGGAGCTAAGTGTTAGCTCCAGGTAGGCCCTTTGCCATTGATGTCAAAAGAGGAGAATAACAGGTACAGGTTGCTACAATAAGGGGGAGTTACTGTATGTTTTTCATATGACAGTATGTGTAGGTGACAGGATGTGGCAGTTTCAGGATTGAGGTTGCCATCAATGACAAAGGGGGAGATTTTTGGAAATATTGTCATTGATGTCAAAGGTTTAGCATTATTAGTGATAAAGGCCCCATTTCATTTAATGTTGTTTATCTTGGCTAATGTGAGTTAATATTTATTTAATATTAAAGAATATATTTTTGGTTGCATATGAGACAAAATAAAGGCCCATGAAGAAGTCTAAGAGCCACAGGGTAAAGACAAAAAAAGGATGAAACACATTTTCCCATGAAGAGTCATCTTAGGGAATACCAAGAGTCACCAAGTGAAGACAAAAGAGTAAGGGCACAATTTCTCATGAAGGGACACTTTGAGGAATACGAAAAGTCACCAAAGATAAGGACAAAAGTGGGAAGGATGTTTTTGGTCATGAAGGGTCACCCCATGACTTTTCAAAGGCTTGAATATGAAGGGTCATCCAAGATTGGTGCCATTTTCCATGAGGATTGAAGGGTCACAAAGGGGGAAGGCCAAAGGTCATTTGGAAAGCTATAAATAAAGGCTTGAGAAGCCATTTGTAATATGGGAGATAGAGGTTGATTTGATATTGTAATATCTAGCTTAGAAGAGCAATTGTGAGAGATGAATATGATTTGTATTTATTATATCTAGCTTAGAAGAGCAAAGGTGAGAGAGAGGAAGGATATGTTGTATTGATCTATCATTTGTTTAGATAGCAACATTGAGAGATAGGTGTGTGGTATACACAAAGGGGTTGGTGCTCCTGTGGGTTGGCGCTCACGAATTGTTGTTGGGTTGGTGCTCAACAAAGGGGTTGGTGCTCTTGTGGGTTGGTGTTCACAAATAGTAGCTGGGTTGGTGCTCGGCAAAGGGGTTTGAAGCTCCTGTGGGTTGGTGCTCACGAATTGTAGCTGAGGTTGGTACTCAGCAAAGGGGTATGGTGCTCCTGTGGGTTTGTTCTCATGAATATACTTGAGATTGTTCTCCGTGGTTTTTCTCACATTGGGTTTCCACGTTATATCTGGTGTCTCTCTCTATCTTGTGTGATGTTTATTATTTGAGTTTTATTGCATATCTTGAATGTTTGATTAAGTGGAATTTGGTTAAAGGAAAGATTTATAAGATATATTATATACTGATTCACCCCCCCTCTCAGTATATCTCGTGCTTAACAAGGAAAAGAGAGGGAGAAATGAACATACCATATAGTATCTAAATGGATTCAAGCTATCCAAGAATATTTTGATAGGAGACTTCATTATGACTAAAGAGAGATGACTAAAATGCAAAGAAAGAAAAATAGAGAACTAGATTGATAAATAGGGAAGTAAGAAAGTAGTACAAGGTAACTGGGTCAACCAAGCACAAAAAATAGGGTCTATAAATAATACAGGGTCGATTGGATCGATCCAATACATCGAACAAAAATTGGTAAAAGAGTGAACATGGTCTGTAAATAGTGAAAGGTCGACTAGATCAATCCAGTATAGTGAATAGATGCTATCAAAAGAGTGAATAGGGTATGAAAATAGCACAAGGTTGACTGGGTCAATCCAATATAGTGAACAGAGGCTAAAAAAATATACAGGGTCGACTAGGTCAACCTAATACAACAGATAGGGAAATTTAAGAAGCTTTTAATAGGTTGTGAACTGAAACAAGATAAATTTTACAAGTAATTTAGAGGCTGTCAAAAGAGTGAATAGGGTATGAAAATAGCACAAGGTCGACTGGGTCGATCCAGTACAGTGAACAGAGGCTAAAAAAATATACAGGGTCGACTAGGTCAACCCAATACAACAAATAGGGAAATTTAAGAAGCCTTTAATAGGTTGTGAACTGAAACAAGATAAATTTTACAAGTAATTTAGAAAAGTAAGAACTCAATGGAAATAAATGGTTAATTGGATTAATGCTAGCCGATCTAATTGAGGCACAAAACACAAAACCTTTTACCAACATTGGCTAATGCAAGATTTTACAATACAAAATACAAAAGAGCAAAGAGCAAGCAATCAACTTGGAAAGTAAAGAGATAACTAATTGGTCAACCAAAATATTAATTAGATTATTAAGATATGTTTTTAAATGTGATGGAAAGTTGGCTGTAAATAAAGAACTAGAATGGCAATCTAAGAATGGTTTTAGGTAGTTTGGGATGAAAGGGACTATAGTGGCAATGATACAGGTTTGGTATTGGGTCTTACCCCCTCACTTCATACACTATAACAATAAGGGTTTTGGGTGCTTAGCCAGAATATACCATTAACCACATTTTATACTTGATTAGAGTATCAAGTCGACTTCCTTCTTAGTGATGAAATCCAAGTAGATTGGCCTTGGGTAGATAAATGTTAAAATGTTTATTTATATTTTGTGATTTGGTCATGTGTGCATAAAATATAAAATATTGAAACTAAATGATTAATTAAAAACCACCTAATTAAGCTATGTGATCTATTCTAAACATCCAAGCAACAAAAAAAGAAAGTGTGAATTAATTACTAACATATAAGGTAACTTCTAACTTTGAAACAAGGTATAATGTTGATATAGTCAATAATATATTCACAAAATATAGAACAAAGTTGATAGAGTCAAACATGTACTATGAAAGCAAGATCTAAAAATGAATAGGGTCAACAAAGTCGACCTAGTTATCTAGACAACACATAACTAGGTCAGTAGTGTCAATCCAGTTGACTATGCAAGGGTAGTTTTAAAAACTGCAAACTATAAAATAAAAAATAGTAAAGAAAGAGACAAAGAGATAGAAAGGAATCTTGGTGGATCAAAGATGCAGAGAATGAAGATTATTGTTCAAGAACCTTGATATATGCTTGCAAATTTTTCTAACTTAGTTGATTGGGTCAATCAAGCTTTATAAAAATCTATTGCTAAATACCTAAAAATGTATAAGGTTGACTGGGTTGACCTAGTAGTCTAGACTGGATGTCTAAAAAATTTAAAAACTATATTGTGTCAACTAGGTTGATCCAGTAGTTTGTACTTGAGATTTTATACATAAAAGTTAGATTCTGGGTTGACAAAGTTGATCCAATATGGCAAATATATGATAAAAATAATGATGAAAGAATGAAAGAAATGAAATAAGATGAACAAATCATATAAGGGTTAGTTAACGTCAGGTTCACCAAAATGTATTATGAAGGTGAAGCTAAAGTGATGACAATGCTAATAAGAAAGTGGAAACGTGAAGACAATCCAACCAATGGTGGAATAGGATTCACGTCAAGTTCATCAGAATGTATGCAATCAAAAATGCATCGTGTCTATAAATCAATCCTAGCTCAAAGAAGATAGAGCATACCTACACTTTTGATTGGGAATACATTTGTCAAGCAGAGGCATGACCAATATGGGGATCTGCTAGACCCGATTATGGGATCACTTGTCATAATACACCATGCTCGGAAGGATTCCAAAGCCTACAATCTAACACAATCATGAAAAAACCCTAAAAGAGTCATAGGTTTAATGTTCATTGCATTCTAATAAACAAGGAAGTAAATCTAATCTAGTGCACACCAAAGCTTGTGGTACAATAAAGGGCTTAGTAAAGCAATTAAAACATGTATAAGAGAATCTCAATTAAACTAAGTATGAGTAAGACTCTAATATATGAAATATGAAGAGTAATATTATTTGAGCCAATACTTATGCTACTTTTATCTACTAAAGAGAGGAGAACAAAGTTAGAATATACTTACCTGAATGTAAATCCATCGAAACTCAATCTCTCCCTTGACCAAAAGGTCTTCCCAAGAGGTTGTGGTTTGTAAGGATAACTAATAAAGGCCAAAGCATCCAAGACTTATCCACAAGACTAAATTCTCTAAGTAGAAACCTTAAGATAAGACTCCTCAAGTAGAATGGTAGAAGAGTAGATTGTAAAGAAGCATGATTGAATAATAACTCTTGATTGCATATTGAAATAATGATGAAATGATCTTCTATTTATAGGTGAATCTCACCCTAAATCCTTTTTAATATGTCGATTGTACGAGGTCGACCCACTCGACCCTATATATTTTTAGGAGACAAATCACTAGGTCCTGAGCTAGGTTAGTAGAAGCGTTGATAAAACTCAAAGTAAAAAATACCCTAAACAGTATAGGGTCGATCTAGTCAACCCTGTATAGTAATTAGAGGCTAAAAACTGTATCGATTCAACCTAGTACAATCAACTAGCTAAAGGGGATCAAGGTGAGGAAAAGAGGGATAGAAAGAAGAAAAAGACTGAAGGATTATGCAAGGGAGGAGTAATAGCTTAGGGAATGGTTTTAAGAGCTGGTTAGATTGGTAATAATGTGGTAATAAGGGACAACAATCCTGCAAAGCACCAAAGGTCTATCCATCCCTTTCTTGGTGCACCCTTTAAAGCATGCACTCAGACAAATTGAGTCTCGATAGGTTCTTGTAAGATGTAAAATATCAGTATTTGATAAAAGTTGAAAATATTATGTGTATACACTACCCAGTTAAGTCGCCAAAGATGTTAGCCAAATTTTGGCTCATATAAGGAACTTTTATCTAGATGTAGTTTGGAAAATTGAGTTAGGTTCCTGTTGAAATAATGATTCAATGTGAGTAGATTTTTGGATGGAATGAGTGGACCAAAGAGATCATGCAACTTGCAAAGCTTTTGAAACACTTTAACTTAAACTATAAATTGTCAATTTTAAAGGACAGGCTAGAGTTGTAGAGACCCTATGGGATGTCAAAAGTGCTTGAAATGAGTATGAAAGTGCATGGTATTCATCCGGTTATTCATTATGTTCATCTAGACATTTTGGGTCTAGTAGAAGAAATTTTGAATAGGCAGTTTACTAATGTTATCATTGTCACCTGTGGATGAGTCAAGAAGAAATAGTCATATGGTTGTGATCACATTATTCCCTAGAATATATGCTTCAAGTTTCAAGTCATTCGATGAAGCATATCAAAAGATATGAATGTGAAAATTTGACCTCCCAAGTAGTTTGATTGTGTTTTCTATGACAGACAGGCAAACATCATGCAAAACACATAAATCAGCTCACTTAAACATTTTGAAGACACACTTTAAAAGCTCTCAGAACTAGTGGATCAAGTGGGTTCAATCTTTGTAGTATCAAAAACATATCCTACAATTTTGGTTTCTCCATGAGCTTTTTGATTTTAGATCCAAGCCTTCAAAGTGGGTTAAATAATGGGAGATGTTCGTGTGAGAGTCAAATTAAAGTTCAATCAAAAATACATTAGATCTTAAATTTAACGATCTATGGGATGTCAAATACATCCACAAGGATGTCAAATGACGTTCGTGTGGATGTTAAATTTAAGCACCATAAAGTAGTTGTTGGGTTTTCAAATAGGTCCAAGATCAATGGCTTACATTCAATCGTACACCTTGATCTGATGGAGTGAGGCAACCTAATAGTGTTAGTGGGTCCCTAGAATATCAATGAAGCACATTTAATCATACATCAAGATTGATGGAGCGAGATGAGTCAAAAGGGTCAGTGTGTCCTGGCAAAATATCAGGGACTCATGAGCATTCATACATCCAGATCTAACAGTGTGAGCAGAGTCAATAAGTCAGTGTATTTACAAGACCAATAATCATAAAGATAGTTGGGCACAATGTAAATGGTCCAAGTTGGCATTCGACAACCAATAAACAAAAGTGAGTTTGGAACATTTTTGATGAAAGTCAAAGAAGCTATTTTGGGCCCAATCAAAGCAAATGTTAAGGAGTCGATCTTGAAGGCAACCTAGCGTTGAACCTATAGACATGTAAATTTGGCCACCAATGGCTTCATATCTAACTTTAGACCAATTCTTGTTAATCATTGAATACCTAGCCCAAGAATTTCTATTAGTCTCAAATTTAGCTTTATAGCCTTGCATTAAATCAATTTGGCCTATTAAATCAATTAAACAAGGAAAATACACACATTGAATTAATAAAAATCAAATAAATGACTAAATACCTAAAAAGAATTAATTAACTTGCACACCCTAATCAAAATCAATTAGCAAGTTAAATCAATTTCAAATCTTAATTGAGTTCATCCATGAGTTAATAAATCAATTACTAAAAAGGAAATTCAAGAGCATATTAGAACATTTTAGAACACACTCATTACCTTTGTGATTTGTCACTTTTGAAAAATATTTAAAAGAATATTTTATAAATATGTTAAACTCAACAAAAGTTAATAAACTCAATCATGGTCAGATTTAACCCATTCCAAGGGATTTGAAAGCCTATAAAAACAATCCTAGAGCTCTTCATTTAGAGAGCTCAATCAAAGTAGAGTTATAATGCAGGAATAGATTCATGAAGCTAAAAGCTTAGTGTTATAATGTTAAAATTGAGTCAAGACATATCAATCAATTCAAGCATTCAATAATGGTGCATAGAGGAGATTATGTTAGTCATATGTCATTGATGAAGACTTTTTATGCACAAACTGAGCAAGCCAATGAAGAAATCATTTGGAGCTCTCAAGGAAGGTAAAGATTATTGTTTTTTGCATTTTAATTGAGTTTTCAATTGTTGTTTTCTCATTAAGCTCCCCCTAAGATCTAGGCTTAGAGATGTTAGTATGTTAGTGTATTTATTTCATAGTTTTATGTACTAACACTTTATCTAACCTCCTCTCTTTGTAGACTTCTTTGATCACAAATGACACGCCTTATTTGGTGAGATCTCATAAACGGTGTGAGCAAAGTCAATAAGTTAGTGTATCTATAGGACCAATAATCATAAAGATATTTGGGCACAATGTAAACGGTTTGAGTTGACAATCAACAACCAATAAACAAAAGTGAGCTTGAGACATTTTTAATTAAATTCAAAGAAGCAATTTTGGGCCTAAGTAAAGCAAATGTTAAGGAGCCGATCTCTAAGGCAACCCAGGGTTGAACCAAGGTCACATTTCAGATACCAAGCATTACCATTGATTTCCATGGAGACATGATAGGTCTTTTTAGACCTACTTCAGTCAAAGGCCCATATCTTATTTTTAAAATAAGATCAAGTATTGAGCTGCAAGAAAACCAATAAATGACATTGGTTTTCAGTCCATAGTGAATCTGTATTAAAGATAGAGTGCAATAGAATATCTTATCTTTTGTAAGGGTCATTCCCTCAATAGGCAAGTATTTATGGCCACTTGAAAATGATTGAGCTGGACTCTATCAGTTCCAAGGCATGAAGAGTTGGTCCTCGTCGGTAGATTAGGTGAAAATGGCATGGAATCTTGAGATGAAGACCCAATGGTTGAATAAGGATCATGGAGCATTCAATTATTTTTCAAAACCTTTGAAGTTGTGCCTTCCTAATAATATCATGACTCAGCATCCTTGAGAATGTTAATCCATCAAAAATAGTTAGACCTCATTCAATGTTTTTTATCTGCTCAATTCCCTCTCTCCTCTTTTTTTTATAAATACAGGCTTTTAAGCCTTAAAAAAAACTTGTTAATCCCTCTCTTGGGCATGACTAGACTCTTTCTAGATTTTATCTTTGTAACATCTTGAGATAAATAAAGGACTCTTTTTAGATTTTATTATTCTAGTATAGTGTGTGCATATGTGGTAGAAAAGTCTCTCTTGTCAAATCTTGAATCTCACCTAGCTACTAGTTTATCTTGTTGTGCAGGTCATGTTTAGTGTTTAATGTCATTTGATTGAACTTAGCAGGTGGATACATTGAATGGTTAGTGCCTTAAATTAGGCCTCTCCATCACTTCCCTCAATTTTTTTGATCATTTGGTGAAACTTTGTATAAAATACTAATGCATAAATAGCCATTTGGAGTTGCAAATTTGATCTCATTAGTGTCTTTTTTAGAAGTTCAGATAGAGTGGATGAATAATCATATTAATGGTGCATCACCTCCTTTAAATATTTTTATGCATTGTTACCCATTTATCTCTCCCTTTCCCTAGTCAAAATTTAGTTTAGGTGATAGATCCATAAGGGAGTTGGTCTTCTCCAAAGGTCTGATCCTGTGATAGGTGACCCACGGCCTAGGGTTAATCCCATGTTGAAATAGATTTGAGCAGATGACCTAAATAAACCCCTTCTTAGCGAGGATGCAATCTAGATACCAACAGGATCTTCTAGGTCAATTTTCAAACATTGACCAACCTTTTAATTCTTCATAGGACCCAATCATCACTCTAAAACATAGTTCAATAATTCAAATTTTCAAAATAGCCATTTTAGTAGGAAACTCTTCAAAGGCTATAATCACTCAAATTTCAATACATATGTGGACTCTAATGTAACCTATGAGATCCTATAATACTGATCAAGACCTAAAATGGTCACAAGGAACCTCTTAGAACATTTTTATATTCTTAACTATGATGCTCTGCATCATACTCCCCAAGTGGGAGAATTTGAACTCCTGATCAAATGTTCCTTGCCAATCTTCTTTCTTGTTTTCCAATTGATCATCTTATGATCCTCTGATCTCTTCTTGTTGTTACTCCTATTTATCTTTAGTTGATCCTTGTATCATTTTCTTATTGACTTGCCTTGTTTCCTTACCAACTCATTTTATAACTCCATGAAGCACATAGCCTATTGTAACTCTTTGTCCAAATAGTCTTCTAATTATTCTATCTCTATCTTTTCTTCCTTATACTCTTCAATTGGGATAGTTTATTCAACCACTCTTAATTGGTCTTATTTCTCAACCTTGCCTTCTCCTTCATCCTCATGTTCAAATGGCTTCTCATGCCTTTGTTTTTTCTTTCTCTTTACCAAACTCTTCTTTTTGACAAATTCTTTAGCTACCTCTTCATGACACTTCACCTTCCCATGGTGAGTCTTCTCATTACCTGCTCATATGACCTCTTTTTCACCTTCATGACTTTCTCATATTCTATTTTTACTACCAAATACAACTTTAAATCTGTCTGTTCAACATCATGGTCATGACTTTGTTCAACATCAATGAACCTCACATTCTAATCTGCACGCGTCTCTGTTGTAAACAATTATTTTGGATGATTAAATAGTTCTAACATCCTTAATTATTCTCTCAATGAGATATAATTCATCTCTTCACTTTCTTCATCATACTTAGGAACCATTTGTCTTATTTCCTCTCCTTTTTCTTCTTCAAACTTGATCTACACTTCATCAATTGTGTAGATTGATTTCACACCTTTAATATCACCAAAATATTCTTCTAGATGTTCTCTTTCTCTCTTCTTGAGAGGTTTTCACAAGATTCGTTAAAGAGATAAGTATCCTCTTGTTCAATTGCCTTCTCACCTATTGTCATTACATTATCAAAATATTCATCTTCATATGTCCATTGAAATCCTTCTTCTTGTTTCATATTAATTATTTCACACATATATTTCCATGCCTCATCTTCTCTTGCATTATTCTCATTCAATGACTCAATACTACCAGCATTTAAAACAATACAATAAATTTGCTTACATTTCATTTTCCTAGTTCTCTCTTAAAGCAAGTGTTTATCACTATGTCTTTCAACATCATTATTATCTGCCTCCTTTTTACTTTTGTCTATCCATACTTTTTTTTTCATATGTTTGTAATACCTTAGACTCCATTGGCTTGCTTTTTTGAACTAAAATCTTTTTGATTCATTTGTTTGATTGAATCATGTCTTCTCATTCAACTCTTGTACCTATCCTCTGTTTATTTTCTCATCATAATCATCTTATTACTTGGGCTTTGCATGCTTCATATAATCGACTAAATTTTGAATCCATTTGAGTATTCTATACCCATGATCTATTATTGGTTTTGAGAGATCCACCTTATTCTTGATTGCACCATCTTGTGTTCTTGCATTCATCCTTTTAGTATCACTATGTATCTCAGCGTTTGAAATTCCATTTTCCCTCTTAGTAACCTATTGGTTAGTTTTGATCTTCTTCATAATTTGGTTTCTTACAAGCTCTTCCTTGTATACATAATTGAAATATAAATTTGAACTGCTATTTATGTTCTCTATTCCCTGCTACATTGGCAAACTTATTCTCAAAATTTCATTGTTTGCAATCATTTATTTTTGATGTAATTTTTTTTTTCTTTTGCAACATCCTCCAAGGTATCATGAAACTCTAATTCATATTTGTTTTCTTCACTTGTTTGTTGCATTGCTTTGCTATCATCTTCTTCATGGGCTATTACAAGCCCTCTCATTACTTTTTCTTTTTTCTCTATAAGTGCTTTACTTGCCCCATTTATTACAAGCTTAAAGGTCTTATTCTTGATCTTCATAAGGTTGTCCTTCATACCTACATATACAAACATAAACAAAAAGTTAGATAATAAAATAAGAGACCATAATTTTTTAATGAGTGTCTTTTTTATGATCACTCTCTTCTTCCCCTTACTCTCTTCTTCAAGTGCTTCTTTTAGCACTTATTTCTCCTTTTTATCTTTCTTTATGTTTTGTACAATGAGAACTATCTTAACCATCTTCATTTTAGGTTGCTCACTTGTCAACTGTCTTTTGTTCAAACCTCTATGGGTACTACTCTTCTTGTTCTTCTCTTTTTCTCTTATTACATCTCTTCTTTGCTCTCCATGAGTAGCCTCATAGGCCACTTGACCTTCTTTCTCATGATCCTACCAAACCATTACCTTTTATGTTCCTGCATGAACTTCACCATGAACTCTATTATCTATATTATTTGTCCTAACTCATTTATTATCTCCTTGATCTCCTATTCTTTATTCATTTATTTTCTCTTTGGGTCTCCTTTGACCTTCTTTTCCTTGTAATATTTTATCTCAACCATTCCCTGCTTTTTCTTTTCCTTTTCCATCTTCATCTCACTTTCTCTTTACTCTTTAGGTCTCACTTGGACCTAACACACTTAGAAAATTATCTTATTTTCTCCTTATGACCTCACTTGGGTCTTTCCTTCTTCTAGTCCTTTACCTAGGACCTATAGGACAACTTCTTGGATCACTATCTTCCTTTCTTTGACAAGCCTCAAGAGGCTATACCCGTACTTCTTTCAAATTTTCAAGATCTCTTCATAACCCTTACACTTTATTCATATAACATAAACATAATGAGAGAGAACTTATCAATTTAAATGTACCATTTTGCTCTATATTCCTCTACCTCCACTCTACTCTTTCCCTTCTTGATATAACCACCATTTTTTTTACTTGATTCAAAATCACTCATTATTAGATATAGACTCATGGCTCTAAATCCCATCTCATGTTTCGATGGTTCTTACATCCTTATGAGGGGCTCATAGGGTTATTCTCCTATATATTCCAACTACCACTGTAGACACTAGAAAATTGTACATGATGGTTCTAGATGTTGAACTAACCCCTAAACCACCCCTAGACCCCCTTGGGACCACTTCACAATCTTTTAACCACCAAACCTAAGTCACCTTGGTTGACTTTGACCATTTTACTTTTGACATATCGACGATTGACCCCTAACCATCGATGGTTAGCTCGATCATCGACGGTCAGCCTTTAACCGTCTTAAGGGTTAACTCTAGCTCAACTCTACCTTATTTTTTTATTCTTAGCTACTTACAAAATTATGCATGTTAAGACTAAAATTAGATGACCTATTAAGACCTTGTTGAACTTATTATTTCACCTCTCCCTTCCTTTTATAAAAAGAGAAAAGGAGGAGGTGAAAATGAGGTAAATAATCATCAGAGGAGAATCAATAATTATCGTAGCTTCTCATATTAGAACTTATTTTGTAAGTATTCTTATAGTGAACCAGTGACTAGGTTAGATATTTGAAGAACTGTAATTCATCAATCAAAGCCATGACATCGACACTCTGCCAGAATTGCTTCAGGCTCGACAACGAGTCTTCAACCACCCACCTTGACATTCTTCATGTAACAGAACTAATTATCTATTTTTATTAATTAGTTCCTTGGTTTATTGTCTCACAATTAGTTTCCAGGCTAAACCCACCTCCCAAAATCACTTAGTCACCTCTCAAACTAGACCTACCCTTACCAAAGATAAATCTAATAGTAACTATCAATGGTCACTGAACTGTCGATAGTTTACCCTCAACCATCAATGGTTTTCCCTCAACCATCGATAGTTTACCCTCAACCATTGATGGTCACCTAACCATCAATGGTCACCTAACCATCAATGGTCACCTAACCATCAATGGTTACCTAACCATCGATGGTTCATCCAACCATCGATGGTCACTATGTGATAATTTCAATAGAAAGCTAATTTCACTTATCAAACCCCAACCAAAACCCACTTTCTAATCTTCTATTCAAGAACAGAACATCACCTTATTCTTTGAACCACTTCTAATTTATTTAGCATTAATATTTAATCGTTTATTTCTATAAGTAGTGAAATTCATCTCTTTTCAAGTGTTTCTTGTATTTGATTTCAGTATCTTCCATTATTCATGCAAGTAATTTATCTTTCAGTTTCAAAACTTGATTGTTTAAAAGTGTGGATTCACAACTTCCAAGGAAGCTTGTGCTTCTTGGATCTAGCTTACTAATCAATCCACCTTACTATCTAACTAATCAACCATTTTTTTAGTGATTTCTTATTTGTAGGTCATTCCTCTCAAACCAAAGAGGAGTATCTACAACCTTTTGGATCATGAAGCACAAACCAAATCCAAGTTCTACTAACCTCACCCTTATTTTAAGTTTTTCAATCTTCTAAGAAATAAATCAAAATTTACGTGAAATATTTTGGCACGCTCGTGGGACCCTTGAGTCCTCTCTTGGATTCATAGTTGCATCTAGGTGCTTCTTCTTCTTGTTTTCTGCTCATACAATAAAATCAAAATTTTATTTTAGGCTTAAAATTGATTACATATATTGTTTTTCTTGCTTATTTTAGCTCACATGGCTTAATTAATCAAATGAATTAATCATAGCTTCACTCTTATCACACACACAAGACCAAACCACTTACACCTAATCAATCATAAAAACATTGACATAAATCCTAATTGGGATTTCATCACCTAACGATCACCTTTCTCGACTATCCTACTTGGATTTCACCACCAAAAGGAGAACTAACTTAGTTTGCTGACTGAGTATAATCTCTGGCAATCAGTATATCTTGGCTAAGCACCTGACACCCTTATCATTGCAGTGTGAAGTAAGGGGGTAGGCCCCAATATCAAGACACATAATGATTTTCAACACATATCCCTTTGAGATCCTAAACACAACCTAAAACCAACCATATACTTATTTTCTAGTACTCGCTCTACAAACCAAGTTGACTCACACAATTCTTAAAGGTTAAGGCATAAGCCACAAGAGAGACTAAAAGGAACCTTAGGATTTAACGTGATTTAGAGTGTGTTTCATTTCCTTACTATTTTCTTATATTCTCTTTGTTTGAGTTTTGAGATTACTTGTATCTTCCTCTTTCCATTATCTGCATGGTTTTAACTAGGTAATAACTAAGAAACCAATCAAATCAGGATCCACCTCTTAATCATTTGACTTCCTCTTCTCCCTCATCCATGGAGTACATCTCAGATGTAGAGAGTTCTCCCCATCTTTTTGGAAGTCTTATCATCTCTTAGATGGTTGCCTAAGGTGATGTAGATTTTTCCACATTTATAGATAACAACCCCATAGCCCTTCAATACTAGCTTAACACCATATCTCATCGTACCCCTACCTTCATTCTGCATGTTGACCCACCTTATGGCATGCCATCCCACCTTATGGGAAGAAATTTAGTTTCCACCATTTCTACCACACCCTGGGTCACCCAAGCATCCCAAGCATCCTCTTATACCAATAATCCCATCAATACCACCATTTAAAACCAACCCACCCAACCAATCAACACCCAAACACCTTCTTCCCTAACTAACAACCCTTCTAGTATAAAATCAACCCAACCTTTTGTCACTGGTACTTCGCTTACCATGGGAGTACCCTCTACTAGTGTCACCACCATCCTTCTTGTTTCCAACCCACCTACCTCCACTCCATTCCAAAGCTTGCTGGTCCCCATACTTTCTACCCTTCCACCCATTAGTACTAAAGTTACTACCTATACTCTATCTACCAACCCACCATACCTCCAACCCAACCTACGTCAATCCCCCAACATATACCCATTGCACAAAACCCAAGTTACATACCTAACCCACAAGGTTATGTACCTCTACCTTCCACCCAACCAACTATCTCCACATACTCATATGTGTCATCATCCTAACCACCTATGTCCACATACCAATCTGTGGCAGCTTCTCAACCCCCCACCAGCTACCCAAACCCAACATAATCTACCCTATAACTACGGGGGTGCACAACCACAAATGGACCTTGTCAAAATTTTAATGGACAAAATGACTACCTTGAAGTCATCTATTTATGGTGATCATAACCTCTTATCTTATGACCAAATCTACAACAAATCAATTCATCCATCCATCCCCATTCGACCTTATCCTCCCCAATGGGAACTTCAAAAAAATTTAAAATTTTAGAGCGAAAAAAACCCTCAACAACATTTGAGATCATTTAGGAATTCTTACTATTTTATCGCTTATGATGATGCTCTCCTTCTCCATATCTTTCCCATGTCTCTATCAGGACTGGCACTAGATTGGTACATTGCTATTATAAATCACTCCCTCTTTTCTCTTGCCCAACGAGCTCAAACTTTCTTAAATAAATTTTCCATAAACATCTCTAAGAAAGTTTCCATCACCAATCTCTACTCCATTTTTCAATATGATAATGAGTCCATAGCTAACTTTGTATCCCATTGGAGAAGCTTGATAAATCAGCTATCTTTCTCTTTACCCCAACCTGAGCTGATTGAGCTCTTTGCTCAAGCATGTGCCAAACACATTTCCTCTAATTTATGGGTTCAGAGCTTCAGGACCTTTGATGAGGCTTTTACCATGGCATGAAAATTAGAGAATAGAGACATTGATGAGGGGAAGTTAAAATTTAGAAATAATAATTCCACCTTCATATCAAATGAGACCCCCTCCTCTAGACCTAACAATCAACCCAACACTAATACCAAAAATAAAGGAATCGTGAATGTGATTTCCTTAAAATTACCCTTCCACCCATTGTTAACCAACCCAACTCTTCCAGTTCCTCCAATCAAAACACTAGAAACCCAAAC
This sequence comes from Torreya grandis, assembly GCA_037957365.1. Taxonomy (NCBI): domain Eukaryota; kingdom Viridiplantae; phylum Streptophyta; class Pinopsida; order Cupressales; family Taxaceae; genus Torreya; species Torreya grandis. The sequence goes on along the minus strand of JARHVA010000716.1, from coordinate 345,758 downwards.
GAAAACAACTAAAAAAAATTTAATTTGCTAGGGGAATCATATGCTTTGGTCTTAGAAAAGTTGTTGAAAGCAAATATAATACAACTCCCATCGATCATACATGCACAATAATTTGATTCCTCTCATCTTGTACTTAGTTGGTATAAGGAGAATGAATTGTGTTCTTTCCACCGTGTCATTAAACATGATGTTAGTAGGTACAACACCTTTAAAAAAAATCATCCAAAATCTCATCAATAAGGGGGAACTTGTGTTGGATAACCCCAACACACCCCATAATTTAATCACTTGACATCTTTAAATAGTCATTCCCCAACCATGCCCCTTTCGCAAATAATGAAAATAATAGAGCAGAGTCCTCTCATAACCATGAGGTCCACACTATTAACATGATCTTTAGTAAACTCATTTTGAGGAAACCATTTATGAAACCACCTTTCCTTCCCCTCTACTTATTGAGGTAGTGGAGTCATTCTCCATTCCTTCAAAAAGTGAGACTGAGGAAACAACCGCTCCCCTTTCTCCACTCATCGAGATACTAGAGCTACCCACCTCTATTTTGGGTGACATACCAAAAGAGACAGCCATTTTCACCACATCCTTCTCTTCTATCATACAATAATCTACTCTTCCTTTGGAAAGCATCCCTAAAGAAGAGATCACTCTACCCACCTCTCCCATAGGAGATTCACCTTCCCAAGCCTTTGAACCTTTGATTGAGGAAAAGGATGAGGTAACTAATTCTCTCTCTCCACCCATAGATTTATCTTTTAAGATCAATAATGTAGGGATCAAACCCATCTATAATCCTTTATCTAGACTGGTTCAAAACTTAGAGTACTTATCTCAGCCCAATGTAGACCATGCCACATTTTGGCACTATTTTGGGCTTCCTTACCCAACCAAGCAAGAGCGTCAACCATGCTACTATCATCCCAACCTTCCATTTCCACTATTTAATCCATCATCACCCCGACCAAACCTTTAGAAACCTCTACCAATCAAACTATAACCGAACCTTCTGAACCAACTCCACCTAAAATGACCAAGTCACCTTCTACCATTCCAACCAAGCCCACCAAAAACCTTGACATATCCCCTATTTAGAACCTTATTCACCCATCCTTGAAATTGGAATTAACTTCACCAACCTATCAAAGAAACCCCAAACCAAGCCAACAAAGAAGGTGAAACCACCTAAGATTCCACAAACCAAAACTCTACCTCCCCTTTCCCCTTTGCCCTCTATTTTGGGACCTCACCCTTTTACCTTGATAAGGAAACCTACCATCCCAAACAAAACCCAAATTTGACCACCACTTTTGGTTACACCATCACTCCTAGTTTCATCCTCACCTATTTTCACCAAACCTTCTATAACCAAATCACCTACTCCTCATGCATCTACCCTAACACTTGTTACCCCCAATCAACCTATACCAAAACCATCCAACATGAATGCTCCTTCACCCAAATCTCTTACCATCAAACCTACTCCTAAAAGGTCTTCCACATTAACTACCAAACCTAAGACCTCCACATATTTGCCACTTTTGCCCGAGTCTTACTCAACCATCCTATAAAAGTTATTACAAGAAACTTGATTAACCTTGACACCTATCAAACCATTTGACCCACATAGTCCTAAACCATCCTGGTATAATGACAAATTAGTATACTGAGAATTGTAAATCTCTCCAAGTATTAATCCATCAGCTATATCATGAGGATGACTTATTATCAGATGAGCTTTCTATGAGCCCACCACTGACCCAAGAACCTATAACCATTAACCAACACTTACCTATTCCCCCACTCTCATCTCATAGTGAAGTGGAACCAAAGCAATCCTCTAGCCTGACTTTTTTCCAAATCCATACCATCCATGTGGTCACATGATCACAAGCTCAACCAAAAGATAAGGGAAAGGCAAAGGTGTCCATTCCATGGACATATCCCTATTCGACCCAATCATCCAACCAACACCAAACACCTTTACCTTCAACCAAACCCAAGGTGTCCATCTTCGGTCCTCCTCAATCCAACCCATCTGAATCAATCTAATGAGTAGTTATGAAATAGCTTCACCAAACACTGGTTAAGATGAGTTTGTATGAACTAATCAATACCTCACTCCATCACCACCAAGTGATTATAGAGACTTTGTAATCCATAAAGGTTCAACTAGAAGACCCACAACCTCTAGTAGCCTTTATCAGATCTCTTCAACTTTCCAGCCTTATTACCTTCAAGGATTCAAAAATACCCTCCATCCATCTAGATGATCTAGATCCTCCCCTCTTCATTACCATGTACATCAACCAAACCCACATCAAGAGGGTTATGATTGATGGGGGAGTTAGTATCAACATTATTTCCTCCCACGCATATGACCAACTCAAATTACTTGAGAATATTATGTTGGAAACCTTAGTGATGCTTTGATCACTCAATAATACCATGGCCATAACTTTAGGAACTATTTTCTTTCACATTCTCCTAGGACCTCACACGCTTCTTAAGCTCTTCTACATAGTAGAAGGTGATTTCTAGTAGAATGTTTTGATAAGACACTCTTGGATTCATTCCATGGGCTATGTGCCATCCAACCTACACTGTTGTATCAAATTTGAACATGAAGGTCAAGTTATTACCATCCTAGCTGACCTGAGTCCCTTTACATCATGCAACATGATGTACTGACTCAATGATGTTCTCCTTCCTGCATTTAAGAAGCATTTATTTGTAACAGAAAAATCCCCATCTTCTTCTACCAATGAAGCATCCACAAGTTCATATGTCCCTTCCACACAAATCCCCACAAGGGACCGCTTGGAATCAACCTTCCAACATCTTTCATTGGTGGAGTATCACCTTTTGACACTATACATTTTTCCTACTCCTCAAGAGTATGGAAATCTTGGACAACAACCTATTTATGACCCCAATATTGGAGTCATTATTCCTTTTGGGCCCTCAACTTTCCAAACTAATTTCATCTATAGGGGACTTGATAAACCCCTTAACACTTATGCCACCTCTTTTCACCCCGACCATTCACCTCCAGTTTCTCCTATCTAGATAAACCAGAGTTTGCCAAGACATCTTTATAGGTGTGCTTAGAAGGTATTTGGCCTAAGTTGGTATGAACATGGGTTGCATGAGTTGCTTCAAATCAAGACTTGAAAACCTCACAAAACTAATGGCCTCAGTTTCACGCCACCTAAAAAGCAAAGTAACCTGCCTCCTGTCACCATTGTTGAGGAAGACATCCCTTCCTCACCAACCCCTTCTCTATCAAAAACTAAGGATTCTAAAATCATCCCCGTTAACTTTTTTTTCATCAACATGATCAGCCTTGGACCCCTAACTTATCAAAAGGATAGGGTGACCATAACCATTCTTCTGACTCATCTTGAGATGGTAGGAGATGACTCTCATATCATTGATATTGTTTGGTGTTAGGATGATGATTCCATTCTCACCTTTCTCGGTGCATAAGATTCCTCTATCCACAAATCTCTTCCACTTGAGACTTCAACCATGTTGAACAAATCCATCATGGATATCAACTTGGGTACTCCAGATAACCTGCGCATTGTCAAAATTGACCAATCGCTAAATTTTAAGGAGTTTTAGGACTTCCCCTCCTTCTTGCAAGACTACAACATAGCATTTTTTTGGTATTATAGTGACATGTTAGGAATCAAACCCTCCATTTCTACCCACAACATAGTCACCAACCATAATGTTAAGCTAGTTAGGTAAAAACTTCAAAAAATGCACCCTTGCATAACACTTTTCATCAAAGAAGAGCTTCAATATCTCATATCCATCAATTTCATCGAACCCATTGATTATCCCCAATGGATCTCAAACATCATACCTATCACCAAATCCATAGAGGGACCTCACATTTGTGTGAACTTTCATGACCTTAACCTTGCTTATCTAAAGGATGACTTTCCTTTGCCAAGCATTGACCAGCTTGTCGATCTTACAACCAGCTATGAGATGTTATCTCTCATAGATGGATTCTTAGGTTATAATAAAATTGCAATTTCACCCAAAGATCAACACAAAATTGCCTTTATCACCCCATGGGGAACTTTCTACTATAGGGTCATGCCTTTCAGACTGAAGAACACAAGTGTAACCTACCAACACGCTATGACCTATATCTTCCATGACCTTATTCACAATATCATATAATGCTATGTTGATGATATTCTTGGGAAATCCAAATTTCGTAAAGACCATTTAGTTGTTCTTAAGATCATATTTGAATGACTCATCCATTACCATATCCACCTTAACCCTAAGAAGTGTATTTTTTGGGTCTTGTCAGGAAATATCCTTGGCTTTATCATCTCCCTTTGAGGAATAAAATTAAATCCCACCAAAATCAAAGCAATCTTAGACATGCCTCCTCCCATCCACCTTAAACAACTCCCTAGCTTGCAGGGGAAGCTCCAATCCATTTGTCACTTTATCTTTCAGCTCTCAAATCAATGCCAACCCTTCCACCACCTTCTGAAGAAGGATGTATCTTTTAAGTAGAATAAAAATTATTAAAAGTAATTTGATTCATGTAAAGATTACCTCTTATCTCCACCTTTCCTCATTCCTCTCAGAGAATATCAACCATTTTACCTTTATATCTCTACCACCGACCATTCTTTAGGGGTAATATTGGCTCATTGGGATGAGCAACATAAAGAGTAAGCCATCTACTACATTAGTCATACGTTTGTAGAGTATGAGACTCAGTACACCCATACCAAGAAACTTTTTCTTGCCTTAGTCTTTGTGGCCACCAAACTTCACCATTACCTTCTCAACCACAACACCTATGTCATAACCAGCATTAACCCTTTTAAGTATATGCATTCCAAGCCATACCAAAATCAATGTATGGCCAAGTGGATCATATTTTTAGTTGAGTTTGACCTTGAGTTCCTTCAGTATAAGTTAATTAAAGGGCAATTCATTGTCAACCAATTGGCCAAATCACCATTAGTAGATAACCGCCCTCCTTTTGAGTTTCCAGATGAATCCATCATGACCCTCTCTCAAGCAGACTTCACCTATCAAGTGATCATGTTCTTCAATGGATCAAAGTGTCAATGCAGTGGGGGAGCTAGCACCATCATTATCTATTTTCATGATGAACCTCTTACTTTATCCTTCAAGTTATATTTTGAATGTACCAATAATATGGCTGAGTATGAAGCCCTAGTGATAGGTCTCCAAACTGCATTAGCCTTGGGAGCCAAAACAATCAATATTTTTGGTGACTCTCAACTTGTGGTCGATCAAATCAACAGCTCTTATCAATATAATAATGATGTTTTTCAACAATACAAACAACTAGCTGATGTACTCTTAGCATCATTTAAACACTACTATATCCAAACCACTCGTTGATCTACAAACAAGTTTGGTGATACGATGGCTTCTCTTACTTCCTAGATCTCGTTTGCACCCTCTACCTCTAAACTATTTGTCGTTATCCTCTAACTTACCACACCTTATATCAAAATAGACTCTCCTACCATCTTCAATGTGCATGAGACCCAACTCGACCTTTGGTATCAATAAACCTTCGAGTATATCAACCTTGCCATCATTCCTTCCAATCTTTCTATGAATGCTTGAAGAGCATTTATTCAGGGCACCTCATGTTACACCATACTGACTGTAATTCTTTATAAGTTTGGCTTTGATGGTCTCATCTTTCGTTACCTATGCAGTCACGAAGACTCTCAGTCTATCGAATAAATGTATGATGGGGTTTATGTGGGACACTTTAGTGGCCTAGTCATCGCTAAATGCATCTTTCATCTTGGCTATTATTGGACCACCCTTAACCAAGATTTTTATGATTATGTGAAAAAGTGTGTTAAATGTTAACAACATGCCAATTTACATCACACACCTAGCCATAGTCTTCAAGTATCCAAAGATTTCTATCCCTTCTCAAAATGAGGTCTAGATTTTATTAGAGAAATTAACCTCCATTCTTCATAGTGACACCATTCTATCATCACTGCAACAAAATATTTCACCAAATGGGTGGAGGTTATTTCTCTCATCTCAACCAAAGCCAAAATGATTATTGACTTTATCAACCATCACATCATCTATCATTATAGTTTTCCTCATAAAATTATCATCCACAATGAAATTTTTTTCAAAAAAAAGCAATTCCAAGGTCTTTGTGACACATTCGGTATCAAGTTAAGTTTTTCATCACCCTATCATCCACACGCAAATAGACAAGCCAAAGCTTTTAACAAAACTCTGAACAACATAATAACTATGATCATTAATTCATCTAGGTGAATTGACATTTACACATCCCCTTTACCTTATGGGCATATCGTACTTGCATTCAAACTCTTATGGGTGTTACCCCTTTCTATTTTGTGTTTGGATCCAAGATTGTCTTGCCTCTTAAAGTCCAAATTCCCTCTCTTTACATTTCCTTGCAAGATCTCATTTCTGAGAATGATTATCATCAAGAACATTTATCCCAACTTGAGTTACTTGACAAACATCATTTATCCGTGCTCACCCACCTTCGTGTCTATCAAGAGTGAATCAAGCGCACTTATAACAAACACCTTAAAGTGAAAGAATTCAATATCAAATATATTATCCTAAAGGAAAATCATGTCATTAATATGGAGAAAAATAAGCAGGGTATGTTTGCTTCTAATTGGCTCAGACCTTATATCATAACACACAAGTATGGATTAGGAGCTTATCAATTGTCCTCTTTTGAAGAGAAACTAGAACCTAAAACCCTCAATGATTCGCATCTACGTCCTTTATTTTGTTAAACAAGATCCAACTCACTTTTTGTCTAACTTAAGTTCATCCCTTATTTTCATTCACATTCATCCCCTTATTATAAGGACAATTGATTAAAACTAAATCATGTTATTATCCGTCACAATCATAGCCTAATTTTGAACATGGTTACCATGGCTCTACCCATGGCATGGTCATCATGGTACTTTCCATCCCCTTATAGCATGGATTCTGATGGTCATTATCCCTTAAACTTCTTTTACATACCATCTACCTTTTATTGCTTTAGTTTTGCCTTCATAAAGGTGAAACCTCTAAAGCATATATAAGCAAGTCTATATCATCCAAAGCATAAATCAACAGCAAAATTAAAAGAATAATAAAAAAATCATTCAAAAACTGCTTCTTTGAAGGACAACTACCAAAATATATCAAAATTGCTCAATATTAGGTAGACTACTTCCTTGAAGGACAATTATCAAAAGCCTTAAACAAAGCTCACAAACTTAGACCACTCCCTTGAAGGATGGTTGAGTAAAGCATTTGTCAAAGTGTAGAAACTTCTTTGAAGCTTCCCACATTGATCAGCTTCCCTCGTTCTTTCAAGCAATAATAAAATATCACAAGACGCATTATTAAAATTAAAAAAACAAAAAAAAAATGAAAATTGTAATCAACCTTTTTAAGTAGACTTCCTGCATCAATCAGTCTATACTTTATATGACATCGACTTGTTTATACTGGCTCTTTGATAACCTACCAAAGAGACATGCTAGTCTCACAAGAAGGTTCCATTTTCATCCATATCCCCTTTATACACTCTATAAACATGGGATTTTTGAGCTTACTTGACATTATGTGATTAAGACACCTTTTTAACCAACTAACAGATGCTAATTCAAAGCATTCAATGGACTTATGTTCATAAGGCAATCATACTTCATTTTGTTTTAGTCCTTACCAAAAAAGAAGCATCGTGCCTTCTTCTTATTCTCTCATATCTTATTGTTGATACATTTGTTACAACATTTTATATCCTGATTAACCTATCTCCCTCACATTTAGTTTTCTAATTCAACTTACTTTATGTGGCAACCACTTTCATCTAACCCTATGTAGCGCATTAAAAACATTTAAAAAACCAATTGTGTGTTTTATTATGTGTTGTGTCAAAATAACATCTTAGCTATCATAACCAATCATAACAAACATCCAATCATCACAACATTACCTTTTATCACATCAAAAGTACATCAATCATCACATACAATCTACATCAGCATATGTCTACTCAAAATAACATCATAATTATCTCATCCAAATAAGCAACAATGCCAACTACACATGAAGCATCTATCACTTTTTAATCATACATCATCCACATATGTTATCTATCACATGCCTATCTAGGTAAGAAATAAAATATCCATCCACGTCTAACAAAACATCTCATCATAATAAATATCATCATATCATAACATCATGAACATCCCACCACCTAATTATAACATCATCCTACCATCTATCACATCCATAGCACCATGATCCATTAACCCATAACCATATCATAAACATAAATTACATCATAGTCATCCATGATCATAACAATAATTACAAACATCATAGTCATGTCTAGTAAAGCATAAAAATTATCATATCATAAACAACATCCATCAATATCGAATATCATCATGCTCATAAATCAACTAGCCACATCATCACATACCTAGCTAGGTGAGCACACATAAACCATAACATGCTAATTGTGATCTAATAATTTGAGTCAAGAGAGGATGGTTGATATGGTGTTAGTTCCAAAATGAAAGAAACACACTAACTAGCATAAAATCTCTAGGCCTAGACACAAGGGAGAGCTTAGATAACAAAAACAAATGACAAATACAACTAAAAGGTAAGGAATAAAACACAATAATTCATTCACCTTCCTTGGATGCTCCAAATACATTTGTAGTAGTGGCTTTCTCGGTTTGTGCTCATGAAGTCCTTAGCAATGGAATCTTGGCTACCTCCATCTCTCCTTGGCACCTTGTGGCTTTGGCTTGGCTTGGATTGGAATCAATTTGGAATTATAACTTTGCATTATCAAGTCCTTTGAAGATATTTGAGCATAATAACTTTGCACCAAAATAGCTTAGAAATGATGTTCATGGCCTCTCTATTTATAGATTTTTGCAAATGTCTAGAATCAACCTGAACCATCCATCCTGAGATTGAGATGCGTGGTTGAGGATTAATTCAATTTTTATAATTAAGTTTATAATTATCCTCATCATGACATTGGAATAAGGGGCAATTAAGAGTCATGGAGGCTTTGATGAGGCGTGGGAGGCATGAATCTTGATATTTGTGGCATTTATGGCCTAGGGATGTCTTCTCAAAAAATGAGGTCACCTGATGATGCAGATAATCAATATTCATTTCCAAAAATAAGTTTTCAACAAGTTTCCATGAAATTCTTGATTAGGCCTTGATTTGGATTAATTAGCTCTTAAGCATGATTAAGCACTTTGTGCACAAATTACTCAAATTGATCATAATGCCTTGTTATTGGTCCAAAATTTGACTGAATTAGAATTGGAAGTCCATATCAAATACATTGGAACCATTATCCCATTTAGGATGCTACTGACAACAAATAATTAAGGCATGCATATTGTAGAAGAGATTTGATAGGAAAGAGCAATCCATAGCACGTAGGTACAAATTTTATATTTTGACTTGAAATGATCTGATCAAAGTTAGCTAGCCCATAAATTGCATTGCCCCATTTAGGGATACCCTGCCCAAAATCAGCACTTGAATATGTTAGTTTCACATCATTTAGCATGTTTTACTGTCTTTAGGCAAAATTGTGCATTTTAAGTGGAAATTGGCCAAAATATTGATTGGAGGTTATTGACAACTAGATTTAGCTATCTACACTAACCATATGAACGTAATCATCATAAACAACATCACATCCATGAACATCAAACACAAAATCGTAAACCATGATCACATCTATATATCATAAGCTCATAATCAAACTAATGATCATCTATATAAAATTATACATGTCTCTTAGACATGTATATACATCTCACTACATCGGCTCACTGGTCAGTATCAAAATCATATAGTACATCAAAAATACAATGCCTCATAAATAGTGTACAACCCTAGAGCACCACTACCTCTTGAAGCCTATCCACCTCCTAAACCTGCCTTCCCCCTATAAATGTATCTCACTGACCTGGTGTCATGTTGTTGGCCCCACTGGTGATCCTTTCTTGTACTTTCCCCATCTAGGCTTATCTGGGAGATGTGTGAAAACCAAGGCCTCATAGTAGCACAGCTCCTCCACTATCACAACATATCTCGCCATGGAACAATCCCTAGTGGTCTTGCAGGTATCGGTGCTTGCCCTCCCACCTATCTGAGAGAGTCTCTCTCTTATATCACCATGGCTAGCTGAGCCCTAGCCTGATCCCTCTTTCCTATAAGAGTGGCCACCTAGCCCTGTGCTACATCCCTCTCCTAGGTAATCGATGCTAAAGATGTCTGTGTTGTGGCTAGTACCACCCATGCTTGACCCCTCTCAATAATTGGTGTCTATTTTTTTGAGTCATCCTCACCCGTCTAATCACCACCCCCCACATCTACATCTATATCCTATGGGATCTCCTCACCTCCAAACATGACTACGTTGTAGTGTTTCTGGAACCACGCAAGGTACCCATCAATAACACCTATATCATCAATCTCAGCCCTCACCAGCAGTTCCTCATAATCAATAACTACATCCTCAAGCTCTAGAGTAGGCAATGGGAACTCCATATCCTCCCTTCAATACCTTGAAAACTCCCCTACAATATCTTGAATGAGGCCAAATTGCCTCCTCACCCTATCAAATGGGATCAACTCTACCTCCAGATCTCACCTCCTGTAGATCCACCTATAACTCTGTAATGATAAAATATACCTCATATGACTATCCCATGTAGGAAATTAGACATACAATCACTAGATCATGTCACCCACCACCAGTGTATCCAATTGATCCCCGTATTAATTTAGATCATGAATCCCTCCTCCTATTCCTATAAGGGCATAATCATACCTCCATCTCATAAACCCCACCCTGAAGTCCATCTAAATAAAGTCGTACCATGACATCCCCCTGGCTGAATAACCCTTATGTGCTCATAAGCCCAACAGTGCAACACAAAACCAACACTAATACCATACATATTATGCACATTAAACCCCTAGAGCTCTTTTTATATATTCACTAGCAAGATAGGTCCCTAAACATATTGTTTGATCCATCACCATGCTGACCAAAACACCTAATAATAATACAAGAAGTCTACCACTACTCGAATGATAATACGTAACAAGTCACTACCATTATCATAGTGACAACTCATCTCATGCCCTTATCTATGTGATATGGGGTGCATAATGTAGGCCTCCATCATGGCACCTCACATGCACTACATCATCACCATACAACACACCTATGAGATGGTCTCACTCCTTACCCTCGATGTGCTCTATCATCTCACCTCATAGTGGTAAATTCATGATCTGGTGAATGTCCTCTGGTAGGATCATCATCTCTCTCATAGGAAGTAGGAATGTGTTAGTGTCCAGATCCCATCTCTCAATGAGTTCCACTAACATCATCGTATCTCAAGGCACACACTAATAATACCTGATGTTACCTGAGCCCACTACTGACAAATGATCCTACTCTTGATTTGTCATCACTTGATGAACCTCATCTAGTAACTATGACACTCAATATTGCATCTGTATTTGTTCCCTCACCTGCACAATCATACTAATAACTTAGTTCACCTAGTTCATCAAACATCACCTATGAACTACTACATACTCACCTCTTCTAACAAACTACACCATAGATTTACCATAGACTCTACCTATCATAACTCATCTATCTACCCATTTACCCTTAACCCTTTCCTAAACACACCCTTACCCTATTCCTTTCACCCTTAACCCATACCCTTACCCACCAACTTTACCCCTTACCTAATTCACCCGAAATCAACCTAAAAACCCTAACCATCCCCCAACCCATTGTTTTACCAATTATTAACTTTACCCTATATTCATCAACCATCGATGGTTGACTATCGACTGATGATGGTTCCTTTTTGGAAACATCACTGATCACACCATCATTGATCACACCATCACCTATCGATGATCAACAATCAACTAATGATGGTTCATTTTGGAACCATCACCAATCACACTGTTGACCACCGATGGTTAGGGGACCAACTACCAATGGTCCCCACATAGTGACCTATTAACAGTCACCTATCGACTATTGATGGTCACTCATTGACCAATAATAGTTGATAGCAACCATTGATTATCATTGTGTGGTGACTATCGGTGAACAACCCTAACCTTAACATCCTCAAACTATCTAAAAATCAAACCACATTCACTTCAAACCTTACCTAAACCACTCTACTCTCCCCTACCTACATTACCCCTCCAAAATTTTAACCCTTTTCTACCATTTTCAACTCTAAATTTCACCTAGTCCTATCCCTAACCCTAGGTCTAATCCACCCATAATCAACCAAAAAACTATTTAAAACAACCAACATTCCAAATTTACTTGCACCCCCTACCTCATTATGTGACCATCGACATGAAGGAGCTCTAGGAATAATTGTTATGCCCCACGCTTTACCTCTCTTCTTTGCATCCTCAATAGTTGAATCTCAAACCAATCAACCCTAATCACTCTCGATCAACCTCACACACTCAACTCACTCCATACGATCTCTCACTAATAACACAACCACCAACATTTCTTTTCACCCACAACAACATCCAATTGTTGTGGCTCACCAAATAAAAATGAGCAAATATAACCTTCGACAGACTTTTGACCTCACCCTTTTAGGGTTGACGTATGACTATCAAAGGTCACTAAGAAATCACCAACAGTTGATCCTGATCATTGACGCTCGACCTCATAACTTTTTTGCCATTGCAACTACAAGTTTTTTAACAACATTCCTTACCTCCACCATACCCATTAGAGCTTACCTACTTTGAAAACCACTACCAAACCATATCAACCTCACCATTGGGCATTTTAGCCCCACTATCGCATGTTTTGAGATGACCTTGCCTTGGTCAATTTGACCACTATGACTACATTGCCATCTTAAACAAATAGAACTCGTGCTACTTTTTGCACACTAACTTGATTGTGTCTTCCCAAGAGCACTTCTTACCTTGGATACCTGCGAACACATTGACCTTGCTTAGGAGACTTGAGTTTACAAGTGTAACCTAACCGCCATGTCTAAATGTGGTCACTTGGTTCACTTGTCACTTGTCCTTCTAATACCACCTATTTTATCGATTACTTCAACCATGGCAACTTAGTTAATGCATGATATGTGATATCATATTTTGTCACATTTTGTGCACATGTTTACACCTCAATGCCCAACCAACCAAATCACCCACTTCACCACTTGTCAAACTTGGACCTAATTATGTTTTACCTCATTGATTCTTGGTTTGAGGGGGAACACCTCCTTCCATACTCGAGGCAACCAAAACTTTGACCCAAACCTTCCATTTTTGTTTTACAGTTAGTTGATACAAACTACATAATAAAAAGAGGTAAAATGTAGATACTATAAAATCATACATGATGGTTTTATATGTCAAACTAACCCCTAGACCACCCTTAGACCCCCTCAGGACCATTTCATAGCCTTTTAACCACCAAACCTAAGTCACCTTGGTTGACTTTGACCATTTTACCTCTAACCTATTGACCATCGATGATCGACCCCTAACCATCGAGGTTAGCTCAACCATCAATGGTTGGTATTTAACTGCCTTAAGGGTTAACTCTAGCTCAACTCCACATTGTTTTTTATTCTTAGCCACTCACATAATTATGCATGTTAAGACTAAAATTAGATGACCTATTAAGACTTTATTGAACTTATTGTTTCACCTCTCCCTTCCTTCTATAAAAGAGAGGAGAAGGTGAAAAGGAGGGAAATAATCATCATAAGAGAATCAGTAATTATCATAGCTTCTCATATCAAAACTTCTATTGCAAGTATTCTTCTAGTGAATCAGTGACCAGGCCAGATATTAGAAGCATTATAATTCATCAATCACAACCACAACACTGACACTCTACCAAAATTATTCTAGGCTCCACAATGAGTCTTCATCCACCCACCTCAACATTCTTCATGCAACAAATCTAAGTATCTATTTTTAGTAATTAGTTCCTTTATTTCTATCTCGCAACTAGTCTCTAGCCTAAACCCACCTCCCAGAATCACTCAGTCATCTCCAGACCAGACCTAACCTTACGTAATCAAAATCTGATAGTAACTATTGATGGTCACTTAACCACCAATAGTTTTCCCTCATCTAATAATGGTTACCTAACCACCAACAATTCACCCAAACCACCAATGGTCAATGTGTGATAATCTCAACAAAAAGCTAATTTCACTTATCAGACCCCAACCAAATCTCACTTTTTGACCTTCTGCCCAAGCACTTAACATCACCCTATTTTTTGAACCACATATGATTTATTTAGCATTAATATCTAATCATTTATTGCTATAAGTAGTCGAATTTATCTATTTTCAAGTGCTTTTTGTATTTGATTTCAGTATTTTTTGTTATTCATGCAAGCAATTTATTTTTTGGTTTTAGAACTTGATTCTTTAAAAGTGTGGATTGATAGCCTCTAAAGAAGCTTGTGCTTTTTATATCTATCTTGATAGGCAATCCACCCTACTTTATAACTAATCAACCATTTTTTTAATGTTTTCTTATCTGCAGGACATTCCTCCCAAGCCAAAGAGGAGTATCTATAACTGTCTAAATCATGGAGCACAAACTAAATCTAGGTTCTACTAACCTCTCCCTTCTTTTAAGTTTTACAATCTTCTTCAAAGAAATAAAGCAAAATTTATGTGAAAAAACCATATACACTCAAAAAAATCTCATAATCTCCAAGTAATAATTCTCTTATTATCTCTACTTTCCTCTATTAGGCCTCATTTCCTTGTAGCCCTCTTGACACCCAAAGCTCCTAGGTTTGACCAATCGACTCAACTTATAGACAAAATAATCACCTTTCTAGATACCCTTCATCTCTCTCCTAATTCATGTACAGTTTCATAACCCAACTCTTAATTTAAGTCCTCTTTCTCTTATCCTCTTTTTGGTAATTATATCTCTTAAGGCATAGTTACACACAGAAAGATGGAAACCATACCATACAGATTTGTATGGGTATAAAATCTCATTATTCCTCTATAAAATAAAAAATTGCTTGAGATTACTGTTGGGTGAATATTTTGTTGGCCAGCTAACTGGTGACCAAAATAGTTCCTATCACCACAGCATAGGAAGATTGGTCGCCCAGGTGTGCAGCTTTACTACATCAACCAGAGACAAATCTCTCCTCTCATCAAGGGGAGGTTCCCTATTAAATATGTGGAGGCTATATACAATATAAATTAGCATAAAGTAAGACACAGGGGTGGGATAAACCATCCATCTCTCTTCTTTCAGAGACGATGCTCACAGACAAAGGAGAAATCTTGGTGTAAACACTGAAGGCACTTCTCTTCTTTCAGAACTGTTCTTGCAGGAAACAACAGGATTTTATTTCAGGTAGTGAAATAACTAGTGACCAAAGGGTGTAGTAACAGTAGGATGAAACAGAACTCAAAGTCTCCACCTCAACTGCCCAAAAATTATATCACAAAGGATAATGGGGGCACAAAGTCACCCCAGAATCCTCAACACAAAAAGAAAAGAAAAACACATACTGAAATCAATTGTAAAAGCACAAAGTTTTTCCACAGTTGGTTTCAGGACACTTCCCTATTACCTTCACTAATTCTACTTACCAAATTAAATGAATAAGGATAGCTTTAGAAGATAGACATAAGAATGATCTTCTAAAATGACACAAGTCAGAATAGCACAAAGTATATGAAAAACCTGCTTTCTCATTCAGATAAAAATGAAAATGAAATTACAACATGAGCTCAAAGTCTCAGTCTTCCTCTTTCAAAATGGGTAGAGTTTCGCTCTTGTAAAATGAAAAGTCTCCCTTATAAATGAGAGATATTACAATCTTATAGCAACTACGCAAGGATTGGTGCCTTTTTTCATGGGACGACCCATGCTGCAGTCAACATCTTCAATGTATCTCCAGTTTTATTTGGAGAGACCATGCTGAGAACAGTGTGCTGCCATAACTATGGCATATCCCTTCATCTTATATGTCTCTTCCTTGGTATGGACTATCTGGTTTGTCCCCTCTGACGTCTGCACAGTTGTCCATTTGTCTTTACTTCATGGAAGGAAAAATAGGCTGCGTCCTTAAATTGCAAGCCAAAATACCTGCTTAGTGGACTATTCCACCTACTGATATTACTTCTACACAGACATTTCAGGTTTTTCCCTCTTTCTACTTTTGTCTTTTCTAGCTTCAATTTGAGCTATCAGGATCTCTTTTCACTTAATCACTTGGTTCTTCTTTTAATTTATGTATTCTATTTAAATTTCCACGGATTTTCCCTCACTTTAAATTTGACGTCTGACAGGCCGTCAATGATTGCTAGCTGCTTGAACCGTGTTGAACTTTGAACCTATGAACCATTTGAAAGTTATTGGTTCAAAGCTTCATCGGTTCACTCTGTCTCTTTTGGTCCATCGCTTCCCTGCTTAAGCTCTTCTTTGCTCTCTGGTTGAACCATCGCTTTCATTGAACTTGCCTTTGGAATCATCCATATTGTTTTTTTCTTTGGTTGAGGTTGCCTTTGAACTGCTTGACCCTGTGAACCATTGAACTTTGAACTCTTTTGGTTCAAGGTTAAATCGGTTCATTGGTTCTGCTTGTCATTTTCTCTTCCTAAGCTCTTTGTTCTTCATTGCGCTTGGTTGAACCCTTGAACCTATGAACACGTTGAACCATTTGGTTCAATGGTTCAATTATTCAATTGGTTCATTCTTTGAAGCTCTTTGTGTCTAAGTCTTTGAAGATTTCTTTCTGTGTCTTTGTTCAGCCTTTGGAACGTTCCTTAGGGAAGGTGTCCCTTCAGGTCCTTGGAAAAGTTCCTTTTTTTGACGTCAAGTGTCTCCCGTAAGGGTATCTACCCTTCAAGATTTTTCATGCAACCTTCGGGCTTTTACTTCCCTGGCGGGTTCTTGCTTCTTCGGTGGGCTTTTGGCTCTCGGAATTTTCCTCTCGACGGGATTTATCCTTTATGTCCTTTGGACAATTTGTCTGAAGGAAATATTCCTTGCCTTTGCATCTTTCCCGTCAGGTTTTTGCTTTGTCTTTCAGGCAAATTCCTTCGGACAATTTGTCTGAAGGATTTCACTTTGTCTTTTGCCTTGTTCACTTTTCCGAAGGAGTTCACTTTGTCCACTATTGCTCACTACCCTTTGCAAGGGCACTTGGCTTGGTTCACATCCCTCCGTAAGGGCACTTGTTCCTTTGGCTTTGGGGCAGCCCCTTGAACCTGCCGATTGAACCGACTGATTGACCCAACTTTGGTCCAACGGTTCAATGGTTCAATCTTGCGTTTTAAGCCATCTTTTTGTCTAAGTCTTTTGATCTCTTTGAACTGATTGAACCCGTTGAACCAAAACGGTTCAAGGTTCAACAGTTCAATGGTTCATTCCTTGCTTAGAAGCTTTTTGATGAACATTTTTAGTTGAACCAAGGCGTTGAACCAATCCTAAAAATGACTAAGCATTGAAAACTTGTTCTTTTGATTGAACTCATCTGTAAAAGCCTTTGAACCTATTGAACATGTTAACTTCAAGCATGTTGAGTCCGTAGATTTGAGTTCCTTGAAAGAGTCCGTAGAAATGCGCTTGCAAAGTCCGTAGATTCAAGCCTACAAAGTCCATAGATTCAAGCCTACAGAGTCCATAGATTTCTGAGAAAGCTTTGAAAAATGAAGAACCTGAATGCTTAGAATAATTTTTGAAAGGGGAAGAGAGAATTTTGATCTGTAGGACCAAAATAGTTCAAATGTTGTCCCAAAAATGAGTGATATTTTTGGGGGACAACAGTTGGCTCTAGTTGGGGAACTTCCTTCAGTTGAAAACTTGGAATAGCTGAGGGGAGTAGAAACTAGAATCTCCAGTGCCTTGAAGTGTGCCATTGGGCTATGGAGTCATGCTACCCAAAAAGAAAGGCTCCAAAAATGAAAATGAAAAGCACAAAATAGAACTAAAGACTATACAAATATACATATGTACAGATGATCTTATTTGATGCCTCAAAATTTGAAGCGCTTCAGATGTCGCCTACTGTGAGACAGTGAAAATAGTGTGTCATCCTGATAAACTAGTAGAAAACCATTTTGTCCCTAGAAATGGTGACAGGCAAATGGAACTCTCCACCAAGAAACCAAATTTATGTGTCTTCCTCTTGGCCTTTTCTTCTTCTTGCTCCATGGTAGGACGTGGTCTTCAAATCGAAAACCATAACTCCTTGCTCTCCCTGTGAAGAGTTCCTTTTGCTGAATTTGGAATACAGTAGTATGGTCCACCACCATAGCTTGTTATTCTGCTGGTCCAGTCTAGCACATGCTTTTATTGTCAGCATCAGACCCCTGACAAACCATCAGCTCAGCATCTCCTTTGGTGTGAAGGAGTTTGATTTCTTCATCCCGAGCAATTTTCAATTATGCGCATCTAGCTATGTAAGAATTGCTGCCATTAGATTCTAGGATCCAAGCATCATCAGAAGTTGATCTTGTATCAGATTTCTCTTCATGGGAGATGGAAGATCCTTCTTGATTTGTACTGCACCCTACCAATTTTTCTAATGCCTTATTTGGATGAAATCCTAGATTGCCAGCTATAGGACTTTCATCAGCTAGGACATGAGCATCCTCTATGGTCAAGAAGTAATTACCCCTGCCTGAAGGCTCAAATAGAATTTGAGCAGCAGGGGCTGACATTTGGGTAACCACAATCTTTTCCTAGAACAGGTCCGCACCTGGTTCTCCACTAATGTTTAATTGCTCAAGATTGGCTTGCAGGGATTCAAACTCAGTCTTTTGAATTTCAGATTTCTTGACATGATCAATCATGTCAAATGACTGAGATGGACTTGGAAGAGAGGATGGGAGTTCATCCTTTTGGTTTTTGGGAGGGGGAGGACTGATCTGCGAAGTTGAAGTAGAAGGTGCAGAGATGTTTGATGTACTAACCTTCTTGGCAATCACTGGGTCCTTTGATTGGAAAGGCAGAGTGGTACTCTGCTTAGCAATTAGAATTGCAAGCTGAGTTCGTTCCTCTATTCTTTTTTTATCATCTTGTTGGGTTGACTAATTCTCAGACTGGGTGAATACTACGTATGATTCTTCGACTGCTTCACCTTCACTTTTGGGTTCATCCTGGTAATTCAAGAAACCAATGTGGGAGTCGCCAGTTGATTCTTCTAGATCCTCGCTGAAGAGATCAACATCATTTTCTTGCTCGAACTTAGATTAGAAATAGGAAACATGTTTTGTTTCTAGATATCCAACTACTGAGTTGGCTAGAGGTGATTTAAGGGCAAGGTTCTTCTGTGGAGAAGGAAGACGATTTGGTTGCCCTTGACTTCTGGTAGTGTTGCCTTGATATGGTTGATTAGAGAATGTCCTCTTTGGTATATCTTTATATAGAGGAGTAAAAGACATACCTTGTGCCATTTGCCTTTTCAAGGATAGCAATTCATTTGCCAGCTTTTGTACAATTGGGTCAGTGGTGACTGTAGGTGAGTATTCAGAAGATGAAGAGGGTTTAGCTCTGTTAGGATCTCTCCTTATCTTTCTTGCCAAGATAAGGTCATCTTCTAGCTCAGTAGCCAAGTCTTGAGCAGCCTCAAGGTCTATGTGTCTAGCCCGTCTCAATAGAAAACTCACTTCAAGCAGCTGTGAGTTGATGAAGAAGCATTTGAGATTATGAGGTGTCGACTGGGTGACCATGGGAATCTTGTGCCTCAGCTTGTTGAACCTGGCAATAAAATCTCTCATAGGCTCATGAGGTTCCTTCTTCATTTGAGTGAACTAGGCCAACAAAGCATGTGTATTCTCTGCAGGCTTGAACCTAGCTTCAAATTTGGCTTTGAGTGTATTCCAGTCAGTCACTGATCCATCTTGCAAATGGTAGAACCAGTCTACAGCAGCACCTTGTAGTGTTTCCATGAATATCCTGACTGATATGTCTTCAAATTCCACCCCTATTACACTGCAGGCTATGTTGAAGGCTGCAATGTGTTCATCAAGGTGAACTCTCCCATCTCCAAAGAATTTGGGAAAGATCTTTCTTGAGCTGCATGGAAGTTCACACAGAGGTGGAGTCAAATTGAGTGGGCCAAAAGAGTTACCCCAGGGGCCTCGAACTTCCATGATTTAATTATAAAAAATAGGGATAACAAATCTGGGTGGAGTGGTCAGTTTGTAAAACAAAAATGGAAAAAGACTGGCCCTACTTCAGCTTGAGGCTTGAGGCTTCAAACTGCGCACTCTTTCCCAGTAGCTCTAGTTTTACAGACCAGATAATATAACAGAGGTGGAGGAAGATGGTAAGGCTATAATGAATAATGGGTAGGACACATAACGGAGTCACCAGAGTCTACAAAATAGATAAGGGAAGGAATTGCTTTAATCTGAAACTTGAGGCTTTAGACTGCATGTTCATCCCCAGTGGAGTTGCCAAAAACTATTGCGCGAGGCTGGGGAGGAAAAATTAACAATGGGAAAGCACTGGAGCAGTTCGTTCTTCCACAGCAGAATCCATGGATAAGGTTATAATGATAATGGGTAAGACACAGGTGATGTTTCAATCTGAAACTTGAGGTTTCAAATTTCACAAAATTACTGTGTCCCTAGTGGAGTCACCAAAAACTGTTGGGTGAATATTTTATCGGCCAGCTAACTAGTGACCAAAATAGTTCCTATCACCATAGCATAGGAAAGTTGGTCGCTCAGGTGTGTAGCTTTACTACATCAACTAGAGACAAATCTCTCCTCTCATCAAGGGGAGGTTCCCTATTAAATATGCGGAGGCTATATACAATATAAATAAGTAGAAAGTAAGACACAAGGGTGGGATAAACCATCCATCTCTCTTCTTTCAGAGATGATGCTCACAAACAAAAGAGAAATCTTGTTGTAAACACTGAAGGCACTTCTCTTCTTTCAAAAGTGTTCTTGCAGAAAATAGCAAGATTTTCTTTGAGGTAGTGAAATAACCAGTGACCAAAGGGCGTAGTAATAGCAAGATGAAATAGAACGCAAAGTCTCCACCTCAACTGCCCAAAGAGTATATCACAAAGGATAATGGGGGCACAAAGTCACCCTAAAATATTCAACACAAAAAGAAAAGAAATACACAGACTGAAATAAATTATGAAAGCACAAAGTCTTCCCACGGTTGGTTTCAAGACACTTTCCTATTACCTTCACTAATTCTGCTTACCAAATTAAATGAATAAGGACACCTTCAGAAGACAGATGTAAGAATGATCTTCTAAAATGACACAAGTCAGAACAACACAAAGTTTGTGAAAAACCTGCTTTCTCATTCACATAAAAATAAAAATGAAATTACAACTTGAGCTCAAAGTCTCAGTCTTCTTCTTTTAAAATGGGCAGAGTTTCGCTCTTGTAAAATAAAAAGTCTCCTTACAAATGAGAGATATTACAAACTTACAGCAACTACGCAAAGATTGGCACCTTTTTTCATGAGAAGGCTCATGCTCCAATCAACGTCTTCAATGCGTCTCCAATTTTGTCTGGAGAGACCATGTTGAGAATAGTGCACTGCCATAACTATGGCGTGTCCCTTCATCTAATATGTCTCTTCCTTGGTATGGACTGTTTGGTCTATCCCCTCTAATGTCTGCATAGTTGTCCATTTGTCTTTACTTCATGGAAGGAAAAATAGGCCGCATCCTTAAATTGCAAGCCAAAATACCTGCTTAGTGGATTATTCCACCTACTGAAATTACTTCTGCATAGACATTTCAGGATTTTCCCTCTTTCTGCTTTTGTCTTTTCCAGCTTCGATTTGAGCTATCGGGCTCTCTTTTCATTTAATCGCTTGGTTCTTCCTTTAAGTTCTGCATTTTATTTAAATTTCCATGGATTTTCCCTCACTTTAAATTTGACGTCTGAGGGGCCATCAATGATTGCTAGCTTCTTGAACCGTGTTGAACTTTGAACCTGTGAACCATTTGAAAGTTCATTGGTTCAAAGCTTCGTCAGTTCACTCTGTCTCTTTTGGTCCATTGCTTCACTGCTTAAGTGCTTCTTTGCTCTTTGGTTGAGCCATCGCTTTCATTGAACTTGCCTTTGGAATCATCCATGTTGCTTCTTTCTTTGCTTGAGACTGCCTTTGAACTGCTTGAACCTGTGAACCATTGAACTTTGAACTCTTTTGGTTCAAGGTTCAATCAGTTCGTTGGTTCTTTGGTTTTGCCCATCATTTGCTCTTTCTAAGATCTTTGATCTTCATCGCGCTTGGTTGAACCCTTGAACCTGCGAACATGTTGAACCATTTGGTTCAATGGTTCAATCAGTTCATTCTTTGAAGCTCTTTGTGTCTAAGTCTTTGAAGATTCCTTTTTGCATCTTTGTTCAGCCTTTGGAACATCTCGAAGGGAAGGTGTCCCTTTGAGTCCTTGGAAAAGGTCTTTTTTCTAACATCAAGTGTCCCCTGCAAGGGTATCTACCCTTCAAGATTTTGCATGCGACCTTTAAGCTTTTACTTGCCAATAATTAGCATTGTCAAGAATACTTGGTCTATAGACTAGCTCAATAATATACCTGTCTTCTTTGAAATCTGAATGAGGAACTAAGAGAGTTCCTGAAATAGTAAGTGCATCAGCTTTATCATTAGACTCTCTGGGTATGGAAAAAATATTGAAAGCATCAAAGCTTTAAATTTGGTCCCAAACCAAGTTACGGTAGTGGCGTAATCTTTCATTCTTGGTTTGGTATAAGTTTCTCACTTGACAAACCACTAATTCAGCATCCCCTTTGGCATGAAGAAACTTGATGCCTTTTTTTTGAGCAACCTTCATTCCAAGCAGCAGAGATTCGTATTCAGCTGTATTGTTAGTGTTACTAAATTGTAATTTGTAAGATGAAGGGAACATATCTCCTTGAAGAGATATCAAAACAATCCCAGCTCCTAAACTGGTAGAGGAAAAACTACCATCAAATTTCAAAATCCATATCTCATCTGATACTGATTTTTCTTTAGACTTTCCTTCATCAGAGATGGAGGATCCTTCTTCATCTGTATTGCAGCTTACTAGTTCTTTTGTTGTTCTAGTTGAACTGATTTTTGAGTTGACACTTTCAAGAATTATATCAAGTGTTTCATGCACTTCATTTATAGATAGAAAATAGTTACCCATACCTGCGGATTCCAAAAGAATTTGAGCTTCAGGGGCTGATGTCTGGGTGACCACATATTTTGTTTCCTTTTTAGGGAGCAACCTCTTCATTACACCTTGTACATGGATCCTTGCCTCAGATAGATCTATGCTTAGTTCTCCTCCCACGTCCTTGCAGAAATTTTATCCAAGCAAAATGCCATAAGATGTTGGGACGTTAGCCACCAAGATAGTCATCTTGATTCTCTTGTTTGAAAAGGCTGCAAATGCAAATTGGAAATCTTTGATTTGCCCCAGCAATGGTACTTGCTTGTTCTCCATAGAGAAACATCTCCCAAATATCTTGGTCAATGTGAGAACAAGAGACTTAGCTACTTTAGCAGGCATAACATTATCAGATGCGCCTGAGTCTATAATATAGTTACTCAGCTTGTGGCCATTAATTAACAGAAAAACATAGAAAGATTTTATTTTTCTAGGAGCAGCTGGGGGAGTAATGAACAAATTATTTAGAATAGACGTGTTTTTTGGAGAATTAGGAATTACCTTTTTAGCTTTTTGTCATGCAGGAATGATTTGGTTCTTGACATATTGGACCAGTTTATTCAATTGATAAGGATTAGACTACAAATATTCGAACTCAGACATTTATTTTTTTGTCTTTTTGACATGATCGATTATGTCAAATGGCTGAATCGAGCTAGGTACAGAGAAAGGTACTTCAACTTTCTAAATTTTAGGAGGGATGGGAGGTGGGTTGGTTTGCGAATTAAAAGAAGAAGGGGAAGGCAAAATTTATGTATTTGTCTTTTGAGTGATTACTGGATCCTTTGACTGAAAAGGCAGAATGGTTCCATGCTTAGCAATCGTGATTGCTGGCTATGGTTGCTCTTATGTCTTCCCTTTATCAGCTTGTTAGACTGATTGGTTCTTGGATCTGGTAAACACTACATATGATCCATCAAAAGCTTCTCCTTTGTTTTCAAATTCATCCTGATAGTTCAAGAAACCAATGTGGGAGTCGCCAACTGATTCTTCTTGATTGTCTTCAAGGAGATCATCGTCATTTTCTTGATTAATTCAGGGTGGAAAGAGAATTCTGATTCTACTTCAAGATATCCCATTGCTGAATTAGTTGGAAGAGCTTCTAGAGCAAGTTTCCCTTGTGGGAGAGGAAGGTGATTTTGTTACCCTTGATTCCTGGTAGCATTGCCCTGATATGACTGATTTGGGAATGTCCTTCTATATGAAGGAGCAGAAGAAATTCCTTGAGCCATTTGCTTTTTGAGAGCAAGCAACTCATTTGCCAACTTCTGCACCATTAGATCTGTGGTGCCTATAGATGCATATTCAAAAGATGATGAAACTCTATTTCTATTTGGATCTCTTCTTATCTTCCCTGCTAAGATGAGATTATCTTCTACCTCAGTGGCCAAACGTTGAGCTACAGCAAGATCTATTTGACCAGTACGTCTCAAGAGAAAACTTATTTTAGATAACTGAGAATTAATGAAAAAGCATTTGAGATTCTCAGCTGTAGGCCAAGAAATTACAGGAATTATGTTTTTCAATTTGTCAAATTTGGCTATGAAGTCTCTCATATGCTCATAAGGCTCTTTTTTTATCTGTGTAAGTTGAGCCAGAAGTGCATGTGCATCTTCTACAGGTTTGAATCTGGCTTCAAAATTATCTTTGAGAGTATTCCGATCAGTTACTGACCAAGCTTGTAGATGATAAAACCAATATGCAGCAGTACCTTGTAGTGTCTCCACAAAAATCCTGACTGCTACATCTTCAAATTTTACTCTGATTACTCTACAAGCTATGCTAAAGGCTGCAATGTGTTCATCAGGATGAACTTTCCCATCACCATAAAATTTGGATAAATTCTTCCTTGAACTGCATGGAAGCTCATGTAGAGGTGGAGTAAGATTGAGAGGACCAAAAGCATTACCCTAAGGGCCTTGAACTTCCATTATAAGATTATGAAAAGGAGGGATAACAAATCTCAGAAGGGTAATTATTAGCAAAGTTTTATCAATAGTAGAAGTAGATACTTCGTCTGGCAATATAGATCTGACTTTAGTAGGAGGAAAGCTCTTGGTTCATTGGAGATGAGATGGTGAAGGAAATAGATCAAAATCACTTTGTTGTACCAACTCGAATACAGGGTCAATGATACCTTTAGCCCTTTGGCTTCGTGTATATCTTGAATCTGCCAAATTGTGAAACAAAAATAGAAAAGAATTGCCCTTGCTTTGGTTTGAAGCTTGAGGCTTTAAAATGTGCATTCTTTCTCGATTGGTGTGGAGGTGAATGGATAGATTATAAATGGATAATGGGTATATCCCCAACGGAGTCGCCAAAAACTATTGGTTGAATATTTTGTCAATCAGCGTACTGATAAACAAAATAGGTTTGATCAGCCAAAGTAGGAAGATTAATCATCCAAATGTGTAGGTTTACCACATCAGGAGACTGATCTCTCCTCTCATCAAAGGGAGGTTCCCTGTATATATATATATATATATATATATATATATATATATATATATATATATATATATATATATATATATATATATATAAACAGAAAATAATACTCAAGGGTAGGACAAACCATCCATCTCTCTTTCTTCAGAGATGATGCATGCAAATCAAAGGAAAAACTCAATGGAAATAATAGACAACACTCCTCTTCTTTCAGAAGTAATATTCAGCAAACCACAAGAATACCCCTGGTAGTAAATGCAAAATGTAGCAAAGGACGTAGTAACCAATAAATCAAGATGCAGCACAAAGTCTCCACCTAAATTGCTCAAGAGTAAGATACGAAGGACAATGAGGGCACAAAGTCTTCCCAAAGTCCTTTACACAGAAATGAAAATAAAACACACTGAAAGGCAATTATGGGGGCACAAAGTCTCTCCATAGTTGACTCTTCAGGACACCTTCCTGATTACTGTCACTAATTTTGCTTGTTGAATTAAAGGAATAGAGAATATATCAAATAAAAATACATAAGAACAGTTTCTTCAACAACAAAGATATTACAGCACAAAGTCTAAAAAATCACTTGCTTTCTTATTTCAATAACAAAATATGATCAACAAACTGAGCTCAAAGTCTCAGAAGTGCCTTTCAATTTGGGCAAAGTTTCATTTTGATTCTCAAAAAAGAGATATCAATTTACAATAGAAGAGAGTCCCTTATATAGCCTCTTCAAGAAGGACTTGGGAACATTAACACATCATGTTGCATTGGAATCTATTAAGAAGACAGGCTAGAACTTAGGGGCATTTTCCCATTTGATTTTATCAATGTAGAGAAACAAGTCACGCTATCAAAAGTTTGCAACTTTTAATGTCCACTTGGTGATATGATCCTACCTTCATCATTCCTCCTTTTCTAGTTAATTAAATCAGGTCCTAAATTCAATTTGTTGTTATGTTCCTTCCTCGCTTTCTACTGGTCTTGGCCTTGAAGTCTATGAATAAATTCAGTTCTGTGGATTCAAAGGATCAATGGCTATTTTATAAGCTTTAAAATTGACGTTCGCATGCCTGTCACTATATTTTCAATGGCTAGTTCGCTATGTTGAATTGGCGTCTTCAGGCGTGTCACCCCTTGGTCCTCTTTCAACTTTTCTATTTGGCATTTTCCTAGAAAGAATCTGCCCATTCAAGCCTTAAGAAATGATCTGCTTCCTTGCAAGGTATCTGCCCTTTGGACAGTCTTTGAATGGCCTTCAGGCTTCTTGTTTTACATCTTCCTAAAGGGAAGGTGACCCTTCGTCTTCAGGGAAGTGTCCTTCTATTCGGTGCTGGGAGTCCCCCGCAAGGGCACCTGCCCTTCGGAGTCCTTCGACGGCCTTTTCCTTAGAGTCTCTCGTGGCTTGTTTCTCAGGCTTTCATGTGGACAATTCCCATGGGTATTTTCCCCGGGCTTTCTCCATGGGCAAATTCTCACAGAAAAAAAGTTTGGGGACAAATTCCCGCGGACAAAAAGTCCACAGAAATTGTTCCATCTGTTTGCTTTCTGCCCACAGCTTCTCCAAATTCTTTCGTACTTTTTGTCTGAAGGAATTCCTTCAGACAAAAAGTCCAAAGTAATTGTTTCTTGCCTTAGTCAAAATCCAAAAGAATTAACTTTGCAGCCTTCTTTGAAAATGACCCTTCTGAAGGGTACTTTTGTTGACTAAGTGTCCTCTGCAAGGGCACTTGTCCTTCAGGAGCTCTCTTGAACTTTTTTTACATTTGAACCTCTCCTTTGAACCGCTCCTTTGAACCAAGGTGATGAACCAACTGTTGAACTATTTGATTGAACCGCTTGGTTGAACCACTTGGTTGAACCAAAATGGTTCAAGCCGATGGTTCAATTGAATGAACCGAGCTTTTGAACCAAGAGGATGAACCACTTGATTGAACCTGCCTTTGAACCATTTGTTTGAACCAACCATTGAACCAAGTTTTGGTTCAACGGTTCAAACAAAGCCTTGAACCGACTGACGAACCATTTGATTGAACCAACCTTTGAACTAAAAGACGTTGAACCAAAAGATGAACCAAAGCATTGAAACAAAGCGAATGAACTGATTGGTTGAACTTTGAACTCGTTGAACCTTTGAACCAAAGTGGTTCAATGGTTCAACGGTTCAAGCCTTCTTTGCTTAGATGCTTGCCGATGGAGATTTTTGATTGAACCAAGGCACTGAAACAATCCTGAAAATGACCAAGTGTTAGAAACTGATTCTTTTGGTTGAACCTGCCTGCAGAAGCCTTTGAACCTGTAGAAATGAACCTGCCTGCAGAGTTCGTAGAAACCAAGTCCATAGTTTTCTTTAACCTTGAAAGAGTCCGTAGAAATCAACCTATGAATCCCATTGAACTTGGCCTGCAGAGTCCATAGATTTCTCTTCCTACTGAGTCCGTAGATTCTAACCTACAGAGTTCCTAGATTTAAGCCTGCAAAGTCCATAGATTTCTGAGAAGCTTGAAAAATGAGGAATTTGAATGCTCAGGACAAATTTCGGAAAGGGAAGAGACAATTTTGGTCTATAGGACCAAAATAGTTCAAATGTTGTCTCAAAAATGAGTGATATTTTTGGGAGACAACACATACTATGAACAAATATATTGTTGAGAGATTCTCAAAAATAAAACAAATTAACCTAGGTAAATAAAATTAACCCTAGGTAATAAATAACTTACCCTATTAACCTTAGGTAAGCTTAAATATTCATTATTCTAACACCCTCCCTTAAGCGAAACATAGGGAGAATGACAAACAAATATGGGTCCCGGCTACTAGGCTTGATAAGGTACCCATGTACAAACCAATCAAAATATATGAAAAATAAAGGAAGGACATCATGGGAAATCCCCCCCCAATGACAACTTCCTTCACCCCAAGCATCGTTCGCAACTGAAGATAATGAGGAGAAGCCAAAGGTTTAGTGAAGATGTCTGCAATCTACTCAGTTGTAGGCACAAACTCCAAAGAAAGAACTTCATCCTGAATAAGATGTCGAATGAAGTGCATGTGAATCTCAATGTGTTTTGTCCATTGATGCTCAATAGGATTGCGCGAAATATCAATCGCACTTTAGTTGTCACACCAAAGAGTAGTAGGACCCTGCTATGTGAAGCCAAACTCTCCAAGCAACTATCAAAGCCAAAGTGTCTCCTGACTAGATTTGACAGCACCTTGATACTCAGCCTTAGTATAGGACAATGCAATAGTAGTCTGCTTTTTGCATGCCCAAGAAACTAGACTTGAACCAAGTGTGAAAGCAAATCTGCAAGTGGACTTGCGAGTGTCAACATCACCAGCCTAATCAGAGTCAGTGTATCCAACAAGCTGTGTAGAACTCTATGGTGTGTAATGTATACCAAAGTGAGTGGTGCCCCGAATGTAGCACAAAATACGCTTGGTTGCTTACCAATGACTCTCATGAGGCTCATGTGAGAATCGAGAGACAAGGTTCACAGGAAATGTGATGTCGGGATGGGTATGATTCAAGTACAACAGACTACCTACAAGTTGCCTATACAAAGTTGGATCAACAAGAGGAGTCATACAAGTAGCAGACAACACAATACCTGATTGATATGGAGTGGAGGTAGGCTTACAATTAGCCATGCCAAATCGATGAAGAAGATCTGTCGCATACTTCTGTTGTCCAATAGAGAAGCCCTCAAAAAACTGAAAAACTTGAAGACCAAGAAAATAATGTAGAAGTCCTAGATCTGTCATATCAAACCTATCTGCCAACTTGTCCTTGATGTCATGTATCAAGGAATCTAAACTGCCAGTGAGGATGAGATCATCAACATACAAAACCAATATGACAAGCTCCTCACCTTGCTTCAGGATGTATACATTGTGATCTGACTCACAACAAATAAAACTAGAACTCAAAAGAAAACTATCCATCTTCTCATACCAAGCTTTAGGAGCTTGTTTGAGGCCATAAAGAGAACGACAGAGTCTACAAACCAATGATGAGTCCTGCACAAATCCTAGAGGTTGCTCCATATAGATCTCCTTATGGAGATCACCATGCAAGAAAGCACTCTTCACATCCATCTGAAAAATTGACCAAGAATGTGAAGCAACAAGAGAGAGTACAAGCCGAATAGAATCCATCTTAGCTACAGGGGAAAAGGTCTCAGAGTAATCAACCCCTTCAACCTGTGAAAAACCCTTAGCTACTAATCTAGATTTGTACTTATCTACTGATCCATCTACAACATATTTGGTCCTATAGACCCATTTACATTTTACAAGTTTTCTTCTCTTAGGAAGAGGGACAAGATCCCAAGTATCATTCTTCATCAATGAAGAATACTCATCATACATAGCAACATCCCACTCGGGTATACCAATGGCCTCAAAAAACAACACTGGATCATCTGTACAAGCTTGTCCCAAAAGAGCAACACCAGATGTTTGTGAGCAAATGCAATGAGAATCAGATGGATCACCAATGAAAGAACCAGCTGCCTGTAGAGTGCTCTTTGCCCACTTGGGCAAAGGTGGTGAAGAAGATGGTTGTGGTGGCTGAACAAGTGCAACATCATCATCATCAATAATAGAAAGTAAATCCTCACTATCCTCGGTAAAAGGAGGGGGAGAAGAAGAACTAGATGTACACTCCTATGGAGTGGGTAGCTCATCAACCTAAACATCCCGTCGAAACAACACATCATGTGTGATAGGATCAAAAAGATAGTAGGCTTTTACATCTTCACAATAACCAACAAAAATGAGTGGTTGGCTTTTCTTCTCCAATGCTTTACATTTGTCATCAGGAACAAACACCCATGCTTGACTCCCAAAGATGCGAAAACCTAAAATATCAGGCTTGATCCTAGACCAAGCTTCTTCTGGTGTCATATTTTGCACAGCTTTGTGAGGCATACGATTTTGAATGTAGTTTGCACAATTTATAGCTTCAGCCCAATATTGTGGACCCAAATTTTTAGAGTGAATCATACAATTAGCCATCTCTTTTAATGTCGATTCTTCCTCTCTGCTACACCATTTTGTTGAGGAGTGTGTAATTTAGTGAACTGGTGTTGTATCCCATGCTCAATACAAAAATCATAGAAAGCATTACTTTCATATTCCTTCCCATTGTCAGTGCATATCTTCTTAAGAGGAATAGATGATTGTTTTTCAACAAAGGTTTTGAAATCCTTAAAAGTCTCAAAAACTTCACTTTTCAACTTGAGAAAATATACCCAAGTTTTACGAGTGAAATCATCAATGAATGTGAGTGCATATTTAGCCCCTGAAAAAGAATGAGTTGGAAAAGTCATCAAATCGCTATGAACCAACCCTAAGGGTGCATTTGCACGTGTGGCCTTACCAACTGGAAACGGATCCTAGTGTTGTTTACCAACTAGACAACCAAGACACACCCCATCAATACATGAGACCTTAGGAAGGCCTTTTACAAGATGTTTTGTACTCATTTGTTGCATATATCCATAACTCAAATGTCCTAATCTCTCATGCCACAATTTGCTGAGATTATTACCATGTGCTATAAGTGAAGAACCAGAAGACATAAAAGACTCAAACTTATCAAAAGTATAGAGTCTTGTAGTATGGTCTGTTGTACCTGTAGCAACTATCTCACTAGGATCATTACATTCTCTTATTACAACATCATTTGAAGTAAACTCCATAGTTTTATCAGTACCAAAATTACATATTTGATATACAGAGAGAAGATTAGAAGAGATTTGGGGTACAAGCAATACATTGTTAAAACATCTATCCTGTTTGTCAACAGTACCAGATCCCAAAACTTCAATCTGTGAGGAGTTACCCATAACGATATGTAATGTACTACAATCTGTAAGAGAAGACAATAGATCCTTAGAATGTGTAAGATGGTGAGAAGCACCTGAGTCAAATATCCACTGATCATGACATGAAGATATAGCCCTAGCTGAAAGTGCTTTCCCTTTTCCTGCAAGAGAAGTAGAAGGAGATGGAGACGGAATGGAAATTTTGTGTTGTCTGACTGCTGCCTCTAATGCTTCCATCTTCTTAAAACATCTACTTTTATCATGATTAGGACCACCACAAAAATTACATGGACCAAATGTTTTCTTCTTTTGCTTAAAGGACTTTTTGGTCTTAGTAGATTTAGAATGATGAGGTGTTTGGGTGGTGGACTCTGGAGGGTTATTTGAAGGTGTTTGCTTTTGTTTAGACTTAGGTGAAGGTTTTCATTTAGAAGAATTATCAACTAGAGCATGACTAGGACCAGGTAGAGCATCTAAGGCCATTAATTTTGTTTTCTCCCTAGTCAAATTTTCACAAAAAACTTCAAAGGAAGGCCATTTGAATTCATCACCTAATGTATCCATCATAGTATAAACAGCAGAGGAAAAAACACTATATGGTCTTTTCAAATTTGATAAAATCATGAAAATGCACTCTTGATCACTTTTATCCTTGTCACCAGCTTTCAACTGTGACCTTATAAATTTGAATTTTGCTAAGAATTCATTTATTGAAGGGAAATCTGATGGAGAGAGAGTACTCAATTCTACATCTAATTGCAAAATTTTAAACTCATTAACTTTTCCAAATAGGTTTTTAAATTTTTCCCATACCTCTTTTGGTGTAGTAGCATCTGCAATGTGAAATTGAAGATTATCTGAGACATTGAGGCAAATCAATCCAAGAGCCTCATCCTGCTTACAACCATATGCATATTTGTCTTTTTCAGTGGTGAATGTTGTAGGTGTTGTTTCAGAAAAAATTCTCCATAAGCCCTTTGATTGAAGGAGTTGTTGCATTTTCGGCTTCCAAACATGGTAATTTTTAGAATTTAGGGTTTCAAACAATCAGGATTCCATTCCTGAGGAAGATGATGAAGTTGACAAGAATATCCTAGACATTCATTTTTCCTCAAAACACCCCTCCTGTTACAATTTAATGTCTCCCGACGAAAAAAAAATTAGCCTTAGCTTATACAAAGGTAAAAAAAATGGCTTTATGCAAAAAAAATGTAGGGGGATTTGACCCCAAGACTTCCTCCCTACAATTTTTTAACAAAATACCTCTAGCCACTTTAGCAAAGTCAAATTTGTACTTTTAGAGCTAGAGACTTGCATTTAAACCACTAAAATTAAGAAATTAATAAAAAAAATAAGCCAAAATGACTCACACGTGTGAGATAAATTCTAAATAATCTTTGGATTTATCATAATTAATCTCTTGTTCCAGCAAGGCGTGGTGATCAGAGAAATTTTTGAGAAATTTGTAAACATAGGCCAAGGAAATCACCTCTCAGCAAATGCAGAATTGGCTCCACTGGATCTGCCCAAAGGACTGTATGGCCTGGTCCAAATCCATCCTTCTCAACTAGAAATGAAATCCTAAGAAGTCTGCTAACACATAAAATTATCAGATTTTGATTTTATGTAGCATAAGGCGTTCAAAATGGATGAAACCATACGGCTATGTTGCAGACTAAAAATAGTTTTTTAAATTCATGTTGTAACCTTCCAAAACACTGTACGGCCTGGTTCAAATCCATACTAATTTATATGGAATGAAAGCTAGCACAATCAGCTTTCACAAACAGGTCTCAAATTTTGAAAAAGTTGAATGTACGATCTGCCACATCAGAAAAATGTACAGGCACTGCAATCTGCCAAAAGGAACCAATCAGCCGGTTTTTGAATAAAAGAGCTGTACAGCCAGCATGAAATGAAAAAATTCAAGTTGAAATGGATTCTTGACTTGATTTTCTACGCCCCTGTGAAAAAAAAATCTGATTTTGGAAATCTGTACAGTCATTAATGAGCATAAAGTACAGAATTTTCTTAAAAAAAACTTGTAAACAAGAACCAGAATTTGAGAGAATAACAAATATCTGTAACACATCAATAAAATAATGTTTTTGAATGTGTTAATAGATGAAAAATGATAAAAATTTTGCAAGGAAGAGGATCTTCAACTGGAACTCCAAGCTCTGATACCATGAAAGAATGAACAGGAGATACACAGAATCTACAGGATCAATCCAGGAAAAAGAACCCACAACAAATAACCTGTAAATAATATCAGAGAATAAAATAAATTTCTCACACCTAAAAAATAGGTGATAATCCTATGAATTCTCTGTATTCTCTCATTAATCTCTTGTTATTTTCACATATATTGTAAAGTATTTATAATACAAATAGTTTATTTTATGACAACAAACTATTTGTTGTGATTACAAAATAGAGAAAACAAACTATTTGTTTTCACATACTACGAAACAAATATATTGTTGAGAGATTCTCAACAATAAAACAAATTAACCTAGGTAAATAAAATTAACCCTAGGTAATAAATAACTTACCCTATTAACCTTAGGTAAGCTAAAATATTCATTATTCTAACAGTTTTAAGATTTTCTAAGAGTTTTAATAAATGTTATTCAATTTTCTATCTTGAAACCCTATTCCTAATTTACACAGGCCTGTGGAAGGCTGAGAGCCTACTAAAAGGGCTAATTTAAAATCTAGGAAACTTGACTCACTTACAACTCTTGGGTAAGATCTGCCCAATTATCTTGACATTCTTCATCAATTGTTTGGCCTTAATTCATCACAATATGTTCTCCAAATGCAAGAATACATAGTTATGGGTTCTCTCTCTAGGACTGTGTAATAGTATATGCCATCTCTCACAATTTTACATGGATTTAGTGCCTCAAAAAGGATTATTGTGACCATGCACACTCTCTAAACTATATTTATGTTCCAAACCATTTCTATAACCATCAAATAATCATCCATACTTCCACCTTCTTACCACTCTTTGATTGTGTATTGTAAAATGACTCTTTATAGGCTGTGTGAGAAGGTTTTCTTGGTTTCTTGCATTTCAACTAGATTTTTCAGATTCCAACTGGATTTACAACATCAAGTATAACTCATAACAAGTATCATGATCCACTCAATTAATAAACCCTGATACAATTATCAATAATTCAATACACTTGTCTAACTAGACTGTCTCCTCACAGAATTAC
Source organism: Torreya grandis (assembly GCA_037957365.1). Classification (NCBI taxonomy): domain Eukaryota; kingdom Viridiplantae; phylum Streptophyta; class Pinopsida; order Cupressales; family Taxaceae; genus Torreya; species Torreya grandis. The sequence goes on along the minus strand of JARHVA010000716.1, from coordinate 310,920 downwards.
TTATACTTGGACTGTGTACACTTTTTGATGGAGGTTAGCACCAAATATTAAGCTGAGAGATTATTCTAAGCATTCTTGGATGGTTAACATCATCAATTATGTATTTTCAACACCATTCCATTATATTAATCACAAAAATGAACTCTAACTTGATAACTATGTTCCCTTTCCTTAAATTATGACAAAATAGAGCTTCGTTAATTTGTATGTTGCATCTTGATCCAAAAATTTATAAGAAATAATACATTTATATTCAAGTAAAACAATACTTACATAAATCAAAGATTAATAAGAATTCAAAAACACTCACTTTAAGCATTCTTATAACTATATTGGTCTCAATGCTTACAAAATACTCATATATAGATTTTTTACAAATCATTGGGCAGAGTTCTTCCACATTTTGATGCTTTGTTTTTTTCTCAACTAATCTATTTTTCCAACTTCGAGAGTCTCCCCTCTCTTATTTTCACACACACTAAATATACATGCATTTCTTCTCATTTTTTGTTCTAAACATGTAAAATAAACTCTTAATCTTGGTCATCCCATGTTGGATGGCAATTATACCATATTGTTTTATGGCCTACCTTCCTTATTTTTGATTTGTACATTGAAAACCACTAAATTAATCTCCTAGGACCTTCTAGGAAAATTTCCAAACATTGACCAACCTTTTGATTCTATTGGACATGGTCATTGGTGTCTTAAGTTGTCATTGATGTCAAAAAGAGCATGTGGTACTAATGCATGAATGACAAAGTGATCATATTGAGATCTTGAAGAGATATGGTATATGTATATGTCTATAAGGTTATGATGCATCCATATATGTCTTGGAGGAGATCTAAAATGTTTTGTGATCATTTAGAATGAGCAAAATACATTTTCTAGCTTAAGAGAAGCTAAACCATCACTACATGTCATGCAGATATGAAAGATCTAGCAAGTTTGAGCATTTATTTCAAGTATGTAAAAATTCAATATTAGTCAAAAGATTACATGGAGATGTTTTCTATAGTTCTAAGAAGCTACCCTAAAAATTTGGAGTCTTGAAGTGTTGTCTAGCTCAAGTTATAAAGCTTCAAAGTTGCTCTAGCAAAGTGTGATGGGTTAGAGACCATCAAGTTTAACCACGTCAAAGACTAAGGTCAGTGGTCTAGAAGATCCAATAGTGAGCGCTTAATCATACATATTGAGATCAATGGTGCCTATGAAGTCAACATGTCAAAGGTTGCATGTGCAGGTGACAAGTGTTACAAGTTCGCTAGTCTGATATAAGATCAACGAAGAGTGGCAGTTCATACTGATGAAGATCAATGGTGCAGGAAAAGTCAAAGAGTCAACAATGCACATGAGACTACCAAGTGGCATAATCACAAGAGACTTTCATTAAAGTGATTAGAAGGCAAATGATGGTGCCAAGTGGCATAATATTGGGAGTTCTGATCAAGATCTCATGATGAACACTACAAGATAAAGACCAGGCTACTCATCAGAGATCAACGATGCATATGTGGGTCAAGATTGTTAGAAAGCACAAGATGAGGTCAACATGTTTGAGGTTTAACATTTGGATAGTGGAGCACTAAGATTTAAAGCTTGAGTTACTTTCAAAGAAGATCGATGGTGTGAGTTGAGCGAGTTGAGTGAAGAGCATGAGATGTGTTCTAAATGACCGAGGTTTAACTATGATCATTTGGATTTAAATATTTGAATTTAACAAAGGAAAGACCAGTGCTTGGTTTTTGAGCCATAACTTTTGATCTATGTAGAATTTGATGTTATAGTAACAAGAAAAGTTATAGAGGACTTCAAGATGCATCTAAAAATATTTATTTGAAAGTATAAATGTTTGTATAGTCAAAGTTATTGAGCTCCAAAGGTTAATTTATGTTTTTTCATGGTGACTGTGTGCATATAATGTAGTTTAAGCAAATTGAGCTTTAGCAAAAGGGTGTTGTGATGGTTGTTATCACTGAAGGAGGGCCTATAGATTGTGTGGCATGGATCTATGTATTTGAAAGTGTTCTTGTATTCTTAGTTTACTCAGATAAGTGTCAAAGAGGTGAATCGGTCTTCATAAGACCTAAAAGGTGACTTAGGCCTATTTGAAAGAGGGTTATGCTTAAAGGTGACCCATGTTATATGCCTTAAGGGTGAAGGCATATGTTGTGGCCAAAAATGAAGGTTGTGATCATAATAATCATGAAGACTCTATAAAATTTGAAACCAAAATGTGATGGTTTTAAGATGTGTGGAATAGGAGTTGAGATACTAGTAGAGACATGTGTGAGCAGAGCATGTGTTGAGAGTGCAGAATATAGAGAAAAGAGGTAGGTCAGAGTGAATATTGTGTGTATGATCTTTTGGTCATGTCTCTATTGTGATTATAGAGTTGTTGTAGGTTTGTGGTTGAGGATGAGCGAAGAAGTTTAGGGTGATCCAAAAGGGTGCTTTGGATGTATTGCTTGTGTGAGCAAGGTTGAAAAAGTGTGAAGGGTGAAAGAGAGGTGGTATACATTGTGTCTCCGTCAGATTGAAGTGTAATCAAAATTTTATAGCTGTTGATTTCATAAGTGTTGTATGGGTGCTCAACATTTAAAGAAAGTGGGTGTTTATTCATACTTAGGGGTGGGTGCTCCTTGTGAAGTGGGTGCTTCACTAAAAGGGTCTCTTGTTTGTGCTCATCTTATAAGACAAGTAGTCCATGTGTTTTCAGGATTGAGAGTGGGTTTTATTCCCCATGAGGGTTTCCCATAGGAATCATGTGTTATGTGTTTCATCTTGTGTATGCTTTGAATGTATGAGATCTTTTATTTATGTTGCTTGATCAAGTTGATAGATGCTATTTGATTAAGAGTTTGAAAGGATCTATATTAAAGATAGAAATATCTAATATCACTGATTCACCCCCCTCTTAGTGATTGTACCTCCAACAATTGGTATCAGATTAGAACCTTCATTGCAAGTTTAACTACTTGAAGGTGATCTAAGGTACAATATGGAAAGTCAACAGATGCAGGGTTCTCTACAAAGTAATCATCAATGTTCAATGGGTCCAATTATATTTTTTGGAGTGTAAAGATGAAGACCTATATCGTGTCAATAGGGTTTGAAATTTGGCAATCCACTGTAGATGGATATTCATCCCCCCAACCCCTCCAACTAGTGCAGCTGATAAGAAGATATGTGAGAACAATTCCAAGGCAATTAATTCCATCATCGGTGGACTTTCAGAGACTGAATACACCAAGGTAATTCATTGTAAATCTATCATAGAGATATGGGACAAATTTTAGATCATCTATGAAGGGGATTCAAAGGTCACGTTGTACAAGTTACAAACTCACCAAAGACAATTTGAGAGTCTCAAGATGAAGGAAGAAGATTATGTGTCATCCTTTTTACAAGGAGTTGATGAGATTGTGAACATTATCAAAGGTCTTGGAGAGAATATTAAAGAATCTACTATAGTACAAAAGGTATTAAGGTCTCTCTCCCTCAAGTTTGATTCTAAAGTGTCTATTGTAAAACAAAGTCATGATCTTACTCAAATGAATATGGATGAATTACATGGCATCCTTACTACCTATGAGATGAGAGTCAATGATGACAAATTACCAAAGAAGGAAGCAGTATTCAAGACAGAAATGAAGTTAAATAAGAAAAAAACTCAAGGTATGGAAGTAAAGTATGATGAGTTATTTGATGATGAACTAATATCTTTGTTTATAATAAAATTGAAAATAGGCTCAGGGAAGTATAAGGGTAAACTACCTTTCAAATGTTTCAATTATAGAGAAGTAAGACATTTTGCTAACAAGTGCCCTCATAATCATAAGAAGAATGATGATGAAGCACATGGTAAATCCAAGATGAAGGCAAGAAGATATTTAGGTCTGATAAGGGGAAGAAAGGATTTAGAAAGTATGACAACAAGAAGAAATCTTTAAAGAACAATAAAATTCTCTACACTAATAAAGATTGCAGATCATTAGATGAGAGTGAAGACAATGATTTTGAGTTTGATAATGAAGATGATGGTCCTGTTGAAGATGAATTTCTTTTTAGGGCAAGATAAGGAAGGTTCTCATATCAAGAAGAGTCTACTTCGAGTGATTTATAGGTTGAAGAAAATAGGGAGGACTATGGGACTAAGTTGATGAATGCCCTTGAAGATCTGAAGATTGAGAAGAAGAAGACCAAGAAGATGAAGTCTCAAATCAAGGACTATGAAGAGCAATTCAATGTTTTTGAGGTAAGAATGAATGAAGAAACCAAGGAGCATGAAGATATAGTCAAGCATCTTAGTTGTTAATTGAAAATCCTATCCATAATCTTGAAAGCTAAAGAAGATGAGTGCTCAAGGTATGAAATTGAAAATGAGTCATTGAAAGCTGAGTTAGAAAAGACATATAGTAAGATGAAGTCATATGTGATGTTTGAAAAAATCTCAAGTGAGTTAAACAACATTATGAATATTCAAAAGCATGCTAGTGATAAAATTAGACTTGGTTATAAATAAGAACAAGACAATGTAACTCAATACAAGATAAAGACCAATGTGAACAAGGACAATCAGACCTTGAAAATCAATCATTAGTTAAGGAATGAAGGTGTTGGTATAATGAGGAAAAATAAAATTAGAAAACCAAATGCCATGAGGTATGGAAATTTTAATGGTTAATTTTATACTTGTAATCAATTTGGTCATAGGGCTAGAGAGTGTAGAAGCCCTGCTAAGAATGAATGAAATTATCAATCAAATAGCATAAGCAAGGTTGAATGCTTCAACTGTCATGATGTGGGAGACTTTGAAAAATATTTTCCAAATAAGTTAAATCAAGTTGATTTTCCCTCAATACTAATAGTTTGCTATAATTGTGAAAAGATTGGTCATATTGCTAGCTTCTGCAAGCAAAGGCCATCAAGTCAAAATAAGTTCAATCAGACTCTTAGAGTGCAATAAAGAAGACAATATAACTTATGGAAGTCAAAGATGAAAAGTATGAGTCATAATGATCCTGTAGGTCCAAGTGGTCTATTTTCTAAAGTGGAGAATGCTACAGAGGTTGAAGAGAATAAGGAGATCCCACTGATTGCTCTTATTGAGAATGAAGAGACCAAGCTCAAGGAAAAGACCAAGGTGCTAGTTGAGACTAGTTCTGAGGTGATATTAATGTTGTTGAACATGTTTTATGCAAAGAACATCAGTTTTCAATATCTAGTGATGAGGCTCTTTCTTCAGTTGAGAAGGTATGTCATGAATACTTGGTGTCTCCATGTATTGTCAAATCAAGCTTGAAAGAGAAAGAGAATATTGTAGTAGATGAGCATGTTACTTTTCTTAATCCTAAGATGAAAAATAAGTACTATAATTATAATATGACCAAGGAAGAGAAAGAATATGAGGAGTTATGGGCAACTCTTGGTTTCACATTATTTTAGGACACTGTGAGTTAGGGTATCTCTATCTAAGCGTTAAAAAGACATTTGACAAGCAAGAGGAAGCATGGTGGATGCCAGTTGAGATTTGGTTGATGTTGCAAGAAAATAATATCATTTGAATATATGCTTGGCTAAGGGGGAAAAATGAGTCTTATAAATCTGCTCCAAGATGTTGTGATGGAATGAAGTTATGTGTGCAAGGTTTGTAGGCTAGGTATAGAGATATCCAGGTGTAATTGCAAGTTGTCAAGGTGTTTTAATGGCATATAAAGTTGTGATTACTTTATTCATATGTGTTCCAGGTGATTTCAAGTTTTTAATATATTTTATGTTCAATTGGAAAAAATTTGTTTGCTCTCGAGTTTCCCAGTTTGTGCTTAAAGGTATGCAAGTCAAAAACCATGGTATAGGAAGTATGGGTTCCCAAATAAATCAAGGCTCAAAATTTGGTCCAAAAGTATGTATTGATGACCTCCAGGTATGGGAAAAAATTTAGAATTGGGATTTGACCTTAAGATGGTGTGTTGACCAAGTTTCTCTTATAAACCTAATATTTTGGTCTTTGTTGGAAAAGTGATTTTCATAATGAGTTGATGTCTGATTTTGCTTAATCATTTGAAATGGTCAAATGGGTGCTTAAAAAGTCTTTCACAGTCTTCTATAAGTGTGTGGTTGGTTCCATAAAGGAAGATTTGTGCAAGTAGAGGGTTAATTGGCTAGTAGGTTTGAGAAGGAAGTATGTTGTAGAAGAAGAGATGAGTGTTGATTTTTGACATGTTTGAAGGGGCATATGATTTTACTCTAGATATGAAATTTAAAGCCATGAAATTTAATACACAAAATGTTATGGGTTATGGAAGGTCCAGGTAGGGCTACAAGGCTTTTAAGCAAGGCTAGTATGAAGAAGTGGACTTTTTGGTCATTTTCTCCAAAAGACCAAGATGGTCTAAAGATGCTCAAGGGGTGCCTAAGTTCAGATGACCTATAGGGAGTCCCTCTCAATGTTCTCAAGATTGGTGTATATCAAAGACAATATGACATAAGATGGAGCATGGAGTTAGGGGGAGCTTTCTAAGCTCTGTGGGCAACTTGTTAAGTCCAAGGATCAGAGAAGTCCCAGCTCAGACAGATACATGTCAAATGGGGAGCCATTGGTTCATTTTCCTAAAAGTATGTAAGTATCCTAAGCATCTTAAAATAGTATTTTGATTGCATACATGATGTTAAAGAATGATTATTGGCATGTTGAGAAAGAGATCCTTTGTCATTAATGTCAAAGGGGGAGAAAGATCAGAATGAAAAATTATTCAGTACGAGAGAAGACATTCTAAGTGTGGTTTGCCATCAATGATAAAGGAAGAGATTCTTGGGCATGGTCATTGGTGTCTTAATTTGTCATTGATGTCAAAGAGAGCATGTGGTACTAATGCATGAATGACAAAGTGATCAGATTGAGAGATTGAAGAGATATGACACATGTACATGTATATAATGACAAATAAGAGGTTGCGAGGCATCCATATATGTCTTGGAGGAGTTCTAGTATATTTTTTGATCATTCAGAATGATCAAAATACATCTTCTAGCTTAAGAGAAGCCAGACCGTCACTTCACGTCATGCAGATATGAAAGATCCAACAAGTTTGAGCATTTATTTTAATTATATATAAATTCAATATTGGGCAAAGGATTACATGGAGATGTTATCTATAGTTCCAAGAAGATACCCTAAAATTTTGGAGTCTTGAAGTGTTGTCTATATCAAGTTATAAAGCTTCAAAGTTGCTCTAGCAAACTATGATGGGTCAGAGACCATCAATATTAACCACGTTGAAGATTGAGGTCATTGGTCTAGAAGATCCAACGATGAGCGCATAATCATACACATTGAGATCAATGGTGCATATGAAGTCATCTCAAAGGTTGAACACATAGGTGACAAGTGTCACAAGCTCATTAGTCTGATAGAAGATCAACGGAGAATGATGGTTTGTACTAATGAAGATCAATGGTGCAGGACAAGTCAAAGAGTCAATAATGCACGTGAGACTACCAAGTGGTATAAGCATAAGGGACTATCAGTATAGTGATCAGAAGGCACGTGAGGGTGCCAAGTTTCATAATATTGAGATTTTTGAGCAAGATCTAATGATGAACGCTACAAGATAAGGACCAGGCCACTCAACAAAGATTGATGATGTGTATATGGTCAAGATTGCCAAAATACATAAGATGAGGTCAACATGTTTGAGGTTTAACATTTGGATAATGGAGCACTACGAGTTAAAGTTTAAGATACTTCTGAAGAAGATTGATGATGCAAGTTGAGCAAGCTGAGCGAAGAGCACGAGATGTGTTCTAAGTGACCAAGGTTTAACTATGACCATTTGGATTTAAATATTTGAATTTAACGAAGAAAAGACTAGTTCTTTGTTTTTGAGTCATAACTTTTGATCTATGCAAAATTTGATGTTGCAATAAAAAGCAAAGTTATAGAGGACTTCAAGGTACATCTAGAAATATTCATTTAAAGGTCTATATGTTTTTACAATCAAATTTATTGAGATCTAAAAGTGATTGTGTGTTCATTCATGTTGACTATGTGCACATAATGTTGTTTGAGAAAATTGAGATTTAGCGAAAGGGTGCTTTGATGGTTGTTATCATGTAAGGAGGACCTATAAATTGTGTGGCATGAGTCCATGTATTTTAAAGTGTTCTTATGTTCTTAGTTTGCTCAGAGAAGTGTCAAAGAGGTGAATGGGCCTGCATAGGACCTAAAAGGTGACTTACGCCTATTTGAAATAGGGTTGTGCTTAAAGGTGACCTATGTTAGATGCCTTAAGGGTGAAGGTATGTTTTGTGGCTAACAAGGAAGTTTGTGATCATAATAATCATGAAGAATATATAAAAGGTGAAATCAAAATGTGATGGTTTTAATATGTGTGGAATAGGATTTGAGAGACTTTTAGAGACATGTGTGATCAGAGCATATGTTGAGAATGCAGAAGATAGAGAAAAGAGGTAGGTCAGAGTGAGGACTATGTGTATGACCTTTTGGTCATGTCTCTATTATGATTATAGAGTTGTTGTAGGTTTGTGGTTGAGGATGAGTGAAGAAGCTTAGGGTGATCAAAAAGGGTGCTTTGGATGTATTGCTTGTGTGAGCAAGGTTGAGAAAGTGTGAAGGGTAAAAGAGAGTTGTTATATATTATGTCTCCATTAGATTAAAGTGAAATCAAAGTTTTGGAGCTGTTGATTTCATAGGTGTTGTGTGGGTGCTCAACATCTAGAGCAATTGGGCAGTTGTTCATACTTAGGGGTGGGTGCTCCTTATGAAGTGGGTGCTTCACTAAAAGGGTCTCTTGTTTGTGATCATCTCATAAAACAAGTAGTCCATGTGTTTGCAAGCTTGAAAGTGGGTTGTATTCTCCATGAGGATTTCCCACAAGAATCATGTGTCAATGTTTGATTTTGTGTGTGTTGAATGTATAAAATCTTTTGTTTTTGTTGCTTGATCAAGTTGATATATGTTTGACTAAGATTTTGAAATGATCTAAATTGAATATTGAAGTATCTGGCATCACTAATTCACCCCCCACCCTCTCAGTGATTTTACCTTCAATATTTTCATAATACCCAATCATCACTCTAAAACATAGTTCAATAATTCAAATTTTCAAACTAGCCTTTTTGGTGGGAAACTCCCAAAAGGATATAATCACTCAAATTTCAAAACATCTAAGGACTTTAATGCAACCTAGGGGATCCTATAAGACCCCTCACCACTACTCAAGACCAAAAATGGTCACAATAAACCTTATAGAACATTTTTCCATTCTTAGCAATTATGATACTCTGCATCATACTCCCCAAGTGGGAGAATTTTAACTCTTGATCAAATGTTCCTTGTCAATCTTCTTTATTGTTTTCCAATTTATCTTCTTGTTGAGCACACACCAAACTAAGAGGGGGGTAAATTAGTGTGTAGTAATAATATACTTTATTTCTAATTAACTTTCATAAATAAACCATTCACATAAGAATAAGTAAATGTGCAACATAGAATTTACGTGGAAAATCCTCAATGTGGAAAACCCATACTTGAAAGACTGCTTGGATCTACTATCCAAATCCAACCATAAAATTAATAATTATTTCTACAAAAGTTTTTTATGCACCAACCTATTTGGATACACCAACCCCCAATACCAAGAACCAACTTATCAAGAGACACCGATCTCTTTAAATTAAAACACCAACTTCGCTACCAAGCACCAACTTAGCGAAAGACACCGATCTTTTTGTTTTGAGACATCGATCTCACTTAAACAATTTCCACCTTCTCACTATTTCTTTATCAATAAATGATGGCACAATCAAGTTTCTCTCTTCTCCCTCTTCTCTCTCTTCCTCTTCTTCACCTTCTATATGATAGAAAGAATTATTTCTACACTTTTTCTAACTTCCATTCATTTCTTTTTTATACTTCTTCATGCCTTTTGGAAAGGGTGTGATTTCTCCCAAGGGATATTATCTCTCCAAAGGTGGTTGGCCATCATTAATACATATCTGACTACAAATTAAAAACATTATATTATTGGTTAGCGCTTTCAATTGTTGTCCATCGCACTATGCAAGTCCGGAGCTCTAGGCGAGTCTGAAGCTACTGAGTGAGTCCAAAGCTCTAAACAAGTCTAAAGCTACTGAGTAATTCTGAAGCTTTGGATGAGTCTGAAGCTACTGAGTGAATTTGAAGCTTTCCTTTCCCTTTTCCATTCACATCAATGACAATATTCCAACAATCTCTCCTTTTGTCATTGATGGTAATCCTTGTAGAAAAAATGGTACATGAACTCCCCCTTTGATGTAGTTATCCTCTTTTACTCCCCCTTTTTTTGATCCTCCCCCTTTGACATTAATGGCAAAAAGACATACAACATAATCATATTGTATATCACCAAAATATCCATGGAATTGAATAATACTATGATTAACTCCCCCTTAATCCATGCTTTTCTTGATGGATTTAATGACTAGATAAAAAATGGATCAATCCTAATTTTTGTCTTAGAAACTCAAAAGTTTATTTTGGAGGTGGCTTCATGAAGATATGTGTTATCTATTCCTTTCTGACAATGTATTCCTTCTTTACTTATTGATTTTTAAATTGTTCTCTTAAAAAATTATACTTGATGTAAATATGCTTAGTTCTTGAATGCATAACTTGATTTTTGGAGATGATTATTGCACTTGTATTATCACAAAAAATAAAAATTGGATTGACATACTGAATTCTAAAATCACTCAAGGTTGTTTCATCTAAAGGACCTATGTACAACTTGATGTTGTTTTTATGTACTCAGTTTCAGTTGTGGACAAGGAAATGGAGGGCTATTTCTTACTCAACCATGACACAAGACTCTTTCTAAGAAAAAATGCACCTCTAATTATGTTCTTTCTATTATCAATGTTGCATGTCCAATCTGCATCAGTATAAGCTATAAAAGTGAATTCCTTTCCTATTGGGTACCACAAACCAAGATCCATAGTGCCTTTGAGATACCTGAATATCCTTTTGACTGCCTGCAAGTGTGTTTCTTTTGGTGTTGCCTAAAATTTGGCCACTAGACCTACTACCTACATGATATCTAGTTTTGATATAGTAGTATACAATAGACTACCAATAATTAATATATACAAGGTCTGATTGACTTCTGTTGACTCATCTTTTCTCGATTTACACCCTATTACCATTGGAGTACTTTCTAATTTACAATCATCCATATTGAATTTATTCAACATTTCCTTAATGTATTTGGTTTGAGAGATGAATATTCCTTTATTTGACTGAGTAATTTGTAGCCCAAGGAAAAATTATAACTCTCCTAACATAGACCTTTCAAATTCTTGTTGCATTACCCCTAAAAATTCTTGAGATGTCTTCTAATTGTCTCCACCAAAAATAATGTCATCAACATAAACAACCATGATTAATTGGTTCTCACCTTTAATCTTGATGCATAGGTTACTGTCAGCGACTCCTCTCTTGAAACCTTGATCAAGCATATGTCAAGCCTAGCATACCAGGATCTAGGGGCTTACTTTAGTCCATACAATGCTTTCTTTAGCCTACACACATAGTCCTTATTCCCTGATAGAGAGAAACCTTCAAGTTTCTCTATGTAAACCTCTTATTCAAGATTCCCATTGAGAAATGTAGACTTCACATCCATCTGATAGACCTTGAAATTCTTAAATACATCACATGCTAAGAATAGTCTTATGGTGCAAAAGTCTCTTCAAAGTCAACACCTACTACCTGAGCATAGCCTTTACAGGCTACTCTTGCCTTGTTCCTTGTTACCTTGCCATCTTCATTCAATTTGTTTTTAAAGACCCATTTAGTTCAAATTGTGTTCGTTTCCTTTGGTTTGGAAACAAGTTCCCAAGTTTCATTCTTCTCTATTTGGTTCAATTCTTATTCCATGGCATTGATCCAATGCTTATCATTGTTGGTTTCTGAAAAGCTCTTCAGTTTTATCTTTGACAATAGAAAGAAGTTTATATTTTTCAATGTATTCATTAACCTTCTCCTAGTTTTCACTCTAGCATCAATATCACCATTGATTTGATTTTCTATATGATTTTTCTAAATGATTCTGGATGGTGCCCTTATATCTTCCCTTTCTTCTTCTTCTTGACTTTTTTCTGCTAATTTTTTCTTGAATTTTAATTCTTTTGAATGAATATTTATTGCTACACTTAGTTGTTTAGGCTTAATTTCATCCATTCTAACACTGGCACTCTCTACAATTATTTATAATCTTTTATTATAGCATCTATAGGCTTTACTCTTTGAGGAATAACCAAGAAAAATACCTTCATCGACTCTTGACTTGAATTTCCCCAATTATTCATCATCTCTTTTGATGTAGCATTTGCTTCCAAACACTTTGAAGTATTTGACCAAAGTTGGTCTACCCTTCCATAGCTTATAGGGTGTTTTACTATTGTTTACCCTGATTTGTCCTATGTTCAAGATGTAAACTGTGGTGTTGACCGCCTCTCTCCAATATCTATCTAAAATCATGGATTCATTTAGCTTTGTTTTTTCCATTTCTTGCATAGTTTGACTCTTTCTCTCCGTAACTCCATTTTGTTGTGGAGTCCTAGTGGCTGAGAAATGTCTCTTTATTCCATGTTGTTCATATAATTCATTGAATTCTTTTGAGAGGAACTCACCCCCTCGATCTGACCTTAGGCATTTGATCTTTAGATCCATTTCATTTTCAACTAAAGCTTTAAAAAGAAAACCCATGTCATTCTAGAATAATCATCAATAAGCAACATAAAATAACTCTCACCTTGTATGCTTTTCATTGTTGTGGGTCCACACAGATTTGTAAGGATCAGTTTCAATGGATTTATTATCGACTACTCTTTTGATCTAAAACTCGTTTGTGTTTGCTTCCCATGTTGGCAATGCTTACAAATAGTGTTTGAAGGTTTTATGATTTTTGGCATGTTTCTTACAGCATTCTTAGTGTTGATTTTCACTAAATTGTTAAAATTCATATGATCCATTATTTTATGCCATAACCAGCTTTCATCAACTTGACTCATGTAGCATTCCTCTCCTTTTATTTCACTGAGTATGTATAGATTATTTGATGTTATGTTTACATCCACAACTAATTTTCCTGTGTTTACTCTCCTAATCTCTTAGCCTAAGCATAAAATGTGAGCATGTGTCTTTGATCACACATGGGCTAACATTCAATAGGTTATGTTTCAACCCTTCAACATATAAAACATTTTCAGTTTTTGTCTTTCCATTATCAATGTTGAGTGTACCTTTTTTGTTAATCCTATCCATAGCATTATCCCCAAAATTTACTGTACCTTCACTCATTTTCTTCAAAGTGAGAAATTTGATTTTATCACCTGTCATGTGGCTTGAACACCCACTATTAATATACTATTTTTTCCCTTCATCTTGTGCATAAAATGTTGTTTGAACAAGCATGGATTTTTTGCTTTTTTGATTAACTTCCTCTTACTTCTCTCTCCATATTTTTTAGATTCTTTTTTCTTTATAACCTAGGTATTCACCTTCTTGTTTTGTTTAGGGGTTTCTATGACAACACTCCTACAGAATCATGTTATATGACCAAAGTTATTTCAATTATAGCATACAATGTCACTTTCTTTGTAATTCGATAATGGTGCAAATGAGTTATAATTTCTATTAGAAACTCTATAAGTGCCTTTTCCATAGTTCCATATATATTCATTTATAGCATGTGCATTACACTCTATTACTCTATGACCAAATTGTTTTCAAGAATAACAATAACCATATAAGTAGCTTGTGTACCTTATCACATTATTTTTCCTTGACGGAAATGATTTTTTGAGATCTCTAATAGAGATGTTCTTACCTCTATTTTCTCTATGAGGAGAATTGACATGCTCTATCTTCTTTTTGCTTTTTATATTCACATACCTCTTAAGTGCATCCGCATAGCTCTTTGGCTTGTTTATATTTATCCTCTTAGGTGGTTTTGTAGTTTTTGCATTCTACCCTTCTTTAGTGTTCTTTTGCTTCTCTTCATAATCAAGACCAGTCTTGATGCATGATGACCTTTGGCAATTGAGAGTCTCATCTAGTACTTTGGTGGTTTTTAATTTAGCACATGTCTTCTCCAATTCCTTCTTTAAGAAATCAACTTCTGATTCTAGCTTGGTAATGTGGTCTTATTTTTCCTTAAGATGGACTCTTAGTTCCTCCTTTGTCTTCTTGGCTTCTTCTATTTCAGTCTTTAGACTAATGATGACCTTTTCTAACTCTTCAAGGCTATGATACATTCTTTTTTTTAGGTCATGATTTTCTTCTTCATATTTTTGAATTTGTGATCTTTGTTTCAAATTCTTCTTCTTAATAACTTTTATCTCACCTAAAGCATAGATGAGTTCTTCAAGATTTACTTCTCTTTCATCCTCAGCATTTTCCTCCTCTTTCAAGGTGTCTTCACTTGTAGAGGCATCATTCTTTATTCCTGTAGCCATGAACAAAGTTCTTATTTGTCACTCCCTGAAATGCTCTCATCACTCTCCTCAACTGAGCTTCTATCCTTTTTAGAATAGAGACTTTTCTTGTGCTTACCAAACTTTTTCTTGTTATTATTTTGTTTTAAGCTTTTCTTCTATATAGGTTTGCTTTCTTTTTTATTTATTTCCTCATTGTGATTTTCCTCATCATCATTATCATCCTTATGTGGAAATTTAGCAAAAAAGTGCCCTATTTTACCATAATTGAAACACTTGAAAGGTAGCTTACCTTTGTATTTATCGGATCCCTTTTTAATTTTTTGACAAACAGGGCCTTCTTCTCATCTTCTTCATCATTGGTACTATCACTTGATTCAATCTCTTTATATTTCCCTTTCTTAGAAGCTTTGAAAGTTGCTTCCTTCTTAGATGATTTTTCCTTTTCAATCCTCATCTCATAAGCAGTGATAATTCCATGTAACTCATCCATTGTTAATTTGTTTAGATCCTTTATTTCTTCGATCATTAAATTTTTTGCATCGAATCTTAAAGGTAGAGACATTAGTACCTTTTGGATGATTACAAATTCTTTGATGTTTTCACCAAGCCCCATAATAATGTTGATAATTTCATCTGCATGAAGTAGATAGGCCGTAATGTTTTCATCCTCTCTCATCTTCAAACTTTTGAATTGTCTCATGTGAGTTTGAAGCTTGGCCATATTTAATTTTTTATCTCCCTCATAGATGGTCCTGAGTTTATCCCAAATCTCCTTAGCCGAGTCAGATTCTGACAAACCACATAGAATAGCATTCATGGCTTTTATGTTATTTTCACTAGCCTTCTTTCCTATTGTATCTTTTGGTGGAGTCTGTGGTGTTGTGTATCCATCCACAACTGCTTACCAAATATCAAAACCAAGGGCCATTAAATATGTCTTCATCTTTATGCTCAATAATGCATAATTTATCCCATTGAGCAATGGAGCCTTGTTGGTGGAAAAACCTTCCTGAACCTAATGATTGGCCATGTGTGCTTTCAGGAACTACCTTCTAGTGGTTAAACTGATCCTGAAGGAACCTTGCTCTGATACCAATTGTTGATCACACACCACACTGAGAGGATGGGGTGAATCAGTGTGTAATAATAATCTACTTTCTTTCTAATTAACTTTCATAAAGAAACCATTCACATAAGAAAAAATAAATATGCAACATAGAATTTATGTGGAAAACCCTCAGTGGGAAAAAACCACACTTGAAAGACTACTTGGATCTACTGTCCAAATCCATCCATAATATTAATAATTATTTTTATAAAAGTTCTATAGACACCAACCCCTAATGCCAAGCACTAACTTAGCAAGAGACACCGATCTCTTTGAATTGAAGCACCAAATTTACTACCAAGCACTGACTTAGCGAAAGACACTAATATTTCTATTCTGAGACACTGATCTCATTTTAAAAAATTCCACCTAATAAATGATGGCACAATAAAGTTTTTTTCTTTTCCCTCTTTTCTTTCTTCTTCCTCTTCTTCACCTTGTATATGATAGAAAGAATTATTTCTACACTTTTTCTAACTCCCATTCATTTATATTTTATACCTCTTTATGCCTTTTGGAAAGGGTGTGATTTCTCCCAAGGGATACGATCTCTCTAGAGTTGTTCAGCCATCATTAATACATATTTGATTACAAATTTTAAAAAAAATTATTATTGGTCAGCCTTGTCAATTGTTGTCTATCACACTGAGCGAGTCAAGAACTCTAGGTGAGTCTGAAGCTACTGAGTGAGTCCAAAGCTCTAATCGAGTCCAAAGCTACTGAGTGAGACCAAAGCTCTAGGAAAGTCCAAAGTTATTGAGTGAGTTTGAGGCTCTAGGCGAGTCTAAAGCTACTAAGTGAGTCTAAAGCTCTTGACAAGTCTGAAGCTACTAAGTCTAAAGCTCTAGGTGAGTCTGAAGCTACTAAGTGAGTCTAAATATTGCCCTTCACTTTGCCTTTGACATTAATGACAATATTCTAACACTTATTCTGATCCTTCTATCTCTTCTTGTTGTTAATCATATTTCTCTTTAGTTGTTCCTTGCATTTTTTCTTCTTGACTTGCCTTGTTTCCTTACCAACTCATCTTCTAGATCCATGAAGCATATAACCTGTTGTAATTCTTTGTCCACATCATATTCTAATTATTATATATCTATGTTTTATTTTTCATACTCATGTTTCACTTCTTCTTCATTGGGCATGCTTTATTCAAACACTCTTAATTGGTCTTGTTTCTCAGCCTTGCCTTCTCCTTTAGCCTCATGCTCAAATGGCTTCTCACAACTATATTTTTTTATATTTACCAAACTCATCTTTTTAACAACTTATTTAGTTGCATCTTCATGATACTTCACCTTCCCATGGTGAGTCTTCTCATTGCCTTGCTTATATGACCTCTTTTTCACCTCCATGACTTTCTCATATTCTATTTTTGCTACCAAATGCAAATTTAAATCTGTCTCTTCAACATCATGGCCTTGACTTTATTTAACATCAATGATCCTCACATTATGGTCTGTAGTGGTATCTGTTGTAAATAATTATTTTGGAGGATTAAATAATTCTTCCAGTATCCTTACTTCTTCTATCAATGAGAGATCATCCATCTTTTCACTTTCTTCATCATAATTAGGAACTATTTGTCCTATTTCCTCTCCTTTTCCTTCTTCAAACTTGATATGCACTTCATCAATTATGTGGACTGATTCCACACCTCTAATATCATCAAAATCTTCTTATAGATGTTGTTCTACATCAGGATATTAATCTATCTCTTTCTCTCTTCTTGAGAGGTTTTCACAAGCTTCATCAAAGAGGTAATTATCCTCTTATTCAATTATTTTCTCACCCATTTTCATTACCTTATCAAAATCTTCATCTTCATATGTCCATTTAAATCCTTCTCCTTGATGCATATTAGTTCTTTCACACATATATTTCCATGTCTCATCTTCTCTTGCATTATTCTCATTCAATGACTCAATACTACCAACATTCAAAACAATACAATCAATTTGCTTACCTTTCATTTTTATGGTGTTGTCTTGAAGCTAGTATTCATCACTATGTATTACAACATCATTATTTTCTACCTCTTTCTTAATTTTGGCTACCCATACTTTGCTTGTCATATGTTTGGAATACCTTGGACTCCATTTGCTTGCTTGTTTGGACTGAAATGTTTGTGATTCATTTGCCTGATTGAATATTGTCTTCGCATTCAACTCTTGTACCTGTCCTCTACTTATTTTCTAATCATAGTCATCCTTTGCTTGGGCTTTGTATGCTTCATATCATTAACTATATTTTAAATCCATTTGGGTATTCTATACCCATTATCTATTGTTGGTTTTGAGATCTCCACCTTGTTCTTCCTTTCACCATCTTGTGTTCCTAAATTCATCCTCTTAATATCACTATGTATCTCAGCATTTGAAATTCCATTTTCCCTCTTAGTAACTTGTTGCTTAGACATACTCTCCTTCATAGCTTGGTTTCTTACAAGCTCTTCCTTGTATACATAATTTAAATCCAAATTTGAACTGCTATTTACCTTTTCTATTCCTTGATGCATTAGCAAGTTTCTTCTCAAATTTTCACTGTTTGAAATCATTTATTTTTGATGTACTTTATTTCCTTATTTTGAAACATCCTCCAAGACATCATGGAATTCTAATTCATCTTTATTTTCTTCACTTTTTTGTTGCATTGCTTTGCCATCATCTTCTTCATGAGTTATTACAAACCCTCATTCTTTTTTCATTTTTCTCTATAGGTGCATTACTTACCCCTTTTCTTGCAAGATTCAAGGTCTTCCTCTTGATCTTCACAAGGTTGTCCTTCATACCCACATATACAAACATAAACACAAAGTTAGATAATAAAATAAAAGACCATAATGTCTCCATGAGTGTCTTCTTTATGAACACTCTCTTCTTTCCTTCACTCTCTACTTCAAGTGCTTTTGTTAGCACTTCTTTCTCCATTCTATCATCCTTTACATTTTATACAATGAGAAATATCTTCACTATCTCCATTTCAAGTTGCTCACTTATCAATTGTCTTTTTTTCAAACCTCTATGGGTACTTCTCATCTTGTTCTTCTTTTTTTCTCTCAATACAACTCTTCTTTACCTCTCCATGAGTAGCTTCATAGGCCACTTGACCTTCTTTCTCACGTTTCAACCAAACCATTGGCTTTCTTTTTCTTGCATGAACTTCACCATAAACTCTATTATCTATATGCTTTGTCCTAACTCATTTCTTATCTCCTTTTCTTCATTCATTTCTTTCCTCTTTAGGTCTCCTTTGACCTTCCTTTCCTTGTAGTATTTTATCTCAGTCATGCCCTACTTTTCATTTTCCTTTTCCATCTTCATTTCACTTTATATTTACTCTTTATGTCTCACTTGGACCTAGCACACTTATAAAATTAGCTTACTTGCTCTTCATGACCTCACTTGGGTCTTTCCTTATTCTAGTCCTTTGCTTAGGACCTATAGGACAACTTCTTGGATCACTATTTTCTTTTATTTGACAAGCCTTAAGAGGCTATACCTATACTTGTTTCAAATTTTCAAGAACTCTTCACAATCCTTACACATTCTTCATATAACATAAACATAATGAGAGATAACTTATCAATTTAAATGTACCTTTTTACTTAAAAGTTGTTTGTATTCTTTCCTAGCAGAATCTTCGATACTCAAATATGTAGGACCCAAGTATACAACCTTATTTAATCATCATTTAAATTTTTATCCTTACTAGAATTGATTCACTTAATCTCTGATTTGCTTTCAACCATGTAAGTAAATTGCTTTGTCTCTTTAAACTCTCTTCTTGAACAATCTCTCTCTCTTGACAACACTAGGCTTTTAAGCCTATTTTGCATGCATAGTATTCTTATTTTTGAAGACAACTCATTCCTCATATACCTCTACCTCCACTCTGGTCTTTCCCTTCTTGATACAACCACCATCCTTTTTACTTGATTCAAAATCACTCATTATTAGATATAGATTCATGGCTCTAAATCTCATCTCATGTTTCGATGGTTCTTGCATCCTAATGAGGGGCTAATAGGTTCATTTTCCTGAATATTCCAAGTACCATATACACTCAAAAAAATCTCATAATCTCCAAGTAAGAATTCTCTCACAATCTGCACTTTCTTATATTAGGCCTCCTTTCCATATAGCCCTCTTGACACCCAAAGCTCCTAGGTTTGACCAATCTACTCAACTTTCAAATAAACTAATCACCTTTCTAGATACTCTTTATCTCTCTCCTAATTCATACAAAGTTTCATAACCCAAATCTTAATGGAAGTCCTCTTCTTGGCAATTAGGTCTCTTAAGGCCTAGTTACACACAAAGAGCTAGAAACTATATCGTACAGATTTGTACAGGTCTAAAACCTCATTATGCTTCTATAGAATAACAAATTACATAAGATTACAAAGTTATAGGATTTTATAAGGGTTGGAATAAAATTTATTCAAGTTTATATCTTGAAACCCTATACCTAATTTGCATAGGCCTGTGTAAGGCCCAGAGCCTACTAAAAGGGCTTATTTAAATTCTAGGAAACTTGACTCACTTATGAATATTGGGTAAGATATGCCTAATTATATTTACCTTATTCATCAATTACTTGACCTTAATTCATCATAATTTGTTCTCCAAATGCAAGAATACAGAGTTTTGGGTTGTCTCTCTAGGACTGTGTAACAGTATATGTGGTCTCTCACAATTTTACATGGATTTAGTGCCTCAAAAATGATTATTGTGACCATTCACACTCTATAAACTATATTTTTATTTCAAACCATTTATATAACCATCAAATAATCATCCATACTTCCACCTTCTTGCCATTCTTTGATTGTGTATTGTAAATTGACTCTCAATAGGCTATGTGAGAAGGTTTTCTTAGATTCTTCTATTTCAACTAGATTTCCCATATTATAATAGAATTTACAACATCAAATATAACTCATAACAAGTATCACTATCCATTCAATTAAGAAAACCTGATACAATTATCAATAATTCAATACACTTGTCTTTCTAGGTTGTCTTCTCACAAAATTACTTATACTTGGATTGTGTACACTTGTCAATGGAGGTATGGAACACATATTAATCTGAGAGACTTTTTAAGTATTATTTGAGGGTTAATTTCATCAATTATATATTTTCAACACCATTACATTCTATGATTCACAAAAAGGAACTCCAATTTGATAACTCTGCTCCCTTTACTTGAACTATGACAAAACAGAGCTTCATCAATCTGTATGTTGCATCTTGACCAAGGAATTTCTAAGAAAGAATACATTTATATTCAAGGAATATAATACTTACACAAATAAAGGATCAATATGAATTCAAAAACATTCACTTCAAACATTCTTCTAACTATATTAGTCTTAATGCATACAAAATACTCATATACAAAAAAATTACAAATTATTGGGCAGAGTTCTTCCACATTTTGAAGCTTTCTTGTTTTCTCATCTACTTTATCGTGCCAACTTCGAGATTATCCCCTCTCTTCATTTCACACACACTACATCTACATGCATCTCATCTCATTTTTTTATTCCAAACATGCAAAACAAACTCCTAATCTTGGCCATCCCATATAGGGTTGTAGTTATACCATCTTGTTTCTTGGCCTACATTCCCTCTTTTTGATTTATATGTTGAAAATCACTAAAGTACTCCCCTAGGACCTATTAGGATAATTTCCAAACATTTACCAACCTTTTTATTCTTCATAGGACCCAATCATCACTCTAAGACATAGTTCAATAATTTAAATTTTTAAACTAGCCATTTTGGCAAGAAACTCCCAAAAAGCTATAATCACTCAAATTTCAAAACATCTAAGGACTCTAATACAACCTAGGAGATCCTATAAAACCCCTCACAAATACTCAAGGCCAAAAATGGTCATAAAGAACTGAATGGAACATGTTTAAATTCTTAACAATTATGATGCTCTACATCAGTCAATGTCTATAAAGGTTGAGTCTGGGGACCATGGATGGAGTGTAATCAAGAATGAGATGGGGAATAGGGAATACTTTGGGCCATGACAAAAATTGAATACTTGAGGTGTTGAATAAAATATGGTCACTCGAGGGTTGAGGCGGTGACCAGGGAATGCTGGAGATCACGTGGATACTAAGTAGGGTAGGTTCACGGTCGAGTGGAGTGATAAGTGATGACTACACAAGGTAAAGTAGAGGTTGACAGGACTTGTACGTTAATTTTGGGGAAGGTGAGGTAGTCAATGTGGAAGGTTAAACAACATGTAACAAGGACAAACAACCTTAGGGTAAATTATGGTCTTGTCCAAAAGGCCCAAAAATAATTTGTGTTTTAAAAAGTTAACATAATAAGAAACATTTTTTTTCCTATAAAAACACATTTAAACCTTATTAGAGAAGAACCCTCCAAAACTCTAAAATACCCAAATTGAATTTTTTTTTTAAATGAGATTTTTTTAATTTTTTTGAAAAAGAGAAAGAGGGTTTAAATTTTGAGAAAGGACTAGATGAGCATTTGAAGCACTATTTTCCCTTGTTATGGAGGTTTAATCTTTAAATTTTGATGGAGTATTAAGAAGTATAAACTTTGATACCATATGGGGCAGGGAAAAATTATAGGAAACCTCAAGATTTCATAAATTTGCTATAAACCCAAGAACTCATACTTGCATAAAACCATACCTAAGAACCCTAATTTGAAATATTATTTATAATGGAAAAGAAAAACACCATGAGATTATAAAATAAAAAATACTACTAAAAAAATAAACTTACCTTCCTTTTTTCTTATTTAAGCTCATCTGCATGCATATAATTCTCTCATGCATCTTGACATGTATTTCTACTCTCTTTTTTAATGTACAAAGTATCCATGTGAGTGTGGGAGCCTTCCTATTTATAGAAAATGAAAGCCCTTATAAAATGCATGTGATTAGGCAAGTTATATTTTTCTTGAATATGATTGCTCCACATATTCAACGCACTTTTTATATTGTTATTTTTTATTTTAGTATGTAAGAAAATAATTCCAGTCTCATTAAAAAATATATAAGTAAATTTTGTAGAGATGTTGAGGTTACGTGGGTAAATTTTTAAGCGACTAATGAAACCATTACCACATTTATTTCTATTCGAGTAACCAAGCAAGTTGGTTTTACATTGGAAAGTGATTTTATTTTATTTATTTTTTTATATATATATATATTTTTTTTTGACATAAAAATTTAATTTGATTTTTTCCTGAATTGAATTTTGAACGTCATTCATGCTACTATTTGAGGGTCACGTCATTTTAGTGTCATCATTTAAAATTACTTATAATATATTTATTTAATTACAATACCTATAATTAAAAATATATATTAATTTTTTAAAGTATACATATATAAATATTTGCATATATTTATATATTATAATTTTAATATTTATAAATTGGCAATTATAATTGAATAATAAAAATGATATATATATATATTACTTGTAAAATACATATACAATAATGTTGTAGATGATAAATTAAGTAGTTTCATTTATAATATAAAGATAGAGGGAGTGGGATTAATCTAATATTCCTCCCATGAAAATACAAATAATCTCCTACTACCTATACCTTAGTTCTCATCTTTGTCATCTTATGTCACCTCATTTGGGTCATACGGATGTGAGGGCTCCAATTCAATGTTTGTCACCATGCATGGACATTTCACCATAGCAAACATCATCCTCATCATCCTTAAAATCATAACCATAAATTATCGCAGATGGTCTATCGATCCATAAAGTCAAATGAATAACTAATTAAATATGTAGGTCCTAGTCCTCCTCAACTAAATAATGAAATTATTTTAAAACAATATATGGATTAAGTTGTGTTCCATTCCTTTTATTTCTGATGTTTTAAGCCTATCCTCTAGACTCTTGTTTAGGGATAAGTGGATCAAATGTATCAAGCATTTGATATGCTTATCCTTGAGGAAGAGTTTAGAAGATAGGCTTAAAACATTAGAAATAAAAGGAATGTAACACAGTTTAATCTAAATATATTTTTACAATGTCTACATGTGGAAATCTCAAAGAATTAATAAAATTATTACTAGCACAGATCTCCTTGAATGTGCCTAGTCAGTGAATGCTTTGGTGTTCCATCTTAGGTCTTTCAAATGTTGGTCCACTTCCTTAATGGCCATATAGTCATAACCCTTCTTCTTCAATAAAAAAACATGTTAATTGAAGTATTAAAATGTAAATAATAAAATTTTATAAAATCACATATATAAACTTATGGCGCACAACCTCTTCTATAGTAATTTTCCCTAAGTGATGAGTCATTTGCTTTCCATGTTTCACTTTCACTTGAAATATTTGTCTTAGCTACTCTTAAAATCTTCATTAATTATAAAATTAAAAAAAAAAGCAATCAAATAAAAATAAAAATAAATTTTCATGTGTTAATAATATTTTAATCTAACCTATAGCCCAATCTTTATCTCGTTCCATCCATCCTTTCATCGTATATTTTATTTGATGCAATTGCATCTATGTTTGGAGTCATAGCCCTTGCCTCTCCTTATTTGTAATTCCATGTAATTATTTAAATATTTCAAATATTAGAAACCTATAAAATAATTAAAATTTTATTAATATGTCATTATTTGCCTTCCCTCAATTGTGGCCTCTCCTTTAAAGCCCATATGTCGCTTATTGTTCAATTCTCTTGATATTGTAATGGGTTTTGCCAAACTCATCTTGAATTGATTTACTTAACCAATATTTATGTGCGAACAAAATGTACTCATATTCAAGGTAGCAATTTTCTTGGAACAACTTGTTTTCTTTGGTAATTATTCTTATTTTGAAATAGATTTCATAAAAAAAACATTGTAAGTATATATAACTTGAAGTAAATTTTAAACAAACTTAGAAAATTTGTATTTACTTTTCCCAAACATTTTTATTGATTTAACATGAATTGTGCTTGTAACCACCAAAAATTTGTATGGTGCAACATTTTGAAAATCTAGTAATGATTCCAAAACCTCTGATAGAAATATAATAAGCTAAGAGCCTTATCTTTCCCATTTTTCCCTTTGTCATCTTAGATTTTTTCCTAAGTGTCAAGTTTTCAACAATGATGGGACTCCAAACTTCCTCAACTTGGAGTTTGAATGTGCATGACAGAGCTCTCGTATTGGTTTGTGTAACCACCTTGATGGTTTCTTAAATCATCTTGATGATTGTGCTAACCACCCCAGTGGTTTCACATTCATCACAATGGTTTTGTTGACCACCGCAGTGGTTACGTAATTATTTCTCTACTTAAAGTGGTGGTTTCCACTTTGGTCATGCCCCCTATATTCTCTCCTAGCCAACTTTCCACTACCCTTAAAATTTGAATTAGAAAAATTCATGAATAGACATATTGTACTCTAGTATTCTTGAAAGTCAACAACATACAACTACATGTTCCTTTCACCCTTTTGTTTTTTAGTTCATTTTCATTATTCTATATACCCTCTTACCGAGAAAGACACCCTTGGCATAAAAAAGCAACAACCACATGGATGTGTAGCTTGAGGATTAAATATTCACAACCAAAAACAATCTTCTGATTTGACATCTGCATTTGACTATTCACAGGTTTATTTTTTTATCTTTCTTGATATTTTAGATCATATTTCTTTACGTAAAACTTGCAAACTAGATTAAAGGCAAAAATAAACTATTTTATGTGTTTTAGGAATCATTGTCATAGCTTTGTATTGGCACACCATCTATAAAATTAACAAACTGTATAAGTGTTGGTGAATATTTCTCTATATCATCGCCCTTACTTCTTCACATCTAATAGAGGCTTTTAGATAGTTAATTCATTTCTTTTTGGGTGTATAATTTGTATTTACGTTTCTTTAACCTTTCAGAACCTTTATGCATATATCATTTTATTTGAAATTTTTTCTTTTGTGCTTCTTTTATAATGGTAATATTATTGAGTTTATCTTCATATTGCTTCTCTTTCTTCTTTATGTCCATGGATTTTTTCTGAATAAATATTTTTTACATGTTTTATGTTTTCAACACAATAGAAGAAGTTTCTTGTGTGAGTCTTGCATGTGATTTTAAATTTTACTGAGTGCCAATTTTCATTTCTTTCTAGTTACAATTGAAATATTTTTGTCTTTTATATATCCACACACATAAAGATCTAGTTTTTGTCATTGTGAACGCATAAAAGATTCGTTAATAGCAATTCATGCCTATGTGTTATTCTTTTCAGATGTCTTCTCTAGTTCATCATTCACCCATAGAATTTATTTGTATCTTTTGTTTATTTATAATTTTTTATTGAATTTATTTTCTGTAAATATTTCTCTGATTTCTTACCAGTTTAACTACAGTTAAGGTTTATGCCAATCCAAAGCATTACAATAACCATAATCTTATTCATTTCTAGTATTTATGTTTGCATGTTTAAACAATTAAATCATTTTCATCACTCATTTTAAATCTGAAAATATAAAAATAAAGCATTTAATTAGTTTAATTTTAGTTATGCTTTCTTTATTCAAAAATAAAAAATAAAAATTAGGTAGTTGTTCATTTCCATCACATCATTAGTTTTTCATTTGTATGTATAAAATATTGAAAAGACAAAAAAGGAATTAGTTAGCTGTTCATTTCCAGCACTACATTAATTTGTCATTTGCATGTAAAAAATGTTGAAAAGACAAGAAAATGAAATTAGTTAGTTGTTCATTTCTAGCACTACATTAGTTTGTCATTTGTATGTATAAAATATTAAAAAAATTAAATTAATTAATTACTCATTTCCAACACTGTATTTGCTTAATTTATTAGTTTGTCATTGCATGTACAAAACATTATAAAAGCAAAAACAAAGATATTTTGCTTATATATCTTTGCATTGTTAGATAGTCACAAAATTAAGAATTTTTTTAAATATTTAATTATGTTTTTTTACATGTAAATTAATTTTTTATTTTCATAGTGAATGTATATTAGTTATTTATTTATTTATTTAAATCTTTCATTTCACAAAACTCTAATTAGAGGCTCACATGCACATTCTCAAATCATCATTTAATTATATTATCATCATGCTTATTTGCTCCCACATCATTGGATGACACTTTTAGAACAAGTTCCTCCACACAGGATATGAGTCTTTCCTTGAGTGGTTACCCCCATTCAAACATAACACACCCAATTTGATATCAACTTTGAGCTCTAACTACAGATCTTTTATTCAACCTCATTCTCCCATTTGGCAATTAACCAACTCGAAGCCTTAAACGAGCAAACTTGATTAGCCAAAGCTCAATTAACTAGAACAATTCATTTACTAGATTTTAAATTAGTTAAACTTTGTATTTGATTTGAATCTTTATATTCGGGTCTAGCCTTGTCCTATTCACTCATTTTTTTGAATGATGTTGCCTAGACGTGACCAAGTTAACTGAGTTGGATAAATATTGAGGGTGGTCCAAGTCAGCTTTTATCCATTCAAGGAGATGAATATTGGCCATGAACTATGTTATCCAATTCTCCTAGAGTCCAACTATTGTAGATCCTACATTGCCTCATAAGTTATTGCATTAAACATATATTATGATGTTATAAAGGATTACTAGTATAAAATAGTACATCCACAAATATGCATATGCCAAAACCCTAGAAGGATAGCTCAACCTATCGAGCAATCTCATCGAGTTCAACAAGCCCTTCTAATTTAACAAGCTCAACCTATCAACCAAAAGTAGTCGAATCAACTCATTCAACCCATCCAACAAGATTATTAGTGGAATTGACATATCTTTCTGCCAATTGTCTCATCTTGACCTTGGTAAGTTGAGTGATTTAAGTTAGCATGTTTATTTCCATATGTAAAAATATGGTGAACCCTATGTGAAAGCTTGTCTTTTGCATTTTTTCCATTTTTTATATTTTATTTCTTTCATCTCACTCAGCTTCTATTTATTTTGTGGGTGTTCATACACTTCCCTAAATATATAGAGATAGGCTTTTAAAAAACCCTTAGGCATGGATACCCTTAGAAACAATGTATGAACCAAAGATGATCCTTCATTATCTAGTTAGGCTATCCTTGATGATTAAAATGATCGAAAGATTAATAATTCATCTCCTTCTTACATCTTTTCTTTCTCTATGCCACATATCAAAACTAATGTGGTTTTAGAATATTTAAAAGATTCTTCAAAGACTTATAAAAATAATCATCAATTAAATGATATGTTGTTGACTAGTAATGGTGTTTTTTATCCACAAGTTTTAACCAAGCCTCATATTAGCTTGCAAAGCCCTAACTCTAGGAGAATTGAAAGATTCAACCAATACAATGAAATGATTTAGATCAAATTATAGGGACTGACTAAAATTCAGTTACATCCCCCACCTTATTTCCCAAAACACTCTAATCTAAAACCACTTTAATAACCTCAAGCGACTTATGAACAATCAGGGACAAACCAATTCATTTTAAGTTATCAATTTATTCCTCTTGAACCTCCTACAAGGTAGGTGTCCAAACTAATTATTACGACTAATCCAAATGATCTCATTACTACCTTGGAGGGATGCATTTGGGACATGTAAAATAACTAAGCTTCCTCTCAAATAGGTATTTTGATTGAATATATTACTCCAAATGTTAATAATCAAAACTATCCTCCTATTCAAACTCCAGTAACTCCTTACCAACATTTTTCGTATCATGATAATTCCTTTCCAATCAATTGTCCATCTCACCAAAATTTAGGAGGTTTCCTCTCTTACAATACTCCTTATAGCATGGTTGCTAGCATGCCTCCATCTTATATTCCCCCTTATTATACTCCTAATGGTGTTCCTCTTCTACACAACCCTCCTAATAATATGGATGCCGACACACTTCCCTCTTATGTTCCTCATAATCATATATGTTTTGGTATGTCACTCCCTTATGTTTTGCCTACCTAGATGTCAGTGAATGTGTTTCCCTTCTACACTGCACCTTGTCACATGGAAACTGGTGTGCTTCCTTCTAACTCTCTGATCTATAAACTAGGTGTATATTCCATGCTAAGATTAACATACCTGGATTCTATACTCCTTGCATATCAAATGATTGATATATGACTATTTTAGAGTAATTCCAATGCAAAAATAGAGATAAACGAGTGTTGGAATGAAATATACAACATACTAAACATAAGAAGGAAGCATAAATTGAGACAAAGTATAAGATGAACACAAGATATGACTTGGAAAACTTGGTACAATAAAAACTCCAATGGGTGAGGCAATTACACTCCTGTTCCACTATGTAATTTAAAAATTTTACAAGTTAATGCCAAACATGGCCTTCATGGATAGAGTTTTCACTACTACACTATTCAAAGCTTTCACATAAGATTGCTTTGAAGTTCTCTAACGCTCCACAATTATCTAACACAACTAAAATAACCAAACAACAACTAAAAAATAATGAGATAACATGAACAAGGACCCAAACTTGCAAACTACAATGTGAATCCAATTCAATAAATTTCACTAACTTTTTTGATGCCCTTTGCCTTCAATAAAGTATGTATTTATGTCGTTCTAACTTGGAACCCACCAAATAATTCAAATGAATTATCACCAAGAAGAGGAAGCATTTGCAATCACTGATATTCCAATGTTTTGATAACTACCGAAGCAATCACTTTATGTAAGTATTGACAATTTCGTCATCCTTGGCAAAACCCTTAGTTTCAAAGGCTACAAGTTGTTGATTTCATTAACACAAGAATACCCGAACCATCCAAACACTAATTCTGCCACTACAACTTATTTGAACAACTCACTTTACATGAACAAGCTTGAAAAAGTGTCTTACATATTGTTTGCATACATGAATATACATAATTGAGTATAGTGGAAATGAACTAAATGACACTTTTAGTAAATTGGATCTATATTTTGGGTCATGTCTCTAAAATTTGAGGCTTATAATTTCCTTAAAACTTTAGGAACTTTGTGAGGAAATATCACCCTCACATCTTCTCTAGAATACCATTTGGCCTTATTAGGTAATTAACCCTTAAACCCAACCAACCAATGCTCTTGCACTTATCTTCTTGATGTCCTCTCCTTTTGTATCACAACATCCTCCTCCAATTTCAACTGACTATTAGGAGTTGGGTCTTAAATTTAAGGTATCAACAACCCTTCATCTTCATTGTATAAACATATAAGGCTCAAAGAGGCGTAAATTTTCAACATTGACAATAAAATAAATCTTCATATAAAGAGGTGATTTAAATCTAAATGCATTATTTCCCACTTGTTCTATAATTTCAAATGGACCATATCTCAAAGGCTTAAGCTTACTAGTCTTTAATTGAGGTCTCTCTCTACTCAAGTACAACATACCTTATCTCCAACAATGAAACTTTGTTCAGTCCTATGATGATCATGCCTTGCTTTGTACTTGCCTTGTGACTCTTTTATTTTCTCTTGCACTTGGAGGTGAATTTGTTGAATCTTCTTAATGAATTTTTTAGCTTCGTGGACCTTTGGATCTACTTTAGCATTTCATTTAAATGGTTGTCTCAAAATAATATCAAATGCACATGGAGGTAAGTAACTAAAACAAGTTTCAAAAGGAGTTCTATTAGAATAAAAATGCACTTGTTGGAACATTTAATGGTTAAGTGGTGATTAATGTACCATTATCATAATTACATCAGGCAAATATAAATATAATTTATTATTGTTTAATGTGAGGTTACCTTTGTTTAAACCAATAATAAAATATATTAATTAATTTATTGTTGTGCCTCAGGGAGAGGGTGGACCCATTGGTAACAATGATTCACCTTACACTATAAAAAGAGGTTTTACCCTTGTTTTAAAAAACCAATGCAAATCATATTTATTCTAGAGAGTTCCATTTGAATAATTCAAGGTTCTATGATGAAGCAATTTATGAATAAGTGAGAGGAGGAAAGATTTGTATTGGGTTTTATTCTCATATCAATAAAAAATCATTTGTGGGTTTTTACCTCCTCATGAGATTTTCCACTTTAAAATGTGTTCATATTTATATTTATTTACCTTCAACTACCTTTCTAAATCATGTGTATGTCATTTGTATTGTTTACATATATACTATCATGGTATCAAAGCGAGATTGAATTGGAGGTTGAGTGGCAAGATCATTTGAATTGTGTTATTTGTTTGAGACATCTGCACAAATCATATTTTCCTTTTAAAACTCAACCTATATAGCCTATGGTACGATAGAAGAGGAATGAAAATTCATTATGGAGATTGTGGATGCATATCTCAAATTTTTTGATCAAACTAACATCCAGATCTCAAATCTAAGCAACCAGACAAGCAAAAATTCATCACAAATCCTCATAGGCATCCTTGTACAACCTATGCAAGGTAAAAAAAATAGAAATTTTTATGTTTTGTTGCTTTTGCATATTGGTTCTCAATTGTAAAGTTTGTATCTTCATACTTATCAGACCCAAAACCTTCTTGCTAAACCTAAAAGGCATTTGAAAGACTTCTCACATTTTTTCAACTTCTGTGTGGTGCTCTGTATGGCCTATGTGGGTTAGAATTCATCAAAATCAGTTGTTTGGTTTGAAAATTTTGTTTTTGATTGTGGTGGAAGCTTCAAAACCTATTTGGAGATTGTATGACCAATCTAGCTTCTCCAACTCCCCTATTGTGGCCTACTACATCTTATGCGCCCTGCTCCATCCTCTATGTCATTCTACTACCTGGATCATTCCAAAGGTAAGCAATAATGTTTGAATGTTTATTTATTCAATGAGGTTTTTTAATAAATCAAAATTAATGCAAACATATAGTAGGCCCCACTTCGTGTTTAATTTTTTTTACTAAAAAGCCAAAAAATGATAAATTGTTTTTACATACACGTTATATATTTTTTTTAATCAATTTGATCAAAATATGATTTAAATAGCATATTATGCATATATAAACACATAAAGTGTGGTAGTGGAGTTGGTCATTGTAATTTTGTAAGGCACTTGTGGAAAAAAGGTCTAGAGTTCAAATCTCTCCAATACTTTTTTTTTTATCAAAGTGATTGGTGGTCAAAAATAATTTCTTTTTAAAAAATATTAGTTAATTTTTTTCTAATTTTCATGCAATTGCCCACTTTCAACACTAGTCCACTTACGACATTTTCAACAACCTTGTCTAGTCACTTCTTTCGTCAAAAGTGGTCATATGACTAGTGAATTTTTAAGTTTTTACACATTTCAAACACATTAGAATAGTCCATTTTTTTAATTTAAAGCTTCCTTATATAGTTTTTGTAACAAAATTTAAAAAATGGTGTTTACATAGTTTTCTTTTGCAACATTTACTTTAGTTACAATATTTTTCAATTATTTCACATTTAATTACACAATTATTATTTTTTATATATTTATTTTATTATAAATTTAAGTATAAAAATACATTAAAATTTTTGCTTTCTAAATCTTTATACTGTTAGTTTAATATTAGAAAAACTCATAGTGTTGATTTTAAAGGGAAGTAATGGCTTCTCCTGGTATTATGCCAGATAAATCACAAATGTTAAATGGATCAAACTATAACATTTAAAAAATATACATTAAAGTCAAGTTTATGATTCATATAACTTTAAAATATTGTGCTTAAGACTAAAAAAACTTCATTCAAGAGAAATGTCATGATTGAGCTTACCAATACATTGTAACACAGACCATAAGAAGCTATGTCAATTATTTTGAGTGTAAAGGATTATTTCTTGCTCCATATCGGTAATCACGAGTCACGCAACGATGCTTAAAATCTCCTTGAGTCTATGCACGAGGACACTCGTCTCTAAAACATAATTAAACTAATTTTTTAATTGCTTATTACTCCCATGAAAGTTGATAAAAAAATTGTTGATTTTCTTCCAAAAATAAAAAACATTAAATCTCATTTAGATTGTTATGATTGTAATCTTATTTTAGATAGGTTTTATATTTTTTATTTAGTTATATATTCATTCAAAGTTTCATAATTTCATTTTTATTCTTAATTCTAAATACCAGAGCAAGATATCCCTGACCTCACTACTCTTTCAGCGCTTCTTATTGAAGAATAACAAGTAAAATCAAATTTTAACTCTAAAAATAATACTACTCAGATACTTCTCACACTTAATAGTGTTTTTGAAAATACTAGAAACTAGAAATCCAACCCTAACTCTGTCAATGACAAAGATAGGAATAATAAATTTAGTAATAAGAATCATAAATTCAAATTTAATAGAAATTACAATCTACATGAAAAATAAATTTAATGGACATAGAAGAGAAGATTTTTATAAAAAATAAAAAAAATGTAATAATAAAACTCTAAAAATAAAAAATAAATGAATGGTTCTAATTAGAATGAACGAAAAAAATTAAAACTATAATCAGAACAACAATCAAGCTCAAAATACTAACATTATTTTTTTGTATGCTATTTTATTTACTTTTAATAAAAATGAATGGATTTTAGATAGTGGTGCATCGCATAATATAACTTATTTATTAAGTATTTTATTTAACAATAGAGATATATCTAAAATAATTTATTTAGGTAATAATTCATATTTAGAAGCCACTATACAAGGAAAAACTAAATTTATAAATATATTTATGAAAAATATTTTCTATGTTCCTAAATTTAAGAAAAAAATGTTGTCATATTTTCAGCTTACAGATGATAATTTTATAGTAACTTTGCTTAAATATAAATGATCTATTAAAAATCAATCTGGTTCTCTAATTATTGAAAGAATTCAACAGAATGATTTATACATTTTTCTACTTCGATATATTGCCTTTCATCACAAATCAAAAATAAATCTCAATTATGACATAAAATATTAGGTAATGTTAATTTTATAAATTTTTATAATATGTCTCATCATGATCTTGTGGTTTGTCTTCCTATTATTTCATCTCATCATGAAGCTTGTGAGCATTGTTTACATAGTAAACAATACATTAAACTCTTTCACAAAAATCATGATGTGAGCTCCTCACATCCTTTAGAACTTATTCATAGTGATTTTATAAGACCACTTGAAGTTGTATTTATTAATAGATCTTTATATGTTATTTTTATTGATAATCATACTAGAATGATATCATCATATAAAAAAAAATATGAAGTTTTATCTCAATTTAAAGAGGTTAAATCTTTAATTGAAAAGTATTTTAATTTTTTTATTAAAAGATTAATCAATGATAATGGTGGTGAATACATTAGTAAATAGTTTAATTTTTTTTTATTAATTATAGTATTCAAATAGAATTAATAACTCTTCATTCCCCACATTAAAAGGAAATTGCTAAAAGGAAAAATTAAACCATCACCGAAATGGATAGAATGATATTGCATTCTATAAATGTTCTTAAGTTCATATGGACCAAAGTCATAAATAGTGTTATGCACATTTTAAAAAGAATTCAAACTAAAACTTTTCATCTTTTTATACTCTTAGAAATGTGGTTCAATAATGAATTGAATGTTGCTCACCTTAAGATATTTGGTAGTCTTGTTTCCATCTTTATTCATAAAGCAAAAAGAAAGAAACTTGATCTTACCTCTTATCCTTGCATTTTTGTAGGTTATGGAGGAAAAATTAAAAAATTAAAAATCTATAATTCTTGAGAGTAAGAATGTCCAAATCCTTGAAAAATCTTTGTGTTCCTTATGTAGAACCCCCTTTAAGTACTTATTTTGATGGTCCTGACTCTTTATTATTTCTTATGAAGAAATAGATACGTTAGGGGAAGTTGATCCCATTTTGGATAACATAGAGTCTGAGAGGGAGCTTTCTACAATTCATGTTCAATATAAAAGACCTAAATGGATTGAATCTCTAATTCAGACATTTAATCTTGATAATATTAATAAACTAAGAGTTAACATATATATCATGTTTTGATGACTTTGTACGATTGTGAACCTCAATCTTTTGAGGAAGTTATTCAAGATGACAGATGAAAATTTGTTATGCAAATTGAATATCTATCCCTAATTAAAAATAGACTTAGGATCTTGTTTTACCTCTGTAAAAAATACATATTGTTGGTTGTATGTGGCTTTATAAAATCAAACATAATTCAATTAGTAAAATTGATAAATTTAAAGCTAGATTAATTACTCGTGATTTTACTTGAAATCTTGAGATTTACTATGTTGAAACTTTTGATCCTATAGTAAATTTCAGTATTGTTATATTGTTTATCACCCTTACAACATAAAATGGTTGGATTATATACTAAATAGATGTCAAAAATGCTTTTCTAAATGGTGACCTAGAAGAAAAAATCTTCATGACTCAACCTA
Source organism: Torreya grandis (assembly GCA_037957365.1). Lineage (NCBI taxonomy): Eukaryota > Viridiplantae > Streptophyta > Pinopsida > Cupressales > Taxaceae > Torreya > Torreya grandis. Next base: position 275,899 of record JARHVA010000716.1, on the reverse strand, counting down.
AAAGTTTCATTGAACTTAACAAAGAACATTATGTGTGTAAATTAAAATGAGTATTGTTAGATTGTTTATCGCCCTTACAACGTAAAATCATTGGATTATACACTAAATGGATGTCAAAAATACTTTCCTAAATGGTGACCTAGAAGAATAAATTTCCATGACTTAGCCTAAAAGTTTCATCGAACTTAACAAAGAACATTTTGTGTGTAAATTAAAGAAATTTTTTTATGGTTTAAAACAAGCTCTTCAAGCTTGGTATTCTAAAATCACTAGTTATTTTAAATAATTAATTTTTTCTAATTGTTATTCTGATATCAATCTCTTTGTTAAATTATAAAATGATCATTTTATCTTAATTATATTATATGTTGGTAATCTTTTTATTATTAGAACTCAAATTAGTTCAATTCTTAAATATAAATATAAACTAAATCAAAATTTTGAAATGATTGATCTAGGCATTCTTCATCATTTTTTAAGAATGACTATATTTTAAGATAAAAAATTAATTATTGTTTGTCAATCTTAGTATGCACATAACTAGTTGTTAAGTTTAATATGTTTCACTGTAAGCCTACATATACCCCTATTGAATTTGATGTTAAGCTTGATCCAAAACCTACTTGTGACAAAGCTAACCCCACACTTTATAATTAGCTTGTTGGTAGTTTAATGTATCTAATTATTATTATGTCAAATATTTCATTCATTGTAGGTGTTGTTTCCAAATTCATGTATGATCCATACTTAGATCATTAGAAATTGATAAATCTATATTTTGATATATTGAAAAGAACTTTAAATTTTAATTTATATTATTATTCTATTGATAATGTTAATTTATATAGCTATTATGATATTGACAATACTAATGATGTTATATATCACAAATCTACTTTCAAATATGTGTTTAAGTTTGATATAGGTGCTTTCATTTAGAGCAACAAAAGCAACCTATTGTTTCTATTTTTTCTATAGAAGTAGAGTATATAAGTGTTATGAAAGTTGTTAAAGAATCCATGCGGTTGTGAAAGTTGTTAGAATAAATTAATTTAGATACATTAACATATTGAATTTTATGTGTATTTTATTTAAGAGAAAGTTCTCAATGATGATATTGATTAGCAAATTTATCCTACAGATGAATAAGTGACATATATCTTCATAAAACCAAATTGGTGTTCTCAAATTTTATAAGTTTCATACAATGTTGGGCCTCTCAAAGCTGTTATTAAAGGGAAGTATGCATGACATGTCGCTTCCTCATGACCACATGTTTCTTTCTTTCTCTTTATACTTCTTCACATTATAAAGCATTGTAATAAGTTATTTTATGTGATTTTGGTAAACTTAATTATGTTGAGTTTACAATGTACCCAACACTTAAAACATATATTTTAATGGAGGTCCTTGTCTTATAAAAGGCTCCAAAATATTTGTTTGATTATTTATGAGAAACTCTGAGATGTAGTTTCATGCTCATGCTAACTTAAACTTACTCTAAGTAGTTTATGGATTATAATTCTTTTTGTTTCAAAAATATGATATTGATATTATGAAAGTTTTTATATATTTCAAATGTTACATGTCTCTTAAACTCATTATAGATGGTTTATGGTGTATAATTCATTTATTATAAATGTGACTATGACATGTATCTCCACTTAATATTAAGGGGGAGTCCTGAAATATTTAATAGTTAAGTGGTAATTAATATAACCACCCAACAAATAGTTAAGTGATTTATTATAGTTTAAAGTGAAGTAACCCTTGTGTAAATAAATATAATTTATTATTGTTTAACGTGAGTTAATCTTTGTGTAAATAAATAATAAAATGTATTAATTAATTTATCGTTATGCCTTGAGGAGAGGGTGGACCCGTTGGTAACAACAGTTCACCTCACACTATAAAAAGAGACATTACCCTTGTAAAACAAACCATTGCAAATCATATTTACTCCCGAGAGTTTCGTGTGAAAATAATTCAAGGTTTTATGAAGAAGTGAGAGGAGTAATATTTGTATTGGATTTTGTTTTTTATATCAATAAATAATCATTTGTGGTTTTTTATCTCCTCATGAGCTTTTTCACATTAAAATATATGTTCATATGTATATTTATTCACCTTCAATTACATTTCTAGATCATGTGTATTGCATATGTATTTCTTACATAAATTTTATTAGCATTCTTTTTTTATAAGAATGTTGAATATACCCCAAATTTTCATCTGAACATGTAGGATGTTTTCTATTGTACCCTCTCAAGGGCTATACTAATTAATTGTTCAAAATGTTTTTTAATCCAATGGTTTGTGGGTGAAAAATGATAGAGCATTTCAGCTTGGTATCCATATTTTCACACAATGTTGCCCAAAACTTACTAACAAATATTGAGTCCCAATCTAAAGTTTCAATAAAGCTAGGAAAACCAAGTCAACCCACATATTAAAAAAGAAAAACTCAACTAAATCACTACCTTTGAGGGTCTTCTTACAAGGAATAATAATATACATCTTAATAAATCAATTCAAAACCATAAAGAGATAGTCATGCCCCTTTCTTGACATAGGAAACACACTTATTAAATCTATGAAAACACTCTTCCATGGCCTACAAGGAATTGTTAATGGCATATATAGAGCCAACTTCTTGATATTAGGATTAATTGTACTACATAATACATGTGCCTTTATGAACTTAGCAACATGAAAGTGCATATTATGTAGATAAACATACTTCTATAAATGTGCAACATTATTTATAGCACTAAAATCTCTTACAACTTTTGACATATGTGCTTCTCTCATTAGCTGAACTCTTCCCTCCTTAGGCACATAAAGCTTGCCCAACTTGTATAACAACCTATCTTAAAGGTAATAATCCCCCTTAGGTTAAAATTTTTCACCTTGGGACCTCTTGATGCAAATATTCCCTTTAAAAAGTTTCAACTTACAACTCTTCACCAAACACACTAGGCTTCTTAGCCTTCTTTCTATCCCTTTTGACCCTATTTGTTGTTTAATACTAAAAAGTACAACTATAGTTGACTCACCAATGATTTAATCTCCTTTATGTTGACTAGATACTCCTATGTGTCAAATTTGGGAAGCCAATTCCTTGTCTAAGTTCACTTTCCAACTTATAATCCTCTCAACTAGCTCTCTCTAGGCCTAATTCACCTTGTTTCACTCAAAATTTGTAGTACCCTATCCATACACTCCTAAAACCTCAAAAATATGTTAGGTAATGTGAACATTGAATAGACTACAAATTTTGTGAGATTTGGCTAGTTCAAACTCAAGATAGTGGTGAAACCCTAATTTAGGGCTTTTTGTGGCCTGTGTCAACCCATAAGCATTCAAAAATCCACTGAGTGCATTATATGAGGTTTCAACAAACCAAATCAAGCTTGTGAGGTCTATGTAGACATGGATAAACTATCCCAATCACTAGTTAATGTTGATCAATACTCTTTTCAAGTTAACCAAATCAAAATAACCTTGATTGTGTGCAAAAATTAACGATCTACAGGTCTGTGCTAAAAGAAAGTGAACAATTTACCAAGATACGCCACTAAAAGAGTTTAAATTATTTTAAACACATGAAATAAAATTAATTTGATACCCCAAGTGCATCACCTTCAATTTGTAGCTCCTTCCTTCACGTAGCACAGTCACCATTCCACTCTGTCAAGCATATCTCAGAATGTAGGGTTTCCAAACCTATTACCAAGAAACAAGAATCTTCTTGTGTCATGTCCACGAGGATATACTCCTTAAGAAATAATAAACAATATTATATGCATGGAGATATAGTGCCTTATTAAATTAATATTCATTCATTTGAAAAGTTTACACATAGACTGCCATAACCAAAGGATTCCCAAAATAGGGGTTTGTCTGCCAGTACTATTGCATCATTTATGAATGGATTGTCAATATTTAAAATTATAAACTCAAGTCACATTAATAATTATTAACCAATTTCATTTATCCACACAATTGACACGTAAAGTCTGTAATATAATCAAGAACTCAGAAATAGGGGTCTCAACACACAATTCTTGGACAGGGTTTGTTTTCTTTTTATTTTTCCTTTCTTCAAAGATTGTCAACTCAATACACCTCTAACTGATTACCATTTCAAAATCTTTACTTTTTTTATGAGAATGACCATTTGGAAACTAACTTTTGGACACCTTACCATAGTTACAAGACAAGCTTAGTTAGGTGATAACAACCAAAAGTTGATTTTCTATGTATGGACCACTTTAGACCATAGGAAATGGTGCAAGAGGTTTATAGTAACATTTAAAACATATTCATGAACTTTTTCAAGCCTTTCCACATCCCTGCAAGTCCTATACACACACCAAAATATAAATTTTTGAACTTTCAAGTTTTGGCAAGAAAATCTATATTTGAAAATTTAAACTAGTTAAATGCACTTCTATGCTACCAAAATGAAACTTAGGCATGCTTTGGGATTTCTAAGTCTATATAAATCATCCCTAAACCTTATTCAATGCAAACAAGCCAAAATTGACAAAAATTACTACCTAAGAGTGTTGTTCATGCATCATACTCCTAAGAAAGGAAAAGAGAACTCATGGGCTACTGCCCATGAGTACTTCAAGAGTACTCTCTTCTTTTAGTATGTCATGATCAGTCATCCACATGGCATCCTCTACTAGATTATTCTTTCACTTTACCAGATACTTGAAATACCACTTGTCTCTAATCCTTTTAGTGACTTGTTTATCCAATATGCATTCCAATTCCTTTGTCTTAGATTTAGGCTTGCCTTGCCCATTATGGGCCTATTATAGATACATCATCTATTGTGTTTTCTCTTTCATCTCCTTCTTTAAAAGGATACAAATCTAAAATGTTGAAGATAGGTAAAATTCTAACTCTAATAGGCAACTCCAATTCATATGCATTGTCAGCAAACTTCTTAAGAATCTTGCAAGGACCTATCTTCTTCATATTCAGCTTGTTATCTTCACCCCTTGGACACTTTTCATTCTTTATATGAGTTAGGATTAAGTCCCCAATCTATAAATTCACTTCTCTCCTACTCAAATTTGTCTACTTTTTGTACTTATCAACACTAAACTCCATAAGTTTTATCACTTGTTCATGCACTTCTTTCATCACCATTGCAAAATCCTCAACTTTAACACTTCTCTTATCCATATGTCTGATTTCTCTAACCTCAAATACACCTCTTATATGCATGCCATAGACTACCTAGAATGGACTCATTCCAATACTTCTGTTGGTTGAATCATTGTAAGCAAACTCTACTTGAGACAACACAAGATCCCACTGCTTGGGATGGTCTTTGGACAAACACCTCAACAAGTTCCCTAAGCTTCTATTCACCACCTCAGTTTTCCCATCTATTTGATGGTGGTAAGCTAAACTAAAACTCAACGTGATGCCTAGCTTCTTCCACAATGTCCTCTATAAGTGACCAAGAAACTTGGTGTACCTATCAAAAACAATATTCATGGGAAATCCATGAAGCCTCACAACCTCCTTGAAGAACAAATTAGCCACATGTGTTGCATCATTAGTAGTTATATATGATATAAAATGAGCCATTTTAGAGAATCTATCAACAACTACAAAATTAAAATCAAAACCCCTTTGTGTTCTAGGTAATCCCATCATAAAATCCATATTGATGGATTCCCAAGGCCTATTTAAGACTGGTAGGGGATGATACAAACTTGCATTAATACTCTTACCCTTGACCAATTGACAAATTTTACACCTTTCTACATACCTCTATATTTCTGCTTGCATTCTAGGCCAATAGTAGTGCCTAGTGAGCAAATCCAATGTCTTGTCAAGCCCAAAATGACTTTCCATGCTTTCACTATGCTTTTCTTGGATCAGATTTCCTCTTATTTAACTCTTTGGTACACACAACTATACTCCCTTGAACATCAATCCATATTGAACTACATAATCCAACCATGGCTCCTTGTTGAGTGTGTTTGGGTGCTTGCATGCATAGTATGCCTCCTTAAAGTCCTCATTATCCTCATACAAATATTCGAGTGCCTCAATGTCAAGACTTTCTAATTCAATTTCATGCACCAATAATCCCCTCTTACTCAATGCATATGCAACCTTATTGTTTTGTCCTTGCTTATGCTTGATGGTGAAATTAAAGTTTTGCATGTACTCCACCCACTTCACATGATTTTGGTTCAACTTAGGCTGATTAGATATAAACTAAAGTGCATGGTTATCTGTGTATACTATGAACTCCTTTGGCATGAGATATTTCCTCCATTTCTTCAATGCTTGCACCATTGCATAAAACTCCAAGTCATAGGATGAATACCTCTTCTTAGAATCATTCAACTTCTCACTGAAGTAGGATACAAGTCTACTCTCTTGGCTTCAAATAGCCCCTATGGCTACACCACTTGCATCACACTCTATCTAGAATACCTTATTAAAGTCTGGCAATGCTAATATGGTTTGCTTTGTGATTCTTTGCTTCAAGATTTTAAAACTTTTCTCTACCTTCTCATTCCAAACAAAGTTTTTCTTGTCTCCCTTGATGGTGTCAATTATGGGAGTACATATTCCACTAAATTTTCTTGTAAACTTCCTATAAAAAATTTCCAAACCGTGAAAACTCCTTACCTCTCATGTTGTCCTAGGTGTTGGTCACTTTATGATTGCCTTCACCTTATTCTTATCCATTTTCAGCATGCCTTGTAAAATTACAACCCCAAAGTACAATAGCTCCCTTTTCATGAAATCACACTTCTTGAGGTTGAACAATAAGCTCTCTTCTTACAGCCTTCTTATCACCAACTCTAAATGATGAAGGTGTTCCTCCTTGGTTTGGTTGTAAATTAGTATATCATCCAGATAAACTACTACAAACTTGCCTATGAAATCTTTCAAAACCTCGTTCATTAACCTCATGAAAATTCTAGGTGCATTAGTCAAACCAAATGGCATGATCACCCATTCGTATAAACCTTAATTCATCTTGAAAGTAGTCTTCCACTCATCACCTTCCTTGATTATTATCTAGTATCCACTCTTGAGGTCTATCTTGGAAAAATAGCTTGCTCCACTCAAGCAATCCATCCAATCCTCCATCTTGGGAAGTGAAAATCTATACCTTATGGTGATCTTATTGATGGCCCTAGAATCAGTGCACATCTTCCACTTACCTTCCTTATTTGGCACCAACACTATGGGCACTACACATGGACTCAAGCTCTCTTTGATCAGCACTTTGTCAAGCAACTCTTGCACTTGTCTCTTGATCTCAGCATTCTCTTATGGGGTCATCTTGTATGCAACCTCATTTGGTAGACTTCCTCCAAGTATAAAGTCTATATGGTGTGTTATTCTCCTCATAGGTGGAAATGTATTTGGAAACTCATCAAAAACTATATCAACATACTTTTCCAACATTTATTGAATATCTAAGGGTAGTTCATTGATCTTAATGGTTATCATAACATTCCTAGGCTTGATGAACCAAGTAAATCATATCTCTTCTTCATGCATAACACTCAAGAACTCTTTTCCACCTATCAACATCACATGGGAACCAACCTATTGATCACTCTCATCATCCTTCAAGGGTAGCAAAGTGTAACTAACTCTACCTTTCATCAAAGTATACATATTCCTCCTTCCATCATGAGTAGTTTGTCTATCATATTGCCAAGGTCTTCTAAGAAGCACATGACACACATCCATGGAGATGACATAACAAATCACCTTATCCTTATATGTTCTAATTTGAAACTCTACCCAACTTTGCTCACTCACCAAGACTTGTTGTCCCTTATATAACCATGACACCTTATATGGAGTGGGGTGAGATGATTTCTTTAGCCCAAGCTTGTTAACCATTTCTACTGAAATAAGATTATTTGTACTTTCTAAGTCAATGACCATCTTGCAACACTTACCTTGGCACTTGCATGATGTTCTGAATAGGGTCTTCCTTTATGGTGGCACCTTCTCCTTAGGTGGCTTGATCATCACCCTTCTCATGAGCAATGATTCTCCCACTTCAGGCTCCAACATGAGTGATGGAGAGTAAACACTATCTTCCTCTCCTCCTTATACAATCTAATTTCTCCCTTCATTTCTTGGGCTTCTCACTGACTAGTCTTCTGGACACTCCCATTAATTATGGCTAGCAAACTTATTGTACCTGAAACATTTGCCTACAAATCCACTTGATCCTCTACCCCTTGATGAATAACCTCCTCTATTGTAAGGTCTCTTACCTCTAAATCTATCTCTAAAATTTGTGGACTGCTCTTATGAATTTCTTGATTCACTTTGAAGATTTATTTGTGAGATGTTTCCACTCCCTTACTGTCCTCTACCTCAAAAAAATTTGCCCCTTTTTTTGTTCTATTGATTATGCTTCCTATTCAACTTACCTTCAACCTTGAGTGCAAATAGATAGCACTCCTCTAATGTTTTTTGGATCACAAGTGTTAACTCATCTTGTAGGTTGTATCTTAAGCCATTCAAGTACCTTGGAACCTTATCTTTATCCTCCTCAACATGACCAGACCTGATGGTCAGCTTATAAAACTCTTCTATGTATGCCTTCACACTCATTTCCTTTTGCTTCAAGTTTTGTAATTGTCTAAATAAGTTTGTCTCATAGTCACCTGGCAAGAACTTGCCTTTGAGCTTGAGAACCATTATATCCTAAGAATTGATCTTTTTTTTCCCCTTCTTTCTTCTCTCATCTTGTGTGAAGTCCCACCATAATGAAGCATGCCCCTTCAACTTGGTTCTTGTAAACTTGACTTTCTTATCATCAGGTACCTCTTCATACTAAAATTATTTGTCTAACTCCTTCACCTAATCAATGAGATCATCTCCATCAAGACCACCTACATAGGTGGGTAATTCCACCTTTAAATTAAACCCTTGAGTCATGATCACCTTTATAAGTCTCTCTACCTCCTGATATTTAGGTCCTTCAACTGTCTCTTCTCCCTCTACTTCTTCTTGGTCTTGTGGCTCGTCTTCCTTGTCACTGAAGTCCCATATTAGGACTCATCCTCTTTGGTTTATTTATATATTAGTTATCCTTTCATCTAAGTTGACCCTAAGGTCTCTCAACTCAACCAACACAGCATCTTGTTTTTCTTGGTTCCTTGATGCACGTCCTATGTTTCTCTTAGGTGGCATTATGAACCTTGTGTAAACAATCTATCAAACAAGTATTTGTTGTTATTTTTTCCCAAGAATATTCTCTCTCCCACATATTCTTAGGTATCCAAGGTTGGCTTTGATTCCAAAATTATTTAGATATTCCCTTCAAAAAGTTTCAACTTACAACTCTTCACCAAACACACTAGGCTTATTAGCCTTCTTTCTAGCCCTTTTGACCCTATTCTCTATTTAGTATAGAAAATTATAACTATAGTTGACTCACCAATGATTTAATCTCCTTTATATTGAATAGACACTCATGTGTGTCAAATTTGGGAAGCCAATTCCTTGTCTAAATTCACTTTCTAACTTCTAGCCCTCTCAACTAGCCCTCTCTAAGCCTAATTCACCTTATTTCACTCAAATTCTATAATACCATGTTTTTACGCTCCTAAAACCTAATAAAAAAATTAGATCATGTGAACATTGATCAGACTATAATTTTTTGTGAGATTTAGCTAGTTCAAACTCAAGATAGTGGTGAAACCCTAATTTAGGGCTGTTTGTGGCTTATGTCAACCCATAAGCATTCAAAAATCCCCTAAGTGCATTGTATAAGGTTTCAACGAACCAAATCAAGATTTTGAGGTATGTATAGACATGGGGAAACTATCCTAATCACTATTTAACATTGATCAATCCTCTTTTCAAGTTAACCAGATCAAAATAACCTTGATTATGTGAAAAAATTAACCATCTATAGGTCTATACTAAAATAAAGTGAAAATTTGACCAAGTTATGCCACTCAAAGAGTTTCAAGTCTTTTAAACACATGAAATAAACTTATTTTGATACCCCAAGTGCTTCACCTTCAATTTGTAGATCCTTCCTTCATGTAGCACAGTCACCATTCCACTCTATCAAGCATATCTCAAAATGCAGGGTTTCCAAATTTGTTACCAAGCAACAATAATCTTATTGTGTCCTATCCATGAGGATATAATCCTTAAGCAAAAAAAAACAATAGTATATGCATGGAGATATAGTTCCTAATTGAATTTATATTCATTCATTTGAAAAGTTTACACACAGACTGCCACAACCAAAAGATTCCCAAAATAGGGGTCTGTCTGTCGGTACTATTGCATCATAAATGAATGGATTGTCAATATTGAAAATTATAAACTCAAGGCACATCAATAATCCTTAAAATTCTTTTAGAATTATTAACCAATTCCATTTATCAATAAAATTCACACATAGAGTCTGTAATACAATCAAGAACTCAGAAATAGGGGTCTCAACACATAATTTTTGAATAAGGTTTGTTTTCTTTTTATTTTTTATTTATTCAAAGATTGTCAACTGAATAGACCTCTAACTGATTACCATTTCAAAATATTTACTTTTTATATGAGATCGACCATTTGGAAACTAACTTTTGGACACCTTACCATAGTTACAAGATAAACTTAGTTAGGTGACAACAACCAAAAGTTGATTTTTTATGCATGAACCACTTTATACCATGGTAAATGGTGCAAGAGGTCTCTAGTACATTTAAAATGTATTCATGAACTTGGTCAAGCCTTTCCACATCCCTGTAAATCCTAAACACACACCAAATTTCAAATTTTTGAACTTTCAAGTTTTGGCAGGAAAATCTATATTTGAAAATTTAAACTAGTTAAATGCACTTCTATGCTACCAAAATGAAACTTAAGCATGCTTTGGGCCTTCTAAGTCCATATAAATCATCCCTAAACCTTATTCAATGAAAATAAGACAAAATTGACAAAAATTACTCCCTAAAAGTGATGATCTTGCATCACCTCTTCACTTGAATAAATGACTCCCAAAACTTTGCATCAAACTCATATCTTATGTTCCCTTTATAGTCATTTATTTTGGTCTTTTTGATGTTCTTTGGGTCCATTGTGCGCCTCACTAGGTTTTTAATACAATGGACATATATTCTTACATTACAAGATCTATAAAAAAAAGTTACATATTACATATATTACATCACTATAGCTACATCTAAAGTATTATAATATTTTGCATGTTTGTGCCAATGGTAAGTTAGAAGAAAGAACATATATATTCACATTCATCATTTCACACACACACATAATTTGGAGAACTACATTTGAGTTTAATCCCTCTTTGAAGCATTGACAATGTGGTGTAGTGCTTAGTCTTCAACAAGGATTGACCAAGCTTAGTCTAGATCAATCTCTTTCACCTGATCCTTGCTCCCCCACCCACCCCATTTGATGTTTCAAGTGTTTATGCATGAAACTAGTATTTGATATTTTAGGTGTATGTGTGCACATTGAAAAATTTTAGAAGGCTAAAAATGATATTTTTGATGAAGGTAAAACATCACATAAAGAATCAAAATATTATTCTCACAAAGTCAAGATTGAACCATAGGGGTAAAGATCAATAATTGATATTGTTTGCTTCAAGTCAGTTTTGACCTAGCCCAAAAATAATAATTAGTTTCTTACATCACTATATCTACATCTGAAGTATTCTAGTATTTTGTATGTGTGTGCCAATGGTAAGTTAGAAGAAAGAGCATATAGATTCACATTCATCATTTCACACACATGCATAAGTGGGAGAACTACATTTGAGTTTGATCCTTCTTTGAAGCATTAGAAATGTAGTGTAGTTCTTAGTATTTTAACAAGTATTAATCAAGGTTAGTCCATATCAATCTCTTTCACCTGATCCTTGCTCCCCTGCCCACCCCATTTGATGTTTCAAGTGTTTGTGCATGAAATTAGTATTTTATATTTTAGGTGTATGTGTGCATATTAAAAAGGTTGAGAAGGCTGAAAATGATATTTTTGATGTAGGTGAAACATCACATAAAGAATCAAAATATTATTGTCACATGGTCAAGATTGACTCATAGGGGTAAAGATCAGTAATTGATATTATTTGCTTTGAGTCAGTTTTGACCCGGTGTAGAAACAATAATTAGTTTCAAATAACTTGCATTCATAAGGTCAATATCATCCCATAAGGGTCAAGATTTATAGTTGATATTATCTGCTTCCAATCAATTCTATCCCAAGACAAAAAAAATACTATCATTTCCAAAAATGAACAAAATATAGTTACCTCACACAACTTCAAATCTAAAAACCAATCTCTATAGATCAAGAAAGTGTGACAAATAATCTAAGTCTTTCTCTACCCTCTTGCATTTTTTTATTATGACTTATCATACTTGCATGTCGAATAATAGTTGTCAAACCATATTGTTGTGCTTATTTTACCAATCCATGGTTAGTTTTTATTCAAGTATTTTCTATCTAATTGAAGGGTTATTATTACATTAATCCAATTTTAGATAAGTAAAATAGAATGAATTCTTAAGCTCATGGAGAAAGTTCCCAACAACTAGGCCTAATAAGGTACCCATGTATAATTTAAGATTAAAATAATAATGCAATTTTAGTAGATGAATGTTGAATTTGATGAAACCTCTAACAAAATGAATTAGATGTTGAGGGATGAAGCAAAGACTAAAAGTGACAATAACCATAGCTTGTAGAAACTGCCATGTCACAATATAAAGACAAGTCATTATTTTCATAATAAAAAATTTGTGTGAATACCAAACAAATTTTGATACTCATTAATTCAATGTAATCAATTAGATGAGTGACCAAGTTAACACTACTCGTTATAATAAAGAAGTTCTGAAAGTTTGATCAGGGTAGAGTGTGGTATAAGAAACAAATTGCTCACTGATCAAGATGTCGAATGAATTAAAATATATATATGAATATGGTTATGTGAATAAGAGTGGATATAGTTATATGTTCCATCTGATTGAAATTCATAGGTAACACACACAAAATAGGGTTGACTAAGAAACTATTCTAAATTTTGAAACCACAAAAAACTATTAGCTCTAAAACTGTTCTAAATTTTGAAACCACCAAAAACAGTTAGTTCAAAAAGTGTTTTGAATTTTTGAAAACACCAAAAAAGGGATGGCTCAAAAACATGCTTAGGGGTTAGATAATTTATGTGGGAATTCCAAGCTTGTTGAACACTAGAGAAATCCACAACAGCTATCTATAAAGAATGGCTTTGATCCCTTAGCTCTGATACCATATTAGAAACACAACTCTTATTATTGAAACCATGTCAGGAAAGAGAAATCCCATGAACTTAAGCATGTAAAGACACCATCCACATAAATTATTCAAATAATAAAACTCATCAATAACACATTATGTTACACTAAACGAAATATACAATGTAAATGTGCAACCAATAATGGTTACACCAAAATATGTACTCCTTAGAGACTACATCTCTACCAACTCTTGATCATTGACTTTAAGTTCCATTTCCTTTACATAAAAGACATAAAGTTCTTTATTTATAAAAATAAAGAGTTAAGTGGGAGATGTTTATCGATGCAGTTAAAGGTGGAAGCATTTTCTAAGTTACACTTAACCCTTCTCACACATATGAGGATAATTATCACATTGAATGTGCACTTAACGATGTTGTGCACATAATAAATTCACCTTGGTAATAACACTACCTAAAGTGGACTTCACATCAAGTGTGAATATGCCATAAACCAATAAGGAAGAGGAAGAGTAGTGGCGATGGCACATGGATCCCCAATAAAAACACCATGCAGGCAGATGAAGTGGCGTTTGTCTCCCATTAATTCATTTTTTTTGTGTGATCGGTTTGGTGTCTATTTTTTTTTAATCTATCAAGAGAATGAAATGAGGAATATTTGGTCCTGTTAAAGCCTTGCAAGCTAAAATACAAGATGTAGTGTTGTGAAAATATGTCACATATTATGATTTTCAAGTACAATCCTCAAAATATCCAATAGCCTGGATAAATAGATAGAATTGTTTGGGTCATGGTCACATAAGGGTAGAGAATTGTCATTTTCATGGTCACATTCATGGTTACACTCACATGGGCACTGAAAAATATTACAATCACCATCATGGTCACTAACACATTAGGGGTATTATGTTTCAGTTAAGTATGTACTTGGAGGGTGTTTTTTCTTCTATTGTTCTGTTGTATAGAGAGGCCCACCTGTAGCCCTAGAAATTGATGATCTATTAGCCTATATTTCAACATTTTGGGAGTATACTATGATGTAAATTTTGATGGGGTCATAAATAACTAAAAGCTTAAAATTTAAATATTTAAAAATTTATAGAGCAATGTATATGTTAACAGACTTAGTATTTGAAGCTAGTCGTAGATAATTACTTCCCCATCATCTTTTATGTGCCTTAAATTTTAGTGTGACCTTTCAACAAAATTTGTAAAATTTATGTGAACTTAGTAGGTCGAATTGAAATATGAATAAATATAGACACTAAATTGATATGCCATATGAATAAATCATTAAAACTAGTTTATAGATTAATAAAAATTCATGGAAAAATATAAAACTATAAGGAATGTATTAGGTTGGATGGACAATGTAATTCTTATTGAAGGAAAATTTCCTAAAATCAGGACAAAAGTAGTAACATTTTGATGGAAATAGAACTTTAAATAAAAATCTAAAGTATAAATGAAAAGGAAGTAGAGTAATAAATGATTCAACTAACTAATTCCAAGTGCATAATATAAATATTAAAATAACTATTTAAGATAGCTTACTACTAAAAAAATGAAGTTGTTAGAATAGAATGTGCCAAAATAAACTAAATAACAAATATAATTAAAAATGTAAATTACAAAAAAAATTGAGTATTTCTTGAAAAATGATACTTCTTGAATTTAAGTTAAAATTAATATTAAATACATTCCAAACATGTAGTTGCAGTCAAATTTGTATTTGATAGGCCCACAGTGGACTAGCCCTGTCAACACAATGGAATTGGACACAATGTTGTGTACGAACTCATTGCTATCAATGTGGTCTAATATATAATTTTCTCTGTAATGACATATTGTATGTAATTGATTTTGTATAGTATATATGAAAAATTAAAAAAACAAACAATTTTAGCCATAATAAAGATTGAATAAATTTTAGAGTCATCTATAATCACATGATATGTTATAAGCACATAATTATTTTTCGGTGTAGAAGATACTTCTACTTCCAATAGTTATCATATTGATTACAAGAATTTAATATTTACAAACAAATTATATTTTAAACCATCGCTTCAAACATAAAAGGCTTTTTTGCTTGTATTGTGTTTATCAATACCTAGTTGTTAGGATAGTTATTTTATTTGGTTTTGTTATGGAATTTAGGCTGAAAATTTTGTTTTTAAGCTTAACCCAAATCAACACAAATTTTTATTTATAAAATGTTTGAGTGTATTTTGGATTCTTTCCTATATTACTAGTTTTAACAATAAAAACCCAAAATGCAAACAACATCAAGGGAAAGGATAAAGAGACATTCAGATACTTATAATGGAATCACTTACCATCTTCTTGTCTCTTATAGCTCCTTTCCAAGATTGCCAAACTGATTTTGAATGCAAAATGAGTAAATTGTTGGATTGCTTGATTGAGCTTGATAATGGCTTTAATGGATTCTTAGTGGCTTGTTGATGGCTATTACAAGGCTATGACTGCAAGTATAATGGATGCTCTCTAAATTTCTAAGTTAGTTTTTCATGGAGATATGGCTTGTTTATATAAGCCATGGGAGGGAAAATCAATGGCTTATATTTAATCTTGAGCCATTGGGATCAATGATTGTGAAATTTCCAAGGAATTAAAAATTCCTTGGAGGTTTCTAGAGGAGAGAAAGTTCTAGAGGTGGAAACCTCTAAAATCTCTTTAGGAGGTTTAATCATGATTAGGGATGGGTGATTATAAGATTTTAGATAAAGTAGGCTTAGTATGTGGGTAGGTGGGTTTTGGGAATTTAAACATCCCAAATAATGAATAAGTGGTATTAGGATGGGATAATGGGGATTTAGGAGAATTAATAGATTGGTGGGGTAGGACTAATGTTCATAGGATGTAGGGGATTTTATGTATAAATTAATTGGTTAGGGAATATAACTATGGGTCAAATTAGTGGGTTTAATAGAATTATTAGGGCGAGTGGATTTAGGTGCATATATTTTGCCCCTCTTTGAGAGGTAATTGCGAGTAGACAAAGTGGAAGGAGTAATGGTATTTCAAATAAAAACCATGTCATAGATGAAAACATTATTAGTAGGTATGATTCCCCCTTGAGGGAGCATGTAGGGAACAATAATCTAAATGGTCATTCGAATAAGAATCCCCAAGGAGGGATAAGACCAGGATGATGATAAGGGATTGGGATGCCCCAAGTGATGATGTAGCTATTATTGAGATGACCCAAGCATAGGTGTTATGGGAAAGTGACTTAGCCATGAGAGATGAGTTCTAGATAAATGACTAATGTCTAGAAGGGACATAGTTTGATTAAGATAATAAGACTAGAATTCTGATATGTACACATAGGTTGAGAAATAAAGAGATTGGATAGGCCATAAGTCGATGATTTGTCTCAGATTAAAGACACATGCCCAAGATTATAGAGAGTGGATGATAGTAAGCCACTTTATATGAGATGTATAGTTTTAAATGATGTAATGATATCGAGTGATCCATCCAAGATGGGATGGGATTGGGGGTTAAAAGTGGCTGAGCTATCCCTGGGTACAAGACCATGGTCAAGTGTTGCCTACATAATCTAAGGAGACCTTAGGCTGATGTAGTTCTTATTAAATAGGAAAGATGATGGGAGGGATAAGAGACATGAAGATGAAATAGATGGATTGAATTTGATGAAGAGTGATGGAAGAGTGGCATTATGGATGAGCTACGACATGATAGATATCGATAATGCCCTTGGTAAAGACATATGCACAGGAAGTGGTAAGGAAGTGTTATATTTATCAACACATCCTAAGGGGAATCAACCATAACTAAAGAGAGATATATAATATGGAGACTTATCCCAAACAAAGACACATACTAAGGATAATTGTGGGTCTCAACTCGAGTGTCATGGTAACTCTGAGAGATGTTTGATGAAGGATGAGGATTTTGGCGGTGCCATGATGGTGGTTAAGTATATTAGGTGACCAATGTGTTGACAAAAGGTGAACAAGACCAATAGTTAATGGAGTGGTAGGAGTGAAATAATCCCATATATATTGGGATTAATATTTTTATAGGGAGAAAGTTCAATAAATAAGAATCAAAAATAAGGTAGAGGCACCAAAAAATGGAGTTGATACAAAGGAGGTGGTTTCAATGGAAGAGGCAAAGAATGTTGTTAGGCTACCCATATTAGGTGGCAGAAAGGGCGAATAGGAGTGAAATGGTAGCGAGTATCTCTATGAGCCAATTTTTAAGGGGGAACTTTTATCAGGAGCTACATAAGATTTTTGTCAAAAATCCATCATCATTACAAGACACTTTTTATTGACTAAAGAGAAGGTAAAACCTGCTCGATTTCACTGCATAGGAGGTCACCATTGTTATGTGCCAAGGTAGATAATCAAGATGGGTAGAAGGGTTTGAAGATCATGTACAATCTCTTCATAGGTGGGTGTATGCATCATCTCTATGCATACTTTTGGATCAAGAATCTATGCACCAAGTGAGGAAAGTTTGATCACTAGTGAAGAAGGTAGTGGAAGCTAAAATACCACTTAAGACATATTGAATGTAGTTTAAAAATATAAAAAGAGAATAAAAGGTGTAATGGAGACATGGGGCATGGAAGGAAAAGTGAAAATTTTGAGTTAGTGGTATGAGAGGGAGGTTATGGCATAGGCAGATTGCAGAAAATTTGGGTGCATAGAATGGTGAGGATACAGGGTAGGAGGATTGACGTCAAGGTGGGTGCCAAATCCAGGTATGGATTTTATTGTTGGTTTTTTATTTATTATGTATGTGTGTATGTAGGAATTAATGTACGGTGAATCAGGTTTTTGAGTGTTGTGATGGGGGAGATCGTGGGTCAGAGTGGGTAGAGGTCACAAAAGTAAGTCACGGAGTGGTTCGATTGAGGAAAGGGTATGTAGCCGCATCATAGGGATAAGGGGAAAAATTATGGGTTGAGGGGGGTTATAGGGTAAGGTACAAGATCTATGTGAGAAATGGGAGTTGAAAGAAGGGTGTATGCAATCATAAATGCATTAGATCTATAAATCAATCTTAACTTAGAGAAAATAGATCCTACTTACACTTTCGATTGGGGATATATTAGATAATCAGGAACGTGACCAATATAGATCCATTAGACCTAATGAGAGGATATCTTACCATAATAATAACACTAGGAAGGGTTCCAAAGCCTCTAGTCAAGTAAAACTATGCAATAACCCTAACTAAGTCCTATGTTTTCATATTCACTAAACTAATAACAAGTAATGTAAAAGTCTAATCTAGTGTTCACCAAAGATTGTAGCACAAAGTGGGGGTAATAAAAAATAAAAATAAAATGTGCATAGAAGACATATACTCATGTCAATGTATACAAAATCCTAATGCATGAAAAATAAGTACAAATGCATATCTATCTACTCTTACAAAGGAGGAATAAAGTTAGGAATACTTATCTTCGAAGATGAACCCGATAAGACTCAATCTCTCCTTGGTCAAGGTGCTTCATAAGAGGTTGTTTTGGTATGTAAATATGGCAAAGATAAATCATCTCTAGGATACAAAACTTATCAATGCATCTAAAATAATTCTCAACATAACAAGATCCATATCTCCAAAGAAAGTATGAAACCCTAAGTTTTCTCCTCAAGTATAATGGTGGATAAGAAAATGCACAATAACTCTTACTTCTTCTCTTTTCTAAATAATGGCAAAATTATTGTGTTTATATAGGTGGATCTAACCCTATACCCTTCCAAAAAATTTAACTGACAAGGTTGACCCAATTGACCTAGTATCATTATTGATAAAAACTCACTAGATCATGGGCTAGGTCGATAAAGATCCAACCTAGACCCTAAATAAGTTTTGTCGATAAGATTACAAGGTCGACTAGTCATGTAAACTATCAAAAGAGGTTTTAGGATAGGAAAAGGGGTACTGAAGGTGATAAATGATTGGAGAAATGTGAAAAAAAGGAGTCAAAGCTTAGAGGAATGTTTTTAGGAGTTGGTTGGATTGGTAATAAGTGGAAATAAGGGACAATAATCCTACGAAGAAACAATGGTCTACCCACCCCTTTCTTGATGCACCCCTTAAATCATGCACTTGAAGAGATTAAGACTCAATGGATTCCTTCAATATAGAGAGCATCAGTAATTGATAAAAGTTTGAAAATATTATGTCTACGCATATGCCCCATTCTAAGCTCATCACTTGTCATGTAGGTGTAACATGGGATGGTGTTTTGAGAATAGAACATGATGACACATAACTTTGATGTTAAATAAAGTGCAGTAAGGAGCAAATAAGATAAATGAAAGGATAAAATTGAAAAAAAAACATACCTTTGCTTACCTTAGTGTTGTAGATAAAGAAGGAGATGAGAGAGATGTGAAGACGTCCAATGTGAGGGACATTATGTTAACCTATAGAGATTAGTGCAAAAAAGAGAAAAAAATCAAAAAAATTGCAACATAGGCATATAATAGTGGAAAACATTCTCTAAAACATTAAGATTCCATAATTTTTTAAGATTCAAAAAATGAGTTAGTAAAAACAAAGATATGATCAAGATAAAAAATCTGATGGTAAATATTTGAAGGTTAAATAATTGTGAATAGTAACTTTAAATAGTGTGAAAAATAATTCATTTTCTATTGTTTGACTATTTTGAGAGAAAAATAGAGCTCTGAGAGACCTAGAAAAATCTAGAAGAGCCAAGATGGTGAGGAGATGACAATTGAGATGAGAAGGGTGCCTAGCGACTGTAGCGAGTGCAATACAAGTAGGAAACTAAGAATTTCAAAAAAATTATAGTATTTTATTTGAAATTAAGTATTTTATAGAAATATGTAAATTAGACCAATTCTAGAAACTGGAATGAACCCTAGGAAGTTGTTAAGGAAACTAGAGGCCAAACGGGGAACTGGGTTTGAATGGGATCAGAGGAATAAGTACCAAAGGCATTATTGCAAATGGTCAAAGAATCGATAGTTTGAAATAACTAGGTCGACCTAGTAGGTAGAAAATTAGGGTTTAAAATGGCTGACCTAATAGGTATAGGTCGACTTCGTTGGTTGGAGAAGTGGGATTATTTAGTACCTCATGGCCAACTTAGTTGGTTAGGTCAAAAGTTGACTTAGTACTAAAGGGGAAAATGAAAGGGCCGACTTAGTTTGTTAAGTCCAAATGGTCAACCCAGTACTATTGGGTCGCTTAGTATGTTACTAAGTCACTGATATAGTACTAAAATGAGGTAAATTAGATGATATATTACTGAAATGAGGGAAATTGGCCGATATAGTACTTTTAAGGTCCAAGGTGCCTGACTGAGTATTGAAATGGCCAATTAGGCTAAAAATAGATCAAATTGACAAAAAATTAATAAATTAAGGAAAATTAGGTTTATTTTTGTTAAAATTTAAAATAATGTATTTTGATTATGAGTGACATGGAGGTCTAATACATCTTTTGTTATTTGGTTATTACAGAGGTGCCATAGATTTTTATGATTGGTGGATGCATCATAGCTATCAGATCTATTAGAGCACCTGATAGGTGTGGACTGAGCTAGATTGGTCACACTAGGCTTAGGAGGTATCATGGAGATGCAATGAATTCTATTGAGTGTTGATCTAGTACTCATGTTCTTGAGAATTTGGGAATGATTGACCAACACATTTAGATGGGTGGTGGATGGGGATACTATAGAGGTTGGTATCACATTAGAGGATGTCCATGCATTACTTGGAATTCTTATAGGGTACATCAGTGATCATGGGGATACTAGATGATCAATAAGAGAGGCAATCATTATCCTGATAGGTGACTTACTCAGATAAGATTTACCTAGGATTGAGGTTGAGTCTATTTGATGTTTATACTATCTAGATTCTAGATATCTAGAAGGTTGTGATAGGGCTTGTGACAACATGAGTGTTGTGTCATAAGTTGGATGTGATAGCCTTGTGTCAGTCAAAATTAGAGAAGGGAGAATTTTATGACTTGGGTTTTGTCATATGGGTTCATCTCATGCATGATATGTATGGGATGTTATCTAAAGGGTAGAATACTATGGGGTCAGTGGTATTATTGAGTGCCTAGATATATGAGAGGTTCTTGATGTATCAATCAGCTAAATTTATCCATGTGGTCGATGATCGATTACCTTAGGTGTTGAGGTGGAGATAGGATCAGGTGGTATAGGTTATTCCCCACGTGTTAGCACTATATATGGTTACATAAGGAGATATCATATGGCAACCTTATGCACACATTATGATAGTTTGGCTAAGTTAGAGCATGGTGGTTCTAGAGTTAACATGAGTGTGGAGCATGGGCCACTACATTTGGTGGGTAGAATTTTATCTAGTGGCATACTTACTAGGATAGTGTTGATACCTAAAACTTTCACTCTTAGCAAACAATGCCTTATGGGAAGCTTTACAAACGTGGGACTAAATTTATGGTCTGTGAAGTGACCTTTGGGATTTTAGAAGTTAGATATTTGAATTAATTGGGGATGAAAAGTGTAAGAAGGAAATGCAAATAAAACTATCTAAGGTGATACATCGAGATTTTTAATGTATCAACATAATATTGTATAAAATATCTTGAAATTGTGAAACACTATAGATAATTCAAAAGAGAAATGCATGATTTAATGCATGCAAAATAAATAAAAGTTGATACTTTAGAATCAGAGAACATAAATCTCAAATGACAATAGATTATACTCAATTTGACATAGAACACCACATCTTCTTCATTGTTAGGCAAAGAACAAACTACTAAAGGCTCATAGGCACACTATATACTATTCAATCTTTCCCACGAAGGGCACCTGCTAAGGTCGTGAAAATGAAAATAAAAAACTATTGTTATTTATATTCCAAACTAAACTATTATAATAGTTGTTATCTGATAATAGTCGTAAAAACAAAACTAATAAACAACTACCAGCCCCTAAAAAATAATGAAGTCTAGAATATATAGGCACAATGGCCCTATGAGGAAATGATACCTAGAATCTGACACTCACAGTCACGATGAGGTCGTTACAATTGAAAGGGGGAGCTTCATCTCATGAGTGAAAATGATCTTTAAAATCCTAGATATGGCATAACTGTGATGCCTCATGATTCCCATATGCTTACAAGAAGCATTGTGGCAATCCCTGTCTCCCTCCAAACTACCTCTAGAATTCTTATTAGAAATGGGGCCCATTTCCTTTGACCAATGGTGTTACTCGAAGCCCTAAAAAAAGAAACCTTCATTCTTAAAGAGCATTGGGATGATGTATGGCACATTGATCGGTGAGCATTCCTCTTCAAAACTTTTTTACCTCTTTTTAATTGGCAGTGCATAGAGCCACCATGTGGTGAACTAGTGCTACTCCTAGGAAAGTTGAAAACTCCTTTGCAAAGAATGAGCATGGGGGAACCACATGGAAGGTTCATTTTCTTTTCATTATAATTGCACAATGGGTCTCACCTATTATTTCATCAATCAATGGCACTACTTGAAACTCTAACAAAAATAAACCTACCTTGGATAAGCATCATGATGTCACGTGTTGAGCTATCACTATTCCTAAGTCAGTTGGGAACCTTTTCTTGAAGAATGAGTACCAAGATGCCACATGGCACTAGTAGAAGGAGTCGAGACTTGCTAAAAATAAATAAGGGGAACTTGGGAAAGAGGAGATTGATATATAAATCACTAAACTCACTAAGCACATCCATGCCAAAAAGCTAACTAGCCAAAAATACTTCAAAACATGGATTACAATCCATAGTTCTTAGTGACTTATAAGGGAATCTTCTTGCAGATGGAAGAACCCAAAAACTCTTGTTTTGTAGACCAATCAAAGAAAAACTATAAAAAGGTTGAGGCCCACAAAACTCACAACTTTTGAAGAACAGCCTTTAAAGGCATCCACTCTTCCTTTTTAGGTTGAGTGTTCTTCTTTAGAGCTTCAAAATATCTATCTAAATTAATTATCTCCTTTAAAGAGATATTGCTCAAGCCTTATACTACTACCCACATCTCAAACTCAAGCTAGGCAAAAGGCTGCAAAATGGTCTCCACTTTGAAGACGCTTGGTGTTTGATTAAGAGTTGTAAAGATGGTCTAGTCATTCTACTTTTTGATCAATAGCTCTTTTATATTGTCCTCTAAGAGGATTGTGTTATTTGTAAGGAATGGGGAAGGGAGTCCCAATTGGACCAACTATTCAATAAGTCCCTTCATATCTCAAACCACTTTTTCTAAGGCATTCAAAAATGCCATGTATTTTGATGTTGCTTTGTTGTAGCTTAGGAACTCATTCACCTTCACTACTATGTGCCTTCTATCAGCCACCCCTACTATCTGGAACATCCTATCCATCATGTGATATAGCTTTTGGACTAAGAGCTATGAATCTTGAACTTTGGGGGATACAAAGGTAAGGACCTAATCTATAAATGCGCGCAACCCCTGTGAATCTACAATGAACCCAAACATTGGCTTTAAGTTTGTGGCCATGTTATTTACTCTCTCCCAAAATGAAATGTACAGTTATTAGACCACGGGGAGGATACCTATAGTTTGGGAGTGGGTGACAAGGTCATTCTTTAACCATTGGATTTATTGATCCTTGGCCAAGGACTCTTATTGCATCTATTTTTGTATCTGTTATTGTGTGCTTGTAGAGTCTAAGAGACTCTTATGGCTCTATTCGATCTCCAATTATTTTTCCTACAACTTATTCTCTATGGCCCACTTTTTACTTTTTAAGCCATCAATTTTAGCCTTTAGCTCTAAAACTAGGATTCATAGTTGGGCCCTTTGATTAGATTCTGATTGGAAACTCTCAGCTATGATGCAGCTCTATAGGTCAAACCTCATATTTGTGAGCTCCGCATCTTTGGCCTTGGCCTCGACATTCAAGTGGTCGATAGTAGCTTTAACTCTTATGAGTTCCTAATTTTTCTTTTCCAATTGATGGCCTACCTTGAGATAGTCTATGGTGATGGACTTCTAGGTCTCTTCCATCAATTTGACCTTGTCGATTGGTCTAGCCTAGTTGAGGTTAAGGCTGATGGCGTGTATCGAGTAATCCCATAGTTGCATATATTTTTTGGGCTTGATTACTTGTGGTACCATGTGTGCAATCATTATATATTGTTGAATAGGGTCAAATAATGATTGCATATGAAGTACCGCCATAGCCTTGGCCATTTTTCCTCTTCTCTTTTTTGTCTAGGCCTCTTAGGCTTTTCTTATAGTCTCCAACTGCTGGGGGATTATTCCTGCAATTGAATCATTTCCCCCATGAAGGGGGATCCTTATGGCAACCTAAAATGAATGGTCACTTGATATTATGAAGCAGTAGATGTTATTCCCCTAAGGGCAAAAGGGTGAAGAGTTGTGGAAGGAAAGAAAGGTAGGAGGTTACGAAGAAGGGTGGTGGGTGATTATGCCATGAGGGATGTACTTATGGTAGATTAAGGTGGAGGAGTAAAAATTAGTGTAATTGAGGTGATTGAATGTGTGATGGTAATTAGTGCAAGTGTAGTGGACTTGGTAAAAGGTGAAGATCAAGTGAAGAAAGAATAAAACATGGAAAGAAGAGGGTCAAAAAAATGTACCTTTTTCTATTTGGGCTCAGCAGGAGGGTTGGAAGCTTATGCCTTGGAGTCAAGATGAGATAAACCTACCTAAGGTTGCCTTATAGTGGCCCATACTAGTTATTGGGGGACCATATATAGAGGAGGAGGCCAAGATGTAGGCCTCTAAATCATAAAAACTTCCTCCTCTTTCCCTATGGGGGTATACTCATCCTCTTCTTTGACTAAAACCTCTTCTTTGGCCCAATCTTTTTCCTCATGGTGTTCATCCTAGAGGTTCTTGAATTGCTCATCGGAGTCTAGATCCTCAAAGTTGAGCTCCCTTTGGCCAATTTCCTACCTATATTTCCAATAGGCATCCATTTTTCTTTCATCTAGCCCCTCTAGACGAGTTGCACCCTTAGACCTTTTGTCATGGTCTTAGGCATCCATTTTCTCTTTGCTCATGATTGGAAAGTGTTTGAAGGGATCTTAGATATATCCAAATAGTGCTTCATATCATCCTCTATCGGTGACTTCTTTTCTTCAAAGCATGGTCAGGTCTCATGGACAAGGGGTACATCGATCTTTAGATCAACTATACGACTAACCAGGTCATAGCTCCATTGATTATTGATCTAGTCTAGGCTGAGCTATGCCAACTTGAGCATAAGCAAATGCTCTTATGACCTCATCATAACTATAATGCCCCCTCTTAAAAAGGGGATGTCATAAAGGTCTCTCTTTTTTTGACCCATACCATATGTTGAGTCCACCATGTCAAGCTGGTGGGCTAGCTCTAGGGCCAAGGTCCTCTCTATGAGAAGGTGTGGGAGTTAGAATGACTCTTTGAATCTGTGGACCCTGATAAATGTGAAATGGGATTTGAAGAACTCATCAACCAAAATATTTCAGCCAATGATCCATGATCTCTGGTAGTCTATCATTTTGAAGGTAATGGCTTCTTGATTGAGGTCAATTAAGATCAGAGCTAAGAAGAACTCTACAAATTTATGGTAATCCTATGTGGCTGATAAGATGTGGGTCCACATGGAGATGGGGATCACTATGTGAGGATACGTTCCTATCTCAATTGTGTTGATAGTGAAGTATGGAGAGAAGAATTGAAAACTCTGGTACAAGATCAGATAGAGAAGGAAGGAGGAATACCTGAAGCTATTTTGGGTTAAAATGTTTTCTAATTAATTGTGAATGGTGTCAATGATGGCATCTTCAAAGTCCATTTTTTAGGCCCTTTCCCTACTCACTATCTTCAGGTGGAATACTGCACCCAATTAGAAATCATGGACATTGGCATCTGAGTCTATTCTAAATATGAACACTACCATGGAGAGGGTGTCCCTCATATCTTATGCTGCAAAGCTCATGAGAGTTATAGATAGAGGTGGTACTTTTGTAGAATTACTATGAAGAGCTAAGTTTAAGAACTTTTAATTTTGGACATGAGTGTCCCATACATTTTTTAAGCACTCCATATCATAGAAGTCTGCATTGGGGTCATTAGGTAGCCAAAGCATCTCCCTCACCACATCGGCACTGATGTCTACATTTAGGTGGTTTCCTATGATAATGCTAGTGGTGGCATTATATCTCTCCACATATAAGGCAATGATCTCTAGGCATGGGTTCATGAGAGGCATCATATAATGAGCCAATGTGGAGCTCCAAATCTTGAAACCAAATGACTCAAAGTCATTATTTTGAACCTTTGAGATCATGTCAGCATGAGCACCCTCCCTTAGTTTCTTGGTATTCTTGGTCAATTTGGGATCAAAGATCCCATCTACAAAGTTTAGAACCAGTGTGGGGTCCATGCAATGCCCCTTGGCAACACTCTTGATGTTTGGCACTATGGGCTTCATTTGTGTGAAGGTAGAAGCATATGATTTACTTCCCACAAATTATGGAGGAAGTTCCCCATGACCACCTAATCTACGTGTTATTTGCTTCCTAGGGTACCCACCACTGGATGAGGATATAGAAATCTCCATCTTATAACTCTCTTGACAAATATTCCATTTGACTTAAGAGAAATACTGGGAACACTTGATGTTGGCTTCTACTCACATTTCTTTGCAATTATTCACTTAATTCTTCACTCAATACTCTCTTAAAATTCTTAAGATGTTTGAATTTTTGGCTTAATTAGGGGATGGGTATTTATAGGCCAACACTTCTAGCGTAATCATCATGCAACTTTTTGAATTTGAGTGCCCATAAATGTTAAGGGTGGCACACATGCTTGAGGAATGTCTCATAAGATATTTTATGATAATCCTCATGGCAAATCATGCAACTGGGGGTGCCTGACATTAATTGTAAGGGGAGTGGGGTAGATAACTATCTTTTAGAGATGATTCAAAATTAAGGGAGCTAGAGTGCATATTTTTTGGCAATAGAACAATAGCAACATGTGCTAGCGGCACTTATTTTCAAAGGGAAATAACAACAAGAAGGGAAATTAACTAACTATATATAATGTGAATCCAATAAATAAATTGAAATGCTTCAAGTGGAATCCATTAATCAGAATCTCTAAGGCATCTCCATCTTTAACTTGAATGCATTGCCTTGCCTATTGTTGATAATGTGAAAAGGACCTCTCCACAAGGAATCAAATTTTACACGCTGACCCAACTTCATGGCCCTTTCATTATATTTTAAAACCAAGTCTTCTAGCTTGAAGCCTACGTCGAATGCCTTATTATCAAACCATATCTTAACTACATACTATTGGGTGACCTTAGCATCACTAGCTCATTCTCTCACTTCCTGAAGTCTAAGCAATTCTACCAACCTAATCTCTATTGCTCTATTTTCTATTATCTCAATGGATTTCAACAAATGTAGAATGGGAATATCCATTGAAATGGGCATGATCACCTCTTTCCTATATATTATTTCATATGGGGATGTCTTTAAAATCTACTTAAGAGTGATTTGATCAGCTCACAGAGTTATTTTTAGATGATTATGCCACTCCATTTGTCAATTAGTGCTCATCCTCTTAATTAACCTTATGAGGTTTTTATTGGTCGATTCTACCAACCCATTCCCTTACGGGTAGTAATTGGATGATTTTTTAAGGAAAATGCCATTTATGAGTAAAATTTTTGAAATCTTTGACCTAAAGAAAGCCTTCATATTGTCAGATATAATCATTTTAGGAGGGCCAAACCTTGCTACTAGTTACTCCAGGAAGTTGAGGATCACATTTTTAGTTGCCTCTTTTAAAGGGGTTGCTTCAGTCCATCTCATGAAGTAAATTATGGACATGACTATCCACTTATGGCCCATGCTATAAACTGGATTGATCATCCAAATGAAATATAAGCCCCATTACATGAAAGGCTCATCAATCATAATCAGGTTTAGCGATATGGCTGAATTCTTTCACTTGCCTATGAAAATTTGACATTGCTGGCATTTCTTCACTACCTGATGACAATCTAAAAACATGGTCAGTCATTAGTATCCCACATGCATGATCTTGGTTGTGCTTATTTTTGCTAAGAAATGACTGCTCAGAGGGGTAAAATGCATGTCTCATAAGATTTTCCCAACTTGGTGATTGTCAACACATCAGAGTAGTTCTTCATAGAAGCTCCTTTTGAAAAGGACTCCCTAGACTAGTGTATAACTATCCCCTTATAACCTATAGAATCTTCTTTTATGCATGGGGAGGCTACTTGAATATCAGCTAGTTTGCATAAAATAGGGTCTATTAGCAACCCAAGACCTGTCAGTTTCATATTGACTCACTAAAACCATTTTTGGTGCATCCTACTCATCTATCGGGCATCCACACATTAGGCCAAATATTCACAAAGTCCCCTCCCTTGGATCACCTTGGTTGGTCTGACTTTGATGTCATATTCCAAGATCTTAGTGATCTAATTGACCCTCTTTTTAGTGATTTCTCATTCCATTATGCACTCTCTAATACTAGAATGTGCCACATATATCATTATCTTACTTCCCACCACTAATTATCTAAATTTATTGAGACATTTGATGATGTTGAAAGCCTTCTTCTCAATTAAATTATACTTAATCTCATATACATGCAAGTTTCTTGAAAAGAATAAAATAATATGATCACCTTTCCCTTCTTCTTTCTAAGTTAACACAGCTGCCAAGCTATGTTCACTCCCATAAACATACATGATGAAATCTTTAGAGAAGTCAGGATTGACTAGCACGAGAGTGGTAGATATTTTTTCCTTAATCTTTTCAAATGTTATCCTTCCTTTGACAGTCTATTTCAAAGCTTGGTCTTTCTTTAGCATCAACATAATTGGCCTTACTAATTTTGTAAAGTCGGATATGAATCAACTAATGAAGTTTATCTTTCCTAGGAAAGATTGAATCCTTTATTTTTAACCAGTAAGTTCAAGTCCTTGATGGCTTTCACTCTATCTGGATCAATATATATACCTTCTTTGGATACCATGTACCCTAGTATTTTGCCTTATGGAATGCTGAAAAAGCATTTTTGGGGGTTGAGGGATACCCTGAACTCTTGGCACTTTTGGAAAATCTTCTCCAAATGATCAAAATGATCCTCCTTTTTCTTGGGGAATATTGTCAGATCATCTAAATGGATGAGGATGATTTTGTTAACTAGGCCCTCAAAGGCTATATCCATGGCCCACTAGAAAGTGGTTCCTACATTAGAGAGGCTAAAAGGTATTTTTACATAGGCAAAGGTTCTCCACTTTGTAGTGAAAGTGCTCTTTTGTTGATCCTCTTCATTAACCCATACCTAGTTATATCTCGAGAACCCATCCAATAGGGAGGACATTTCTACGTCTTCTACCATTTGGAGGATCTATTTCATTTAAGGGAGGGGGTAATGATATTTTAGATATGTTTTTTTCAAGTCTCTAAAGTCTACACATAGTCTAATCTCTCCATTCTCCTTCCTTATTAGAAATAGGTTGGATACCCAAGTTGAATTCTTGATTAGGTATATAATCCTTGAGTCGATCAATTTTCTCAGTTCTTGAGCCATGAGAGACTTAATTTTTGGTTTTATCAACCTTTGATTTTGGTAGACTGGCTTGGATCCTTCGACTAGATCTATGATATGTTGATTGCCTCATGGTCATACCCCTTTAGGTCATCATAGGTCTAGGCCATAACCCCTTCATATTTAATGTATAAGGATATCAATCACTCCTTATCCTTTTGGGAAACTTCTTTCCCCACTTTCAATTTTCTTTCATCTCCTACTTCAAGTTCAGAGTAGTCACCTTTGCCTATGATAAATTTCCTTTTATCATTCTGAGTATCATCAGAATCAAATAGATTATCTAAGGTGATCAACGCCTTTGGAGGTTTATTGGACTTTATTTGCATGATTTGATCTCTGTAGGCTTCTTCAATCTTTGACTACAAATGTTTTATAAATTCACATAACTATTACATAAATATGATAATTTGGGCATTGCTCTCAAATACTTACTAGTTTTGATCATTGTCTGGGATAAAAGGTCTGATAATTACCTATACCACTTGTGTATTGGTTAGAAAATTAGTTAACAGATCAAATTGGGAGCCTATTACTACCTTTTTATCTACCTCCATGTTCATGGACATAGGGATGATTTGAATATTGAATGATTCAAATGCTTTGACCAAATCCCATATCTGATGGAGGTAATACCTCATAAAGACATTATTTTTAGTTGTGGCTCTTCTTACTTGCCTCACTACTAGTTTAGAATCTTTGAACCCTTTAATTATTTCATGCCAATGCACTCAATGAGGCTAAGGCCATGGACCAGTGATTTGTACTCAACTTCATTATTCATGTAGGCAAATTGGAAGCATAAGGCCTTAAGGGTCTCTTTTCTAGATGGAGACATCAATCAGATACCAGCTCCAGAGCCAGTCTTACATTTTTCACCATCAAAATGTAGAGTCCAAAATTTAGACTCATTTTATGGTTTCTTGCTTTAATCCTCCTTCTTCATGACTTTGGGGATGGGTTGATATTCATCATGGATTACATAACTCCTGAGGTCAGTGGCATCAAATTTCATGAATGGATCATTCTTAATGAATTCATTAATGAGGACTTCTTTCTCTAGGCTCCTTTTGTCTGCCACTCTTTCTTCCTCGATCATTTCTACATGATACATTTCTTTCTTCAAGAAAGAAGTGTGTGTTTCTTCAAAATTAATCATAGCATCATCAACTATGTGCCCTAGGTGTAGCATCTTGGACAATACTTTCAATTTCAATCCATATTTAGTTCTCAGGATCGAGTGAGGCCAATCTAACGATAAGTATTTGCCTATCTTGACGATGAAATCTCTAGACAGACATAACCCAAATACTAGAGGGATGTCAATTACCACAACTTCTTGGGGAACTATGATATTAGGACAAGAATACAAAGTTAGGGGAATAGCCTTAATAATACCTATGGTCTAGACATTCTTCCCATCCAACTACATTACCCCTTTATTCAAAGGTTTATATTGAAGTTACATTACGTGCTCAATCTATTTGGGAATTACTATGGTGTTGGCACCAGAATCGATCATAGAATTATGCAATAGCTTATTCCCCATCATGAGAGTTAAATAAAATGGGATAGGTTTCATTTTACTTACCCTTGCTTTTGAGTTGATGAATGCAGATGGTGCATGAGGTTGTGCATTATTATTAGCTTCATTTCCCTTATTTTGTACTTGCTCTTTAGTTGGGTTGATTCATGCATGATTTTCTTGGTTTTCCAATGCCTCTCATAATAGAGACTTATGCTCAAAGATAGATAAGATGTCCTAAAAACAAACATTGGTCGAGGCCTTATTCAACTACTTCACTACATTAAATGACCCCTGAGGTCAGACTTTGGGGACCTTTATCTTGTTCTACATTTTTTCACTCTAATTTTGATATGTTGGGGATGATGGTTAAGGTCCCATGATTCTTCTAGAAGTCACCTTAGGTCTTGGGAAATCCTCTTAAACCTCGGCTAATTTCTTCTTGGATTTAGTATAGTAATCTAATTAGACTTGCAAGGCTTTCATCATGGGGGTCTTGCTTGCATAAACTACATCTTTGCCTTCCATTCAAGATAAAATCGCATGATTTGAGGCTATCTCCTCTTCTTTTTCCAAGGACATTCCTTGAATTTTAGCCATTAGGATGACATTTTCAACACCCAAGGACTGGTATTCATAGGGATCTAAATCAAGTATGTTCCCTTGTCTTCATTGATCGATAACTTTTCGCTACAGATTACCTCTTGGGCAAAAAATGCAAAATAAAACTAGAGTCATTCCAACGGCTCAAATTTCAATGGCTTTATCCAAACCTACGAATTGTGTAATAGTCATTTTAAGTTTGAATCATAATAGACCTACATTAAAATAATATTCCATGATGTAGATTTAGTACCTACAATTGAAAATAATAATATAAAATATACTATATTGGGTCCATTTTTTGCATTTTTTTTGGTTGGGAAAAATGATGTTTGAACCTATACAATGCACACATTTCATGTCATGGTGAATTAATAGATGAGAAATAAATTTAATATTTTTAATTATCATAAATGTACAAATACTTATAAAATAAATTACAATGTAAAGGACTAGCCACTATGGGATAATGATGGTGTATGTACATCATTACATGAAAAGCACAATCAGTTCGAATCATCTACCAAGTTGTTTTGGCCAGTGACCAATTCTCTATTTGAGTTTGGTGACACTAATTTCAAGGGATCGGGAACTTGGATGATTTGATTTGCAGGTCATACCTAGTGATTCAGCTTATATCCTTCTGATACTGATTATGTTGATACAATACTCTTCTATTTTGGTAGGTCTAATAAGTGGGATTTGGGGGCATAGCTTGTTGTCTTTTGAGATTTATGATCTCATTTGAGAAGTTTTATAGGATGCTCTTCATTTCATTCATCTATGTAGCTAGCATGGATGAAGAGGACATGCTTGTTTTAGTAAGTGGATATACATACATGGAAGGAGGTGCTTATGAGGTGCTTGGGACTTCTTGTGGTGGCATGGATATTTCTAAGAATATGGGCATCGACGTTTATGGGGGAAGTTTCCCCATATCTATTAAATTATTATCCACTTTGATATCTAATTCATACATGCCTAGAAGTGTCTGTCCTCCAAGGGACTAAATTATAACTACTATGTCTAAATTGAAGGCCTTAAGGTAAAATATAATGGCCATACATGTGGGTAATCAAGCCACTACTGAGATTCTTTTCTAGGTCTTACCAAACCTTGTATTAAATTTGATGATAGCCTCTTACAAGGCTCTCTTAATAGTGATTAACTATTATATGGGGGATGATCAGTTTGTTTTCTCATTGAATCAATTGAATAATCTATTGCCTAAGTAATCCTAGGTGTCGATGGAGTTGGGTAATAAGGACCAGTACTAGTTGAGAGCTTTCCCTTTGAAAGAGGTGGCTAGTAGCCTTAAGGCTACGTTCTATTCCATGACATAATGCATAATACAGACATTGGCAACATCTTGAAGATGTTTTACTATGTTTTTGAAAGCCTCCCTTATGAATTTAGGGAATGCCTTTAGGGAATTAATAAGAATAGGATCCCACATAGCCAAGGCTATTAGAGGAATGAGTGGACTACCACTGTTCCATGCTACAAAGTTCCTTGGTGGCCCTGGGATAGACATATGTTATGGTCATTATTTTGTGTTAGATCTTGTGGTCCTTTGGTGAGTTACAACTACTAGAAGTGGTAGTAGTAAGCTTAGATTCTACATTTTTTGTGACCTTGTGATGAGTCTCTGGATCATAAACTTTGACTCTAGTTAGGTAGACTGGTCCCACTAGACATGCTAGAAAAGAGAATTGTTGATGCCTAAAATTTTCACTCTCATCAAACAATACCCTATGTGAATCTTTATAGACATGAGACTAAATTTACAGTCTATGAAGCGACCTCTAGGACTTTAGAAACTAAATATTTGAATTAATTAAGGATGAAAAGGTTAAGAAGGAAATGCAAATAAAACTATCTTAGGTGATGCATTGAGATCTTTAATGTATCCACCTAATATTTCATAAAATAGCTTGAACCTTTGAAACACTACAGATAATTCAAAATAACATATGCATGATTTGATGCCTATAACATAAACAACATTCGACACTACAAAAGCAGAGAATAGAAATAACAAACAATAATAGATTCCACTCAATTTTACATAGAACACCACATCCACTTCATTGTTAGGTGGAGAACAAAACACAAAAAGCCTAAAGGCACAGTATACAATATTCAATCCTTCTCATAAGGGGCACCTACTAAGGTTGTAAAAAATAAAATAAATGACTATTTTTATTTCTACTCTAGACTAAACTATTACAATGGTTGTTATCTAATAACAGTCATAAAAACAAAACTATTAAATAACTATTATCCCCTATAAAAGAATGAAGTCTAGAATATATAAGCACAGTGGCCCTGTGAGAAAAGGACACCTAGAATTTGACACTCACAATCATGATGAGGTTGTTGTAATTAAAAGGGGGATCTTAGGCTCATGAGTGCAAATTATCTTTGAAATCTGGGTATGGCACAATTATTATGCCTTATGATTCCCATGATTCTTAGAAGAAGTGCTATGGCAATGTATGTCTCCCTTCAAACTACCTCTGGAATTCTTGTTTGAAATAGGACCCACTTCCCTCGACCAATGGCATTGCTTGAAGCCCTAACAAAAGAAACCTTCACTCTCGAGGAGCGTTGAGATGATATATGGCACATTGAGGGGTGAGCATTCCTCTTTAAAACATTTTTACCTATTTTTAATTGGTAGTGCATGGAGCCACCATGTGGTGAACTGGCATTGTTCTTATGGAAGTCAAGAACTCCTTTACAAAAAATGAGCATATGGGTACCACGTGGAAGGTTCTCTTCCTTTTCGTTATAACTACACAGTGGGTCCCACCCATTATTTCATCAACAAATGGTGTTGCTTGAATCTTTGACAAAAAGAAACCTACCTTAGATAAGCACCATAAGGCCACATGTCAAGATGTCATTATTATTGGGAAAATCAAGAACATTTTCATGAAGAATGAGCACCGAGATGCCACATGGCATCAGTGGAAGGAACAAAAACTTATCAAAAATAAACAAGGGGAACTCAAGAAAGAGGAAGTTGATACATAAACCATTGAACTCACTAAGAATATCCATGCCAAAAAGCAAATTACTAAAAATACTTCAAAACATTAATTATGATCCACAGACAGTTCAAACTCTCTCACCTAGTGGTGCCCATATTTTGGGCTCGACATGTAACAGAGCCAAGGGGGAGAAGAGGAGGAGGAGCACTAGTTACAAGACTGGAGATTAGACTATAGCATGAGAGACCATGGATAGGTCGAGCATGATAGTGGGTAGACAAATAAGGCATAGATGTGGATGCAAAAGGGTCATAGGTACCATAGATGGTACCACAATAAGAGGAGTGGTGACTACCTCTATCATACCACTAATGGAAATGCTAGTGGTGTGAGAGAGCATAGAGGGTGGTCATCCAAGATGACCTGTTAGTCAGCCCAGAGTAGAGTTGGTTTATAAATGCACCATTGAGGTGAGGTTTGAGATATGCATGGGTGGTAACCCCAAGGTCTACTTTGATTAGGAGGCATTCCATGAATGAGGTACTCAAAGGATGAGCTAATGCAGAGACCATGCTCGGGAAACGAAGAGACATGGAAATGGTGACTGGTGACACCAAGACATGTAATAAATAGTTGAAATTTATTTAAGCTTGAAAAATAAAATACTAGTATAAGATTGGTTTGATATATTATAGATAAATATCTTTTGAGATATATCTATGATCTAACATCTATTTGGTTTAAATTTTATAGATCTTAAAGATGAGGAAGAGACCAAATGGGGATCTCTAGTGATGGGATCACTCCATGATATTTTGGATGGAGTGTTAATGCTATACAACCCTACCACATTAGATGATCTCATGGTACCATCTACCCCAACTCAAGCGAGTTGGTTCAGACTAGAAGCAGAAGCCACGAGGTTGTTATAGGCATGCAAAAATGGGCTATACCTACTGACAAGGGTGGGATCAGGAGAGGCACAAGCATGGTAGGCCTTGGATTGAGAGAGAGTCGTGTATTTGGCTACCATTATTCATCTAGGATAGGTATAGACCCAAGTGGCCAACCTACAGGGACAAGTAGCAGGCTTGAGATCTCAAACATCCTCTTTATAGTGTACTATTTAGAGGGGACTATCTGAGACATCTATGGGAAACATGTATAGGCTATGAAATATACATGATAGAGCCCAACCTTAGAGCTGGAGCAATGTATTTTTATACTTTGTATAAAAAACAAATAATATATATAGAGAGAGATTTTCTATGTTGACAATTAGAGGTTGATCTTATGTGTTTGTATTATGGATGTGGTTGTGGATGCATGGATATATTTATTTTTAACACATGTATTTTGTTTTTTTATATATGTTATAGGAAATATATGTGTTGTGTTTTATTTTCTAGCATTATGTAGGACACATGCATGGTTAAAAATAAAATAGGTGAAAAAGGACTTGGCAAAGTACAATTAATCAAAAATAAATGTACTACACACTAGTTCATGTTGTGAAATATGTAAAACAAAAAATGACTACGTATAAGAAACTAAAAGAGTGGTAAACAAGAGGGCAAAAAATTATTTTAAAACCATGATAAAGGGTGGCACTAAAATAAAACAAGTAAAATCACACTAAATTGTGTTGGGAAGTATAAAAATAATGTAATAAAATGAAAAGTACGTGAAAGACCAATGGTATAAAAACAAATAAATTAAGTCAATAAATCATACTAAATCACAGTGGGAAATATAAAAGAGAAATAATAATTGGTTAAATGGTCTTGAATGAATCACACTAATTCAAGTTGGGAAGTATGAAAAACTTAAGAAAAATGGTTAGATTATTACATGTAATCGGAAAATAAGAAGATAAAAGTGAAATATTAATGAAGTAAGCATAAATCATACTAAATCAATATAGGAAATATGTCAATGACATTTAACTCATAATCAATCACATCTTATCTCATATTCGACACATGTAATTTTTTTGTGACTTAGATATTGAAAAAATTTGTGAAAAAGGTTAGGTCTTATCTATGGTCTTACACTGCAACTCACAAAGAGAAAACCAATGAGGTGGAAATAATGTGAAAATATGGTAAAAATGGATGTTTGGAATGGTAATTGGGAAAATTTGGCAATTTGTGAGGAAGGCCAGGTCCTATCCATGGTCTTATAATGCAACTCACAAATGGAATCCCTAGGGGAGTAATCAAAAAATAGAACAATATTTCTCAAGGGGGAATATTAGGGTTGTAGGGAATGAAAAAGGGAATATAATAAGCATAATGTAGGCATCTTATGAGAAGACCTTAGAAGACATGAGGTATGCTAAGGACATGAGAAGACACTAAGTGACTAGTGACCATCAATATACAGAGGCTACATGATCACTATGGACACAAAGTTGTGTAGTCAAGTAAGTGTGATACTAAGATCAACTCATGTATGTAGTTTTGAATAAGAAAATTAAAATATACTTACCTTCCCACAACGTGTTCCCCATTCCTTAGGACCCCTTACAGATCCATTGGTCTACTACGAAGATTGGGTACTTGTATGAGAAAGTAGGTAGCACTAAAATATTTTTTTATTCTCCTTTTCTAATCTACTAGCCTACCACACCCCAATGGATCTTGGTACTATTATGAATCTAACTATGGAGTTTGAGATTCAATTAAAAAAAGGATATGTGCTTAAAATCACATCATTTAGTGTGATTTAACTTTTGAAAATGTTGAATGTTGCCTTTTAGAACATTACCTTTTGTTAAATGATTTGGCTCTTGAATGTTTTTATGGATTTTATGACTCCTCTATACAGACTTGGAATGACCATTCATTAGATACATAATGATACACATGAATGAGCTTTAGGCTTTGGCTAAAGGAAACTAAGTATCCAAAGATAAGATGGACTAGAACACATAGGCTAAACTATGAACCAACATGTCATCTCAAGTCTTAACCATGTGTATGCTTAATTTATGAAAAAGAATAAAGGGGAATAAAAGGAGATCTAAAGTGGACCGATAAAATGAGATTATAATGATGTGAATTATTTTCTAACTGATCACATGGTAAAGAAGGAATGACTAAAGGGAGCAAGGTTTGTATAACCAAGTCATAATAACAATTATCTGTGTTTATAGAGATAAGATAATAAATAATCATGAAAAAGAATAAGGAAGTCATAATAAAATAAACTCAAGAAGAAAAATAATGCAATTATGAAAAAAATAATCCATAAGAGAACATAATGACATCATAAGCAATATAAAGTGTGAAACAAAAGTCACTATGTAATATATATAAGAATTTGACACAATGTCAAATGATATAATATAGATAAATGTAAATTTGGAGTACACATCCACGCCAAATGAAAATGTAAGAACACCATGCATGTGTTCATAAGTACTGATATTTTTTTCCACACATATTGTCCATAACATCTGATAAGTCTCTATGTAGTTGAACTTATATTGTAGCTAAAGTTTCATCAATATTCAATGAAAGTTGAGAAAATACTTCACATTGAATCTTCTCGATGGACAAT
The DNA here is from genome assembly GCA_037957365.1 of Torreya grandis. NCBI lineage: Eukaryota > Viridiplantae > Streptophyta > Pinopsida > Cupressales > Taxaceae > Torreya > Torreya grandis. The sequence goes on along the minus strand of JARHVA010000716.1, from coordinate 237,249 downwards.
GTAACAATGCTTGAAGGATCATGTTGATCAGAGATATCATGCAAGGGATGCTTAGGAGAATGCATGGGAGTGGTTTCTATGGGAGATAAAGGGATCATCGATGTGAAAGGTGCCATGAGTGAGGGATTCATGGGTAGGGAAGGATCCACATATGAGGGAAGGTCCATGGGTGAGGTACTCATATGTGGCTAAGGGACCACAAGAGGAGATGGAACCACTGGCGGTGGAACCATGGGGAAAGAAGGGGGAACCGTCTTTCAAGAATGACCTATGGGAGGAAAGATATAAGGTGAAGGAATGGTTAGGAGGTGATATTTAAGATGTTTTTGAAGGATGCAGCAATGATCAGTGTGATGTGTGCCACATTGATGCCAGAGACATTATACCTCTCTATACTTAGGAAGATACTCAAGTAATACTTTTGGGGGAGGTATAGCCTTGGTTGAGGGATAAGGATTAGTGGGATGCAAGGTGTTGATATATTTTTGTAGCTTATGACAATATATGGATGAATGGTTATCTATGTCATGGAAGCTACAGATACACTTGTGAGTAGTCTTGGTAGGTGTACTCATAGGAGGAGGTGAAACAAAAGCTGAAAGAGCTTGGTATAGGGAATAATCTCTAGTTTAATGATTGATAACTTTATGAATGTCACAATGAGGCTGATCAGCCCATTTGGTGGGTGAGGGAACCAACTGTAGTAAAGGGATTAAACCATCACCAAGAGAAGGTGGGTTTGGTGGAGAGACTGGACAAGGCTTGACAAAGGAGAAATAGGATTAGAAATAAGAAGAGACTCAGCTATACAAGGATTAGGAATGGCATCTAAACTAGGCTCTACTAAGGGAGGAGTGAGGTCCATAAAAGGCTTAAGGATAGTCAGACACATCTCAAAGATAAGTAAGCTATAGGGGCCATGGTATCTATTAAAGCGATAGGGACCAATCATATCATGATCTATAAGCATACTCCTATGAGGTTTTTTAGAAACTAGAGGTGTCTGCATCATCTCTACCCTATGATCAAGAGAAAAAATGCAAAAATTAGGAATGATATAGGATGGAATACATGAAGATATAATAAAAGAATGAATCAAATAGGAATGATAACAAATAATCTTAGTATCTCAGGCCTGAACAAGACTTCCTATGAATAGATCATCTAAGTTATAACCATTATCATAATTAGGTGCATGAAGATCAATGATGCAAGTAGGGATGACCATGTCATCTGATGTGGTGTGATGAATGGAATGTCAAGTCTTAGTTAAAATAATGGGGATGTCATCACAAGTTGATTGATGAGAATGAGGTTTCAAAGAAGTGAGAAGTTGAGAGATGAGATGAGGTGAGAGATTCTAAATTTTAATCTTGAGATTGATCTCATCAGGCTCATCATCATTAAAATCTAGGAGGTTAGGGGATATATTCCCAATGAGGTTAGAATGACCATTTTAATCTCAGGTGGAATTTATAGGAAAGTTAAAGCATTGAGATTCATGATATGGAATGCTTGGCAAGGGTTCAAGGGTAGGAATATTGAATACATCACGATCTTGAAATTGTTTGAAATTCTAAGGATTGGTGTCACCCATAATTTTGTAGATGGCTCTATTGTGAGGAAATTTGATGCATTGGAAATCAAAAGAGGCAATTGCTCTCATGCGATGAGTCTATGATCTACCAAGTAAAATGTTATAGGATAGAGAGAAATTGAATATCATCACCTTCATGTGAATGGTGACAGGTGGTACAGTAATGGGGAGCCATACACAACCTAAAGGAGGTATTTTCCTTTGGTCATAGTCTTGATATGTGTTGTGTGTGGATTTAAGATTACATTCAAAATATCCAAGGGTTTAGATAAAATTAAGAGAAGTAGCATAAGTGTCAGAACCCTCATCAATCAATGCACATTTGACTTGGATATCACTAATTTGAATACTGATGAACAAAGGAGTGTCATCTGCATGAATTAGAATCTCATTGAGGATCATAGAAACAATGGGGAATTTGAGGGAAAGAGAAGTTTGCATTGTTTCATCAACATGTATGAACATCTCTTTGCATTATTGTAAAATGATATATTTTGATCTGGATAAGGTGGCTTCATATCCTGATAGGGGAGGATAAAGGATGTTTTTTTCAAATAAGAGATGCATAAGGTAGTTATAATGATATGGAGAGGTTTGAATAAGTTCAATAAATGGGATTTGAGATGAGATATTAGTGAGTTCTATGATAGAATCCCACTCATCATAGCTCATAAGAAGATTATTGGAAAGAGGTGCATAGTGTTAAAGGAGGTCCTCAGAAGGATGAGCCAAAATGCATGTGAATTTATGTTTTAGGAGGTATAAGATTTAATTAGAGGATAAGTTTGTAGATTATGTTGAGAAGATAGAGAATTTGATGCAAGTTTGGTTTGAGATTAAGTATTAAGAGAAGTTTGAGTATCATTGGTGATAGGTAAAGAAGCTGGAGGGATGGTAGAAATGGTATTAAAAGTGCTATCTAATGGAGTTGTTGAAATGGTTTCATCAAAAGATATAAGGTCATATTTCCCCAACTCAGTTAAGTGAGGTGGAGAATAATCTTGGATAACATAAAATGTGCGAGACAATAGAGGTGTGTAGATGGGTTGAGGATCAATGAAAGTAACCACCCTTCGCATATTAGTCATATTGACCACATTCTCTTTAGGAGTGGGGTCAAGAAGATTGTCAACATTATATGTTGAAGGGGTAGGCTTTCCTTGGGTATCTTGGTGATTTGGAAGAGCATCTTTATAGATGGCTAAATGAGCATTAGCTTGATTCAAATCTTGAGATTTAATTTGTGTTTCATGGGATTTGAAATCAATGTCATAAGCTTTTTGGTGTTGATAAATGATAGAATCATGGTCAAAGTTGGGACCAAGAAAGAAATACATATCTAAATTATGATGCTACCTATAGGTCTCATAAGAATGACCCCAACTAACATTAAACCAACAAAATTTATTGGGATCATACCAAGATTTCATGGGAAGAGTGGGATCAAGTTCTTATGGGAGAGGCCTTGGAAGACGCTTTTGTAATTCTGCTAGGGATAAAATTTTATTAACATTGATGTTTTTACTGAATATAAATGAGGATTGGTGATGTGGTTACGAGGGGAACCTTGTTTTGAAGTTTGGTTAAGAACAATAGCTTGCATAGTGTGAATGGTATCATAAGATTCGGTGATACCATCATTGGTAGAGTGATAATTCTTATTCTTGAGTAATTATTGGCCAATTTTGGCCCACATACCAATATCATGTCTAGATAGACCACCTTGTTAATGGATGAGTAGATGAACAAGGTTCTGGATGGAAGAAGTGGTCCAAGGATCTCATTTTTGCTCACAAGGCTTTTGAAACACATTAGGTTCACTTAAAGTGTAATTTGCCATTTTTCTAAGAAATAGGTCTAAAGTGTTGTAGAGACCCTATGGAATCCTAAGAGTGCTTGAAATTACTTAGAAGTTCTTAGCATTCATTTGGTTCTTCATTATGTTAATCTAGGCATTTTAGGTCTAGTGGCAGAAATTACGAGTAGGCACTTTGTTGGCATCATAATTGACATGTGCAGATGAGTTAGGGAAAATTGATCATATGGGTTTGTTTTGTTTAGTCCCAAAAACATATGCACCAAGTTTTAGGTCATCCACCAAAGCACATCAGAAGATATGAAGGCTCAAATTTGGCCTCTTGGTTAAAATTTGCTAGGTTTCCATACTTAGCCAATTTACAAGGAGCTCAACAGAGCTGAGTGAGCATATTACAAAGGCCATATCTCACATGTGTGGTATTTTTAAGCTAAAATAATCATATGGGTTTATTTATATTGGTCCCTAGTTATTATGTGCTAAGTTTTAGATCATCCTTAGTTTATTTCCATCGAAGCATGATAGAAATTATGCATGTTCAAAGTTGACTCCTCAGTCAGATTTCACTAAATTTCCCATACTTAGCCAAATGAACTAGACTATCATCAGGACGTCATGCAAGAATAAATGGACCAGTCAACTTGAACATTTTATATGCACACTTATAAATCTCCCAAGACTAGTGGATCAAATGGGTTCATCCCTTTAAATCTCAAGAACATCTCCTAAAGATTTGGTGCCTCCATGACTTTTGCGCTTAAAGTTATAGGCCTTAAAATTTAGACTTGCACAATAAGATGTTTGTACTAATGTCAAGTTTAAGCTCAAGAAAAACACATCTTTTTTAGCTTAAATGTTATGGTTGTGTGAATGCTAATGATGGTCATGTGAACATCATTTGATAGGATTGAGGATGTCAACATTGGCTTTCAAATTGTGGGTCCCAATTGATCTAATAGCACATATTCAATCATACATTCAGATCTAATGATGAGTAAAGGCCAAAGGGGTCAGTAAATATAAAAATTAAATGCATGCTTGATAAGTGTCAATGGCACATTCAATTGGTAGAGGATTAATGACTCATGGGTATTCATACAGATCGAAATTGATGGTGCAAGATGAGTCAATATGTCAACAAGCCAAGTTGGATTTCAACGGCCAATTAGAACAAAGGTGATCATAGGATTTTTTATGAAGGTTGAGAATCCATTTTTAACCAAGGGAAATAAGGTTTTTCATGATCATATCGATGCCATTGAAGCTCATTCAAATGCCATGGAGTGGTCAATATGATGCAGTTAGGTATAGGGAATATAAAGGACTGTCATTGGAGCTTAATATGGACCTCTAGTTTGACATTTTTATGGATTTCAGGGTTCATTCTTGTGACTATGTTCACCATTTCTAAAGAAGGACCTATGAACAATGAACTCTTGGTTCTTGTAGAGATAGAGTGGGTCTATTTTGAAGTAATAGGATCAACTCTTTGCCTATCTCTTATCTTTAATCAGTGTTTAGTATGTTTTTGTATGGTAAATTTGTGAAGGAGATTCTTCTTAATTTGTTATCCTTATGCTTGCCTCTTTGAATTTGTTTTCAAACTAACTTGCAGGTCTAGATTAGTGTTCTACCTGGAACCTCTTCTATGAAATATTTATGCAACTAGTGAGATTGTGAGATTGAGTAAGTTATAATTGTCTTTTATTGATCCAGTGTGTGTTCAAGCTTATATGAGTGTCTATTTTACTTTGGTGCATCACACTTTTAGCTTTTTTAGGATCCTTTAACCATATTTCTAACCCTTTTCCCTACTAAGCATTAGTTTAGGTGAGCATCAAGAGGAAACTAGCCTTCTTTAGACATCCAACCCCAACATAGGTGACCCATAACCTAAGGTTTTTCTCATTGTATAGCTCAATTGGAGAGATCCTGAAGAACCCTCTCCAACAGTGCAAATTGAGCCTATAATAGTTTCTAGCATGCCTGATGGGACACACTCCAAAAGGAATATTGATCAAAGTTAATGTTTGTTTGATCAAATTTGTAGTAGTTTAACTCCCAAACAATAGCATCTAGTGACTCCAAAAGGAAAAATAAACACTCTAGTGAAAATTAGTAGCTTCACCTCATACCAAATGTGACAACAAGGTTAGCTTCAAGAGCCTTTGATGTTGAACTATCTTTAAATTCAAAAAAAATATTAAGGTTTGTCAATACACATCCATATCAAGGAAACTTTTTTCCTAGGTCATTTTTTAGGCCTACCCCTACAAGAAGACCTTCATTAAACCCTCCCATAGCCATGGTATTCCCTAGAGCTTTTATGGTTTTCAATGGCCAAAGACCTCTATCCCTTATTCACTATGATCTTATCCTAGTTGTAACCCTTAAAAGTGTTCCCTATTATGTTGGTGACCAATCTACAACACCTTATAAGAACTTTATGGACATATCCATTTTTTGTAATATCCATAATGTCGCTGAGGAAAATATAGCTATTAGGTTATTAGCTACTTATTTTAAAGGGAAGTCCCTATATTGTTATAAAGGCCTTATTGCCAATTCCATTAAAACATGGGACCAATTAGGGGAAGCCTTGTGTAAAATATTTGAGAATAAAAGTGATCATTTATCACTTACAAAGCAACTAGCTACCCTTTCAAGAACTCCTCATGAAGTCATGGAAGACTTCAACACAAGGTTCCAAAAAACTTGGGACAGAATCCTAGTCTCAGTTAGACCAATCCCTAAGTTTGCCTTTCTATAATATTTAAAGGATTTTAATAGTGACAAGGCAGTGATGATCCAATCTATGAGAGGAAATATACTTCTAGATGCATATGAGGTGGCTATCAAAGTATAAAATTGTCTGGTTCAAGCTGGAAAACTTACACCCAGACCACCAATGCCCTTATTTACTGAAATAAGACCACCTCCTATTGATATCCCTCCATTGGATGTCATTCCTCCTAAACCAACACTTGTTATAATCCCTACACCAAAACAAGAGAAAGCTTCCACTAGTGGATCTAGTGCTTCACTAAAGCAAAAGAACTTTCAAGAGTTCAAAAGCATGTTTCAGACCTTAGGGAATGAGCTAGTAAACATCAAAAGGAAATAAGATTTAAAAAACCCTTATCAAAATTCATATCAACCTCAGCATCAAGCCTTTCAATCAAATATGCCACCATATAAGGGGAACTACCAAAGCCAGGGCTAAGGTCAAAACTAAGGACAAGGGTAACACAGATACAATAGGTAGAATAACTACAATCCCAATGTTGTTAGTACTTCTAGATCCTTGGTCCTAGTTCAAAATAATGTGGCTCAAGAAGAAAAGGTTACCATGCCTTGGAATTAGATCTTTGGTCAACATATTATCCCAAATATTGACCTTAACTAGACCTTCAATAATTAATAGCAGCAAGCTACTAATTTTGGATACAACTAAGCTCTCATGGCCCAAAATGCAGAGGTAACTATGATGATCAAGCCAGAGGAGCCTCCACAAGGTTAAGAGTCTAATTAGGGACCAAATTAGCTATATGTTACATTGATGAACTATGAAAAAGAAGAGTGTTACGCATCCAACCAACAGGCTAGTTCTAGCCAAGTATACATTTTGGTGGCTATAAATACAATATTTAAAATAAAAAACATAGATGGTAACTGGAAAGCAATCAAAGAGATTCCTACCATTAATCCTTCACTAATAAAGCTAAGTGAACCTATTTTCACTCTAAAGGTTCCAATATCTCCAAAAAATTAGAGCCAAGGGAATTTTTTGTGCCCAAGGCTCACAAGTTTAACAAATAATAGTGGTGGTTCCCAAAGCACAAGTAAAGGTTGGTGGTTCACCCATTAACATTATTCAACAAATAAAAAATTCAAATGTGAGTGTGTCCATGTGGGATATGCTCTCTATGCCTAGGCAAGTGGACATTCTTCAATAAGGTTTGTCCAAGATTAATGTTATATTAATTGTAGATAAGCCACCAAATAAGGTGAAAGAAGTTCTCACCAATATAGCTAAAGGATCAAATGAAGGGAAACTAGGTAAATCAGTTAAGCTTCCTCCCTTTTATATTTCAATTAATCATTGGCGACTCTGCAGTGCCTAATTTCCTAGTGGATAGTGGGTCTAGTACCTTAGTTATGCTAAATTCCATAGCTGATCAACTTGATTTAAAATATGAACCACAGTCCAAAGGAGTGTTGTAAATTAATGGTTCTCCCAAGGTATCTGGAATAATTAGGGACCTTGATATGACCCTGCACACTTGCCCAAGTGTCTCAATGGCTCAAAATGTATTGATCTTAGATGTGCCTCCTCATTTTACACTATGCTTATCTAGAGAGTTCACAGCAAATATAGGGGACTATCTTGCAGCAGATTAGTCCTATATGGCATTCAGGACAAGGTATGGGGCCAAAGTGTCAATCAAAGCTCAGCCCATTACACAATTCCATATAGATCCCTATGGACCAAAAAATGTCAACATCAATTGCACCATCATTGATAAGGATGAATTTGCAATGGGGAAAGAGCTAAACACTCATCTAGAAGAGGTACTAGACATGTTTTTGGATGAGCTATAGAATGACAGCCAATTGGTGGACCCCTTAGAAGGTGTTGAAGAAAGGGACTTGGATTTCTACTATTTTCATGAATAAATCCAACCCATGCCATCCCTCATGAGGCCTCAAGAATATTCTAGTGGTCTATGGAAGTTGTTCTTTGATGGTTCAAGGAGTAAGAAAGGAGTGGGTACAAGTGTCATGCTAATATCCCCTTTAAATAATAAGTACTTCTCTTCATATAGGTTCTAATTTAATTTCTCTTGTAATGCATTAGAATATGAAGGTCTCATCTATGGCCTTCAATGGGCTAATAAGAGAAGGATCAAGCAATTACAAGTCTATGGGAATAGTGAATTGGTTGTACACCAAGTCAGAGGTCAGAATACCACCAAGAACCTTTTCATGGAGTCCTACAAACATAAAGTGTGGGACCTAATTGATGACTTTGAGGCCTTCAACATCCAATTAGTGTCGAGGGGCTAGAATCAATATGTTGATAGGCTAGCAGCTTCGGGGGCTCATTTTGACATCCCCAATAAATTAAAAAGGACCAAGGTTCAACCACATGTCAAAGTGGTAATAAGACAATCAGTGTCAGATAACGAATCTCTTTGGCAGGTCTTTGAAAATGACAAATAGAATACATGTTTCTTCTAGTAAGAAGCAAAATTCTCCTCCCTTAACCTAGAAAAATTGTAGCATCAATACAGGGAGCAGATTGTTCAATTCAAGTCTAATAAGCTTCTTAAAGGGATAATCACCCTAGAAGGCCTTTTTTATGAAGGGGACCATTTAAGGAAGGATAAATTAGTGATGTCAACTAATGAAGAGAACTATAAGAGAGTTTTTATATTTGAAGACAAGCTCCTCAATCTTGGGAAGGTAAGCACTAAAGCTGAAAGGCATGCTTTCATAGAGCTTTGTAAGGAATACATATACATCTTTGCTTGGTAGTATAGTGACTTAAGGGGCTTTGATCCTAAATTGGCCCAACACACTATAAAGCTAAAGGCTAATGCCAAGCCTGTCAAGTAAAAGCAGAGGCCCATAAATCCTAATATTGAAGAGCTCATGAGAAAGGAAATGACCAAGCTTATTAAACCTAAGATCATCTTCCCAATCAAGCACTCCTCATGGGTATCTAATTTAGTACCTATCAGAAAGAGGAGTGGGGAGATCAGACTATGTGTGGAATTCAAGGATATTAATAAGGTCTCTTTGAAGGATTATTACCCTCTACCATCCATGGAGCAACTCTTACAAGTAGTTATTGGTTTAAAATTAATCTCTCTCCTAGATGGGTATTCAAGATATAACCAAGTGCTAGTGAGAGAGGAAGACCAGTATAAGATTGCCTTCACCACCAAGTGGGGCACATTTGTTTATCAGAAGATGCCTTTTGTATTATCTAATGTTAGGGTAACCTTTTAAAGAGCAATGGACATAGCCTTCCAAGGGATACTAAATCAAATGGTGTTGGTATACTTGGATGACATCATAGTCTTCTCCAAGAATTCTAGTAAGCACATGGACCATCTGAGGTGGATATTCCAAAGATGCAGAGAGTATGGGATCTCTTTAAATCCCAAAAGATGTGTGTTATTTATTTATGAAGGCAAACTACTAGGTCATATTGTTTCAAAATAAGGATTATCCATTGACCCTGATAGAGTAACTTAACCTTATCCTTGCCAAAGCACAAGAAGGGGATCCAAAGCTTCCTTGGAAAAATTAACTTTGTGAGAAGGTTCATACCTAGTTTTGTAAACTGTTAAGCACAAAATATACTGAAAGGGGGGGTGAATCAGTATATTATATATATTTTACTTAATCTGATTTCTTTTCTTTAACCACTTAATCACACGTTCAATATATGCAATAAAACTAAAACAATAATATGCACCACATAAGAGAGAGAGAGAGAGACACCAAATTTTTACGTGGAAACTCAAAGTGAGAAAAACCACATATAACAATCTCAAGTATATGAATGAGCACCAAATCAACTTACAAAGTTCACAAGCACCAACTTGCAGGAGCACCAACCCCTTTTCCGAACACAACCACAGCAACTATTTGTGAGCACCAACCCCTTACAAAGATTTATGAGCACCAACCCACAAGAGCACCAACCCCTCTTGTGTATAAAACACAACTATCTCTCAATGTTGCTTGCTCAACAATTGATATAACTCTACAATATCTCATGTTTTTATCTCTTTAAAAAAAAATACAAACCATGCACTCTCTTACATATTACAAATGGCTTCTCAAGCCTTTATTTATAGCTTTCCAAATGACTTTTGGCATTCACCCTTTGTGACCCTTCAATCCTCATAGAAAATGATGCCAAACTTACATGACCCTTCGTATCCTTGCATTTGAAAATTCATATGGTGACCCTTCATAAGCAAAAGCATCATTTCCTCTTTTATCTTTATCTTGGTGACTTTTCATATTCCTCAAAGTGTCCCTTCATGGAAAAATGTGCCATACCCTCTTTTGTCTTTACATGGTGACTCTTAGAATTCCTTAAGATGACTCTTCATGAGAAAATGCGTCCCATTCCTCTTTTGTCTTTACCCCGTGACTCTTTGACTTCTCCATGGGCCCTCTTTTGACTTATATGCAACCAAAAATATATTCATTAATATTAAATAAATATTAACACACATTAGCCAAGATATGAATATTAAAAACACCATTAAATGTAATGGGGCCTTTATCACCAATAATGCTAGACCTTTGACATCAATGACAATATTTCTAACACAAACTTGTTTAAACCTATCACCATCATGTTAAAAAAAATCCAAGTGTTTACTTGGTTTAATGAAGGAAAGGTAACTTTTGAAGCCATCAAGCAAGCCATTGCTCAAGCACCCTCACTCTTAAATCCTGATTTCTCCAAGAACTTCATCTTGTACACCTTTGCTAATATTAATAACATATCAGCTATGTTGATGCAAAATAATGGTGAAGCAATGGATTAGCCATTTGCCTTTTTTAGTCAAGGTCTAGAAGGATATGAAGTGAGGTACACTTTCATTGAGAATCAAGTTCCTGCATCCTTAAAAAGACTCAAGAAGTTCAAGCCCATGCTCTCCAATAGCAGGATCCATCTTATGGTGTCTCATCCTGGAGTTAGGGACTTCCTCCTTAACAAGGATTTGAATGAGAAGAGAGCAAGCTAAATCACAAAGGTCATATAATATGATGTAGATATCAAGGTCACCAATATGGTCAGGGGGAAGGGCTTATGTTAGCATATGGTAAGTGACCTTCAAGAAGATAAAGAAGTTATTTTGGTGACCCAAGATAACCCACAAGAAGGAATCCACCTACTTTAAAAGAGTTGGCTTCAAGATATAGATCACTTCTTGATAATAGGATAATGCCCCAAGGTTTGGATAGATCCAAAAGAAGGTATTTCAAGCTTCAACCCATAACCAATGCATTAGTTGATGGAGCTATTTTTAGAGAACACCTCAATGGGGTAATCCTTAGATACATAGATGATGACCAAGTGACCAAGCTCTTGGAGTAGTACCATGATGGACCTATAGGAGGTCACTTTTCACCTAGAACCATAACATCAAAGGTAATGAGGGTTGGTTACTACTGGTCTAATCTTTTCAAGGATGCTCATGCCTAGGTTAGAAAATGTCAGAAGTGTGCCCTCTTTGTAAGAAAGCAAAAACTAGCAGCCCTTCCACTCAATCTAATTCAGGTGGAGCAACCCTTCATATAATGGGGGTTATACTTCATAGGGATTATAAATCCACAAGCAAGTGCAAGGCATAAATGGTTGATCACTACAATTAACTACTTCACCGGGTAGGTGGAAGCCATTATTTTGAAGGAGGCTAGTGAAGGTGTAGTCTTGGATTTCTATGATAGCCTTGGAACTAGGTTTGGTGTCCCAACCAACATAAATTATGATAATGGATTGGCATTCCTTGGTATAAAGACAAATGAGTGGGATTTCAAACTGGGCATCTACCTCAACACCTCTTCTAAGTACTTTCCTCAAAGAAATGGATTGGTAGAGTCCACAAACTAGAATTTTCTAAAGATCATCAGGAGGACCATGGAAGAGAATCAGAGGGCATATCACACCAAGCTAAGGACAACCTTATGGGCTGATAGGGTGACTCTTAAAACTATCATTGGAAATTCTCTATATGTTTTTATGTATGGAATGGATGCCAAATCGCCTATCTCCCGTGAGCTATCTACATTAGAGTTGGCCCATTAGCTTGAGTTGATGGAGGATGAGCCCATGAATGTAAGGATGATTGAGCTCAGAGAGATGGAAGAAACCAGGGACCTTGCTATGAAAACACTAGAGTCACATCAATCTCAACTCAAAAGGGACTTTGACAAGAGAGATATAGCAAGAAGCTTCAAGGAATGGGACCTAGTCCTCAAACAGGACTCAGATAAGGCCAAACCATGTAACCATACCAAGTTTGATAGCTTTTGGAGTGGCTTTTATTATTGAGTTGTGGATATAAAAGCTTCACCAATGAGCTACACAATAACCGGCATCGATGGAATCGATTAGAACCAATCGACATTGGTTAGGGGTCGATCGACATCGGCAGGCATCAGTCAGAACTAGTTAGGGGTTGACCAACATTGGTCAGGGGTCGGCCGATATCGGTCATTTGTAGACTAACACCAACTTCTATGCATTTCTAGGCATTTCCAAAATTAGACAGCGTTTCTAATTTTAGGAGAATAGCTAGTTTGCATGTAAATACTAATTTTAGTCTTGAGTCTGTTTTTCTAATTATTGTTTGCCTTGGATCCTATTTAAGAGACCCATGGGGCGGTATTGTAATTGGGATTATATCCTCAAAGGGAAGGCAAGAACAACAAAAATTGAGTTGGTTGTCTCAAGAGAAGAAGGCAAGAACAACAAAAATTGAGTTGGTTGTCTCAAGAGATGCAAGGTGTAAGATCAAGAAGATCTGCAGAAAGGGGGAATAACTCGGTATCTGAGTTGGTTGTAATTGATTGAGAGAGAGAGAAATCTTGAAGGAGAATTACTGTACATCTGAGAGGTGTGAGGAGAGAGAGGTTTCTCCATTGTATTTCCTTCTGGAAGAGTTTAATATAGATTTGTATTGTTTCTCGTATCTCCTATTGTTTGTTGTTTCTGATTTCTAGTTACTTATTACTTCTGGTTTAATTTTGTGTTTAGTTGCTTATACAAAAGTAATCAATTGTGATGTAAGATCTTGACAAGTGGTATCAGAGCGATGTGTATACACTAACATTTATTTGGTCCATAGATGCAAGAAACATAGTGCTTTTCATCTTTCCCAACTAGATGGAGAGTTATTACCCATCCCAGTCAATGGCATTCATTTAAAGCCATGTTAATGAATAATATTGCATCCATTGTAATATATTATACATATTAGAGTATTGTTAATGCTTTCCTCTAAGTGCCTTATGCACTTTTATTTTTTTAAATGTTGTTTCCTTTTCCAAAATGCCTCGAGCATTTTGTTTTCTTTTATTTCTTCTGGTCTTTGTTGTTTCAAGAGAGGTTTAGCTCAGTTGCAAAGGCTAATAACTTCATGCCCAATGGAATAGATAAGGTAAATGGTTTGGGTTCTCAAAGCATAACAAGCATGCTTCTCTATGAGTTACCAAAGATGTTGGCTAATTTTGGCCTACATATCAAGCTTATGTCTAGATAGACTATGTTGTTAATGGATGAGCATATGAACAAGGTTCTGGATGGAAGAAGTGGTCCAAGGATATCATTTTTGCTCACAAGGCTTTTGAAACACTTTAGGTTCACTTAAACTGTAATTTGACATTTTTATAAGAGACAGGTCTAAAGTGTTGTAGAGACAATATGGGATTCCAAGAGTGTTTGGAATGACTTATAAGTGCTTAGCATTCATCTGATTCTTCATTGTGTTAATCTAGGCATTTTGGGTCTAGTGGTAGAAATGCTGAATAGGCACTTTGTTGATGTCATGTGCATATGAGTTAGGGAGAATTGATCATATGGGTTTGTTCATTTTAATCCCAAAAACATATGTACCAAGTTTTAGGTCATCCACTAAAGTGCATCAAAAGATATGAAGGCTCAAAGTTGGCCTCTCGATCAAAATTTGCTAAGTTTCCATACATAGCCGATTTATAAGGAGCTCAATAGAGCCAAGTGAGCATATTAACAAGGCCATATATCACACATGTGGTAGTTTCAAGATAAAATGATTATATGGGTTTGTTTATCTTGGTCCCTAGTTGCTATGCACTAAGTTTTAGATCATCTACTGAAGCATGGTAAAAATTATGCATGTTCAAATTTGGCTCCTCAATTAGATTTCACTAAGTTTCTCATACTTAGCCAAATTAACTAGACCATCCTCAGGACATCATGTGGGAATGAATGGACTAGTCAACTTGAACATTTTACTAGCACACTTAGAAATCTCTTAAAACTAGTGGATCAAATGGCTTCATCCCTTTCAGTTCTAATAACATCTCCTGAATATTTGGTGCCTCTGTGACTTTTGCACTTTAAGTTATAGGCCTTCAAAGTTGGACCTGCATAGTAAGATTTTCACGTTAATGTCAAGTTTAAGCTTGAGAAAAACACATCCTTTTTAGCTTAAATTTAATGGTTGCATGAATTTTAATTATGGTCATGTGAACATCATTTAATGAGAGTGAGGATGTCAATTTTAAGATCATGAGGTAGTCACTGGGTTTCAAATAGTGGGTCCTAGTTAATCTAACAACATGTGTTTGATCATACATTCAGATATAATGGTGAGAGGAGGTTAAAGGGGTTATTGAATCTTAAACACAAATGCATGCTTAACAAGTGTCAATATCACATTTAACTAGTAGAGGACCAATGACTCATGGGCATTCATATAGATCAAAATTGACAAAGTGAGATGAGTCAATATGTCAATGAGTCGAGTCATATTTTGATGGCCAATTAGAACAAAAGTGAGACCAAAATTTTTGATAGAGGTTGAGAAGCAATTTTTTACCAAGCAAAACAAGGTTTTGTAGGATCATCCTGATGCCATTGAAGCTCATTCAAACACCATGGAGTGGTCAATATGATACAATCAAGTATAGGGAATATAAAGGACCACCATTAGAACTTACTATGGACCTCTGGTTTGATATTTTTATGGCTTACAGGGTTCATTCTTCTGACTTTGTTCACCATTTCTAAATAAAGACCTAGGAAAAACAAACTCTTGGTTCCTGTAGAGATAGAATGGGTCTATTTGGACCTATTTAGATCAAGGAAAAGGCTATGTGATCTATAGGTCTACATTAATATAAACAAATATAAGAAAATGAATAATCTTAGATTGGTTTTCCACCTATAGATGGATCTATTATCCAAACATGAAGATAAATCAGAAATGTGATTAATGCAAAGGGGCTTCACCTTCAACATGGCCATAATCTCGACAAGCAGCCACCTACAAAGTACAAAGCCTTGATCCGGTTAGATTTATGAGCATGAGGTTTCGTACTCAAGTAAGAGATGGCATGAAGGATCAAATAAAAATTCTAGTATTGGGAACTACAATTGGGATCATTCAATGTATCTTCAAAACCTTTGGGGACTTTCTCACTCAATAAGCCATGTGTAGTGTCCTGATTGATCAAAAAGGTGGCAAGGCTTTCATTGGATAAAGAGCAAAAGGTGGCAACTTAGGTTTAATTAATGACCTATGACAAAGTGTTCTTTTTGAGATGATGTGTTACCACATCCTTTCTTTCTCTCTCTCTTCTCCTATATATCCTGGTCTTATTCCCATTGAAGGGGTTCTCAGCTCTTAGAATTTAGTATTCATTTCTAGGATTAGGATACTCATTGAGACTCTTGTAAAAGTGTGCTCATTTGATATGGTTAAACCCTATCAAAATATTTTTAGAACCTCATTTTAAAGTAATAGGATCAACTCTTTACCTAGCTCTTGTCTTTAATCAATGCTTAGTATGTTTGTGCATGGTAAATTTGTAAAGGAGATTCTTCCTAGTTTGTTGTCCTTCTTCTTACCTTTTTGAAGGTGTTTTCAAACTAACTTGTAAGTCTAGATTAGTGTTTTATTTGGAACCTCCTCTATGAAATATTTATGCAACTAGTGAGATTGTGAGATTGAGTAAGCCATAGTTGTCTTTTGTCGATCCAGTGTGTGTTCAAGCTTATATGAGTGTCTATTTAACTTTGGTGCATCACCCTTTAGCTTTCTTAGGAGCCTTTAACCATATTTATAACCCTTTTCCTTGTGAATCATTAGTTTAACATTATTTTAGGTGAGCATCAAGATGAATTAGGCCTTCTCCTGAGATCCAACCCCAACAAAGGTGACCCACAACCTAGGGTTGTTCCCATTATATAAATTAAATGCATAGACCCTGAAGAACCCTCTCTAATAGTGAAATTGATCCTATAATAGTAACATGTGAATATCCATGAAAGGTTGGGATGGCTCAAATTGATGCATAAGGAAATCTTAATGCTTAGCATGGTTAATAGCCTCTTCCAAAGTACATGCAGAGAGAGTCCAAACATGATATTGCAACTTGGGAAAAAGAGCATTGGTAAATAGGTGGAAAAGATTGTCATCTGCCATATTATGTTCACATTTTTAGCAAGGTCTTCCATAGTTTAATGAGAGATAGGGCGGTTTTGGTCTCAAGTTGCTTACAATTGATAAAATGGGCCAAGGTATTCTCAGGGAGATCACTTCTTTGGAAATCTTGGACTAAAGCATTAACTAAATCTTCCAAACTAGTAATAGAATGAGATTTAAGTTGGTTGTACCAATATAAATCATCACCTATGAGAGTTTTAGATAATATCTTGGTAGAGGCAAAGGTATTTAATTTGACCCAGTCTTTATATAGATTTCCAAATGTTTTTAAATGAAGAGTAGGATTAGTTGACCCATTATAAGAAATGGTAGGGGTGATACCTCCTATATCGATATTAGTAATTTGAGATGTAAAAGGCCTATTTTGAAGATGCTTGATTATCTTATTAATGAGATGAGGTTGAGGGATAAGATTACCATGGAATCCCTAAAAGGAAGTGGGGGAAGATTTTGGTTATGCGTGTCCTATTGCATTTTTTGAGGGTGGGTTTGAAGATGGATAAGGTGATTTTGCATTTGCATCATTTGATTTTCATTGTTAGCTTGAAAAGCATTCATTTGATTAAGAGTTTTTAATAGGAATTGATGGGTTTGGGTTGCATTATTGGCATTGTTTCAAGTATTAGAATTGGTAGTAGTGGCTTGGGTACCACTATGGGTGTTAGTAGGACCTTGAGAAGAAATGTTAGTGAGGCACTAGTGGCATAATTTGTTTTTGTGGCAAAAGATGGACTAGTAGAGGGATGAAAAGAAGTGGCACAAGAGGCATGATTACCTTGGGTAGAAAATAATGCACTAGTGTAAAAATTGAGAAGAGTGGGTCTTGGAAAAGGCCCACTAGATGTAGAACCTACCATGTTAGTAGAGATACTAGGCATGAAAGTAGAGGAAGTCAAAGAGGAAGAAGTCATGGCATGAGAAGGGGTCAAAATAGAGGGAAGAGGTTGAGAAGCAAAGGAACTGGTATATATAAATCCATGTGAAAATTTGGGAGAAGGTGAATGGGGTTCCTCAACTTGACCATTTATCATGTGATGGTAGATAGTAGAAGGATCCTTTCCTTGATGTTAAGGAAACTCACTGATGAAAAAGAGCATTTTTGGTGTATACATTATTTTAAGTCATTCTTCAAGTGAGAAGAGAGGATTATAAAGTGAAGAGGAATGAGGAGGGGTCCTATAGTTTGTAGTTTAAGTGGTTATATGCACATTATTTTCATTTGGGATAGTAGCCACAAGCTACGTATGGGAGAACCTATTAGGGTTGGTAAGACTCATCATATCTATTGAATTCAACTCAGTTTTGTATTCAAATAACAATTTCATGATGAAGGAGAGAAATTAGATAAGGTAAAGTTGATGCAAAAGCATGGAGATAGGAAAGGATAAATAAGAGTACATAGTCGATTGGGTCAATCTAGTACTAAAAATAGGGTCTAAAAACTGAGCTAAGGATACAAAGTTGATAAGCTTGACTGAGTATTATAACTTGAGATAGAGAATAGCCTAATAATGATTTAGATTCAACCAAGCTGACTTAGTACTATAATTTGAGAGGTAGAAATGAGTATTGGGTCGACCAAGTTGACTCAGTACTATAGGTAGGGGAAACAGATAGTCTGTAAGAGACTGTGTCAAATAGAATGACAGTGTATTGAAAACAAGGAAAAATTTTGCAATGTACTTTAAATCAAGAAATAAAAGCAAACACACAAGCAATTGGGTCAATGAGAATGATCTAATTGAGGCACACAACATAAAACCTTGCACTAACACTGGCCAATGCAAGTTTTTGCAATACAACATATAATGAGCAAAGAGAAAGTAGTCAACTAAAAATCAAATGCCAGCTAAGTGGTCATACTAAATGTTATTATTATAAAGTGTTATTTTAAGTGTGATAGGGAAGTTGGATGAAATTAGGGAACTAGAAAGCAATCTATGGATGGTTTCAGAATGTTTAGGCTGAAAAATATATGTATTGGTAATAATATTGGCTTGGTAATGAGGCCTATCCTCTCACTTCACAATATTGTAGAGATAAGGGTGTCAAGTGCTTTATCAATATATACCATTAAACATGTGTTTATACTTATCCAAAAAATCAAGTCGGCTTCTCCCTTGGTGATGAAATCGAAGTAAGTAGACAAATATTTAAATGTGTTTAGAAATTATGTGATTTGGTAGTGTGTGCAAGAAAGAGAAAAATAGTGAAACTAAACAGTATATTAAAAAACCATCGAATTAGACTATGCGATCTACTCTAAGCATGCAAGCAACTGAAAATGAAATTATGAATTAATTACTAGCATATAGTTGTCAATTCCAAATTTTAAGCATAGTATAGAGTCAATTCAAATGATAGCATATGCAAACATTACAAAATAGAGTCGATAGTTTCTCTACTATACTACAAAAGTAAGAGTCTTTAAGAATTATATCAACTAGGTCGAGCTAGTGTTTCAGATAGAAGACAAAATATAGAACTAGGTCAACTAGGTTAACCTGGTTTGTTGTATGATTATAATTTTAAAGACTATAAAATTTCTAGAACATAACTATAAGGAAGAATTGAATTGAAAGAGAGAGAAAGAGAGGAACCTTGGTGGGTTGGAAGATGTTGAGGACTGTGAAATTTTTGTTGAAGTGTATTGAATTTTGCTTGCATGTTCTGCCAACTATGTCAACTGGGTCGACCTAGTTCTGTAATTTCCTAATTGTTGAAACTTGTTAAGATAACTATACTAGCCTAGTCGACCTAGTTTGTTATTTGAAAGCTGATTATAATATTAAGTTGACCTAGTTTGTTATTTGGAAGCTAATTGTAATACTAAGTCAACCTATTCAACCTAGTTTATTATTTTAGAGCTGAATAAGAGACTAAGTCAACTTGTTTGACATAGTCTATTATCTGAAAGTAAATAAAAGTACTACGTCAACCTATTCAATCTAGTAATTTGTATTTGATGAAGATCTACATAGAAAAATAAAGCCATTTTTTATGTGACTGTGTATTAAACCTACACACAAAAGTTAGAAAATATACCAGCCTTGTCAACCTAGTATCGTAAATATAGAAAAATAGTAAATAAAATTATAGAAATGAAAAACATGAAAGTTAGATTATAAGGGTTAGATTCATGTCAAGTTCACCAGAAAGTATGTAATCAAAAATGCATTAGATCCACAAATCAATCCTAGCTCAGAGAAGATAGATCCTACTTACACTTCTGAATGGGGATACATTAGATAATCGAGAACATGACCAATATAGATCTGTTAGACCTAGTGATGGGATATCTTACCATAATAATATCACTAGGGAGGGTTCCAAAACTTATAGTCAAGAAAAACTACATAATAACCCTAACTAAGTCCAATGTTTTCATATTTACTAAATTAATAATAAGTAAAATAAAATTCCAATCTAGTTCTCACCAAAACTTGTGACACAAAGTGGGGGTAATAAACAATAAAAGTAAACATGCATAGAATACATATACTCATGTCAATGTATATAAAATCATAATGCATGGAAGAGAAGTACAAATGCATATCTATCTACTCTTACAAAGGATAAATAAATTTAGGAATACTTATCTTTGAAGATGAAACCCATCGATTCTCAATCTCTCCCTTGGTCAAGGTGTTTTGCAAGAGGTTGTTGTGGTATGTAAGGATGACAAGGATAAATCATCTCTAGGCTACATAACCTATAAATGCATCCAAAATATTTATCCACAACCACAAGATATGTATCTCTAAATAAAGTATGAAACCCTAAGCTTGCTTCTCAAGTAGAATGGTGGATAAGCAGATGTGCAATAGCTCTTACTTCTTATTCTCTTCTCTAAATAATGGTGAAATGATTATGTTTGTATAGGTAGATCTAACCCTAAACCCTTCCAAAACTTTTGGCTGATAGGTTCAACCCAATCAACCTAGTATCATTATTAACCAAAACTCACTATGTTGGAAATATTGTCATTGATATCAAAGGTTTAGCATTATTAGTGATATAGGCCCCATTGCATTTAATGTTATTTGTAATAAATATATCTTAGCTAATATGAGTTAATATTTATTTAATATTAATGAATATATTTTTGGTTGCATATGAGACAAAAGAAGGGCCCATGGAGAAGTCGAAGAGCCATGGGGTAAAGACAAAAGAAGGATGGGACGCATTTTCCCATGAAGAGTCATCTTGGGGAATACCAAGAGTCACCAAGTGAAGACAAAAGAGTAAGGGCACAATTTCTCATGAAGGGACACTTTGAGGAATATGAAAAGTCACCAAAGATAAGGACAAAAGTGGGAAGGATGTTTTTGGTCATGAAGGGTCACCACATGACTTTTCAAAGGCTTGAATATGAAGGATCATCCAAGATTGGCACCATTTTCCATGAGGATTGAAGGGTCACAAAGGGGGAAGGCCAAAGGTCATTTGGAAAGCTATAAATAAAGGCTTGAGAAGCCATTTGTAAATATGAGAAATAGAGGTTGATTTGATATTGTAATATCTAGCTTAGAAGAGCAATTGTGAGAGATGAATATGATTTGTATTTTTTATATCTAGCTTAGAAGAGCAAAGGTGAGAGAGAGGAAAGAGATGTTGTATTGATCTATCATTTGTTGAGATAGCAACATTGAGAGATAGGTGTGTGGTATACACAAAGGGGTTGGTGCTCTTGTGGGTTGGTGTTCATGAATTGTTGTTGGGTTGGTGCTCGGTAAAGGGTTTGGTGCTCTTGTGGGTTGGTGCTCATGAATAGTAGTTGGGTTAGTGCTCGGCAAAGGGGTGTGGTGCTCCTGTAGGTTGGTGCTCATGAATGGTTGCTGGATTGGTGCTCGACAAAGGGGTATGGTGCTCCTACAAGCTTGGCTTGTGAATATTGTTTGGGTTGGTGCTCATTCATATACTTGAGATTGTTCTCTATGGTTTTTCCCACATTGGGTTTCCACATTATATCTGGTGTCTCTCTTTATCTTGAGTGGTGCTTATTGTTTGAGTTTTATTGCATATCTTAAACAAGTGAAATTTGGTTAAAGGAAAGTTTTAAAAGATATGTGATATATTGATTCACACCCCCTCTCAGTATCTCCTGTGCTTAATAATTGGTATCAGAGCAGGTTCCTTTTTGAAAAGTTTGACAACTTGAAGGTAGATCGGGAAAGCACGATGGCTGGGTCACAGGAAGGATTTTCTACAAATAAGGCACCTTTGTTTGATGGGATGAATTATGATTTTTGGAGCATGAGAATGAAGGTTTATTTGATGGCCCTTGGATTTGACATATGGAAAGCAGTGGTGGAGGAATATGAAGAGCCACAGACATCTACAATTACTCCAGCAGAAAAGAAGGCAAGTGAATGTAATGCTAAAGCTTTAAATGCTATTTTATGTGGTTTATGTGAATCTAAATTTGTTAAAGTTATGCAATGTAAATCGTCTCATGAAACTTAGGTAAAACTTGATAATATTTACAAAGGTGATGGAAAGGTTCAACAAGCTAAGTTACAGACTTTTAGAAGGTAGTTTGAAAGTTTGAAGATGGAAGAAGAAGATATAGCAAGTTATCTTTTGCGAGTTGATCAAATCATAAATCAGATTCAAGGTCTTGGAGAAATGTTGGATGAGTATATAGTGGTGCAAAAGGTTTTGAGATCTCTACCAATGAGATATGATGCAAAGGTTTTGGCAATCGAGGAGATGAAGAATTTAGCCAAGCTAAAGATGGATGAGCTTCATGGTATTCTCACGGCATATGAGATGTGGACAGAATAAGATAAACCCTCAAAGAGAGAAGTGGCTTTCAAGACATCAAAGAAGGAGAAAGCTAAGATTCAATAATCAAGTGATAGTTCCAGTGATGATGAAGATGACAATGGAGCACTTTTCATTCACAAGCTGAAAAGAAGAATTGGTAAATATCAAGGAAAATTACCTTTTGAATGTTTTAATTGTGGAAAGATTGGACATTTTTCAGCTAGATGCCCAAATAAGGGTAATAATGAAGAAGAAGAAGAAGAAAAGCCTACATATAAGAATAATTTCAAAGGCAAATCTAAGAAGGGATTTGAGAAAAAGAGTCTGTATTCAAAAGATCCTAGCTCAGTTGAAGATAGTGGAGTCAGTGATTCAAAAGAAGAAGAGATTATATTCATGGCCATACATGAAGGTGATCAAGAAGAAGAAGAGGAGGAAGCTAAAGTGAATATGGAAGGAGAGCTCATTTGTGCCTTAGAAGAGTTAGAATATGTTCTAAAGAAGAATCAAAGATTAAAGCGCCAGATCAAGAAAAATGAACATGAGTCAAAGGAAATGATTGAAGATATACAAGCACACTTTGAAGAAGCTAAGAAGAATGAAAAAGATCTCACAGCATAGTTGGAAATAGCAAGAAAATAATGTCAAAGGTATGTTATTGAAATTGCCTCTTTAAAATAAGATATTAAGAAAGCAGTCAGTGATAAAGTAGTCAGTGATTCAAAATTTGAAGATAGCACTAACATGTTGAATAAGATACTGAAAAGTCAAAAAGCATATTCAAATAAGACAGGGATCGGTTTTGAAAAAAAAAGAGCTATGTTGAAGCTCTTACACAAGAGGAAATAAAAATGGGAGAAGTGAAGAATACAGAGGACATTCCAAATAGAGAAGGCTGGAAAGAACAAAGCTGCAAACGATAATCAGGTCAGAGATATACAGACAGGTCTTATTTTTATGGCTATTGTTTTTATTATAATGGATATGGTCACAAGAAATTAGAATGTAGAAAAAGAGATAAAAATTTCAGAAATAAGGAGAAGGAAAGTCAAGTAGAGTCAAGCAGAAGCCACAACTCTTTTGCTCCTCTATCAAGCTTTGATGAAGAGACCATAGTATGCTACAAGTGTAACAACTTCAAACACATAGCTCGATATTGTAGAAGCGTGTTAAATTCAGTCTAAAAGAATCAGAGTTTCAAAGCACCATTCATCAAGAAGAAGGTTCAGACATGTTCATGGTAGAAGAAACAACATGAAGATTCTATGATGGTTCAGACAGCCCTGCATGTAAGAGGTAAAGATCAGCCATGGTTAATTGATAGTGGATGTTCGAGGCATATGACAGGTGATAAAAGTAAGTTCATATATCTAAAGAAGATCAATGGTGGTACAGTGAGATTCAAAGATAAAACAACTGCCAAGATAGCTAGAAAAGGTACTTTGAGTTTGGATTATGGTAGAACTAAGACTAAGAATGTTTTATATGTAAAACGTCTTAAGCATAATCTGTTGAGTGTTAGTCAAATATGTGAGCAAGGATATACATTAAAGTTTCATAAAGAAGGTTGTGAGATTAGAATAAAAGATTCAAATGAGTTGATTGTAGATGCTCAAAGGATAGGGAATAATATGTATGTATTGTCAGATATCTTCTCAAAGGCACGATCAAAGGATACATTCAAAGATCGGCGAGAGGAGTTGGGATTAATTTCTATTACTTCCTGCCATTGATGTTCAGCATCAAGTGAGGGGGAGCTAAGTGTTATCTCCACGTAGGCCCTTTGCCATTGATGTCAAAGGGGGAGAATAACAAGTACATGTATAGGTGCATAAAATAGCTACAGGGAACAGGTACAGGTTGCTACAATAAGGGGGAGTTACTATATATTTTTAGATGATAGTATGTGCAGGTGACAGGATGTGGCAGATTCAGGATTGAGGTTGCCATCAATGACAAAGGGGGAGATTGTTGGAAATATTGTCATTGATGTCAAAGGTTTAGCATTATTGGTGATAAATTCCACATTACATTTAATGTTATTTGTAATAAATATATCTTGGCTAATATGAGTTAATATTTATTTAATATTAACAGATTTATTTTTGGTTGCATATGAGACAAAAGAAGGGCCCATGGAGAAGTCAAAGAGCCACAGGGTAAAGACAAAAGAAGGATGGGACACATTTTCCCATGAAGAGTCATCTTGGGGAATACCAAGAGTCACCAAGTGAAGACAAAAGAGTAAGGGCACAATTTCTCATGAAGGGACACTTTGAGGAATACAAAAAGTCACCAAAGATAAGGACAAAAGTGGGAAGGATGTTTTTGGTCAGGAAGGGTCACCACATGACTTTTCAAAGGCTTGAATATGAAGGGTCATCCAAGATTGGTGTCATTTTCCATGAGGATTGAAGGGTCACAAAGGGGGAAGGCCAAAGGTCATTTGGAAAGCTATAAATAAAGGCTTGAGAAGCCATTTGTAAATATGAGAAATAGAGGTTGATTTGATATTGTAATATCTAGCTTAGAAGAGCAATTGTGAGAGATGAATATGATTTGTATTTGTTATATCTAGCTTAGAAGAGCAAAGGTGAGAGAGAGGAAAGAGATGTTGTATTGATCTATCATTTGTTGAGATAGCAACATTGAGAGATAAGTGTGTGGTATACACAAAGGGGTTGGTGCTCCTATGGGTTGGTGCTCAAGAATTGTTGTTGGGTTGGTGCTCAGCAAAGGGGTTGGTGCTCCTGTGGGTTGGTGCTCATGAATAGTAGTTGGGTTGGTGCTTGGCAAAGGGGTGTGGTGCTCCTGTGGGTTGGTGCTCATGAATAGTAGTTGGGTTGGTGCTCAGCAAAGGGGTATGGTGCTCCTGCAAGCTTGGCTTGTGAATATTGTTTGGGTTGGTGCTCATTCATATACTTGAGATTGTTCTCTATGGTTTTTCTCAAATTGGGTTTCCACATTATATCTGGTGTCTCTCTCTATCTTGAGTGGTGCTTATTGTTTGAGTTTTATTGCATATCTTGAATAAGTGAAATTTG
This sequence comes from Torreya grandis, assembly GCA_037957365.1. Classification (NCBI taxonomy): domain Eukaryota; kingdom Viridiplantae; phylum Streptophyta; class Pinopsida; order Cupressales; family Taxaceae; genus Torreya; species Torreya grandis. The sequence goes on along the minus strand of JARHVA010000716.1, from coordinate 211,779 downwards.
CTTAAAGGAAAATTTTATAAGATATATGATATACTGATTCACCCCCCTCTCAATATATCTCGTGCTTAACACACTAGGTCACAGGTTAGATCAGCGAAGACCCGACCTAGAGCCTAAATAAGTTTTGTCAATAAGAGTACAAGGTTAACCCAGTCGACCTGGTCATTTAAACTATCAAAAGAGGTTTTAGGTTAGGAAAAGGGGTACTAAAGGTGGTAAATGACTGGAGGAATGTGAGAAATAGGAGTCAAAGCTTAAGGGAATGTTTTTATGATCTAGTTGGATTGGAAATAAGTAGCAATAGGGGACAACAATCTTGCAAAGCACCAATGTTCTACCTACCCCTTTCTTGATGTACCCCTTAAGGCATGCACCCAGATAAATTAAGACTCATGGGTTCTTGCAAGATCGATAGTGTCAATAATTGATAAAAGTTTTAAAATGTTATGTGTATACAAAGGGTGTCTTGTTTGTGGAGGGTGGTGTCATAAGAGGTCACATTTTGGAAGGGTAATGAAAATGCGTAGGGTGAATGGGATGCAAAATATCAAAATTTTGGAAATGTTTTGAGATATATATATTTGTTTTTGTTATGCAATGAAATTACACCATTTGACCATTAATTGTGTATTCATTATAGGAGGATCAAGTTTGGGAGAGGATGATGGTAGCAAGAAGTGCATCGAGATGGTTGTGAAGATGGTGACATGATCACTAGTTAAGGAGCATCTACTGACCACAGAGGCATGAGAGGAAAAACATAAATAAGAGGGGCATGGGTTATTCTGTGAAATGGTTAGCATCTATATAAAGGTAGATACTAGGTTTGCAGTGTCAGGTTACACGCTTACAGGGTCAGATTGCTCGAAGGGATATACAAATGGCAGAAGTACTAGCTGGAGTGACTTCATTGATGGAGCAAGTGAACTAATGAGAGTCACAGATTGGGGTACTCTAAGAATAGGTTGAACAAAGGCAAGTTGGAAATATACAATAGTAGGGATGACTAGATCAGTGAGAGGTAGAGGCACAGGTCATGGGGATGGAGAGAAACATGGACCAAATACTATTGGATACCCTAGGATTTGGAGATGTAACAGCCCAGGTGGTGAGGATGGATCAAGAAACATAATACTAGAGAGCCTTATATGAGTACATGGTGCTAGTAGGTAAAATGGATCTATCATATAGGGTGATCAATCGATCTGAGAGGACACCATGTTCCAAGTCATCAAGCCAATCTATGCATCCATCACTGAGGCCACAACATAGGGTGGGATGTAGGGCATGATGTATTAGTGGTGTAGATATTTGACTAAAATGTAAATGTATGTAAATATATAATAAATTATGTCAAAAAAGTTTGTGATGGCTTGAAAACATGTGAATATGATGTAATGATCAATATTATGTTACTAATAATAAAGAAGAATGTGGTTGTTTTATGTGTAATAATCAAAATGTAATAATATGATGTGGAATGATAGTGATAGGTGATAAGATAAGAATGGGAATGGTGGTGATGTCTATGTGGGACCATGAGGATAGGAAACAATTATGTTAAAGTAGATGAAAGGTGATGTGATGGCACTCGGTGAGTGGGGACACTATGGTGTGAAAGCGATGACTGTTGTTGGGATTCATCCTATCAATAGGTGTAGGAAAGTGATAATGATGATTATGGGGATTCGAGTGTTATATATCACATGAGGAAATGAGGCATTTTTGTCATAATACAAGCTTCTGTAATCATTCACATAATGAGTGTAAGTACAAGTAGTTAGATACTCCAAGAATGTCACAATATAGACCAATACCACCATCAGAGTTAATTTATGAAGTGAAAGTGCAAGTGATGTGGCTTTTAACCACATAGATGGATTAACCAATACATATATCTCTCAACACACATTCAACTCAATATTTCATCTCATAAAATCAATATATTCTCATTAATCATCAAAAATTCTCACTTACATAATCAAATAATCCTCAAAATTACAAAAGCTTAAACAAGCTATCTCTTAACTCTCAATACATACTTGGTCATTTACCAAGGAGGCTCCCAAAAGCACCCACAATCCTTCCCACATAAACTTTCCTACCTAAGCATGGAAAGGATACAAACATATATAGAAATCTTGAGTAATCAAAGGAGAATAAAAAATTAAGCCCCACACCTCACATGGAAGGCAATCATGATAAAGAAGGAGTAAAGAGCAAGGAAATGTTATATCATGTTCTCCATTTGGGTTTATAATTCTTAAATACAAACATCTTTGAAAATATGTGCCACCCTTCATGGAAAGTCAAAAATAAAAAGGAGATACCAATCAGGAATAGAAGCACTTATCTCCCTACCATCACAAGCTTCCAAAAGGTGATGGATTCTTTTTTTTAGCCACTTTTTTCATGATCCACATGTGAAATTAAACCACTCTCATAATGGATTTCAACATCATATTTATCACATGTTAAATATCCTCCATAAGCCATGCTAAGCCACATCACCATGAATAGTACTAGTGAATAGTGTTATATGAATAGTGCTTCACCACCACATCATTCCTCTTTAGTTGAAAATAACATAGCTCCCATTAGTTTCAATGATTATATCCATGCCACTTATTCTAAAAAAAGAAAAAAACACATCACTCTATTTTTAGATGATGCAATATTGCTTGATCCCTTGAATGCTCCTACATTAGACATCTAAGGTAAATAATGTGATCTCATGATCACATAGAGGGGGTGAGTGGTAAAACCACTTTTTAGGTCACTGGGCGTAATGACCTTGGTGGTGTCCCTAAAATTTGACACTTGAATGTTTTGGGGAACCCATTTTTGAAATTTATTGCATTTTAGCCTTGTGTGTGTCAGTTGTACTGCTTGAAGTTAGTCTCCTGAATAAAGAACTTGGGTTCTGCTAGTATTATTTTTCATTTGTTGTTTGATTTCCTTAGTTGCTCCTAATTACTCTAGAGGATTAGAGTCATTTTCTTAAAAACATTACTCAAATCCCTTTACTCATCCATTTTAGCAAATGGAACAAGCTCAAAGTGACTTAGCTCATTTGTAGTGCAAATCAGGTTCTCTAAGTTACTTTACTTCCATGAAAATAAGTTAAGTTGTCCTGAAAACCTGATTCACTCCTCATAAACAAATTCAAGTTATTCAAGTTGCTTTACTTCAAAAAATAAGTGAAGTTAAGTAGTCTCAAAAACCCGACCAACACTCCCTAGTTCTAATCAAGTTTCTCGAGTTGATTTACTTCAAAAACTAAGCAAAATTAAGTAGTTTCAAAAAACTGACTAACACTCCATAAACCAAATTAGGATTATGAAATTGCTTTACTTCATTACTTAAAATAAGTAAAGTAGTTCAAAAATATTGATTAAAAAGGAAATAAGGGTTGACGTGGCTTTGCCACCCTTATAATAAATGCATTGGCATTATATAGATTTTATGAGATTCTACCTCATTTCCACCTATCAGTCAAGTCATCGAGCCAAGTAACCGTGCCTACAAATCTTGAGCCAAGCTGTTTAAAGCCTCTAGAGTGATTTCAAGTGATTTTCTTCTTGACCCATTTGTAGTTGAGGTAAGTAAATCATTTTGAGACCAATTTAAATTTCTTATTTACTTCTTTTAAGTCATTTTTCCATGTGTTCTCTCTCATACCACCATGGTTTTTTAACTATCAAAGTTATTTTTTTTTGTTTTCTATTTTAATTTCTTGGTGAAAATTATTATTTTTAACTATAAATTCAATGTTTTAGTCTCTTATCATGTTTTATTCATGTTAAAATTTTGGAAAATCAAAAATCTTCACGTAAACCCTAGTTCTACAATTCCCTTACCTCTTCAGGTTTCCCTTCTCCCATTACTTCTTTAGGTTTCTTAATCTTCATTACTTTGGGTTCTTACTTCAAGCTCTTAAAACCTTCTTACTTTAGGATTTAGAACTGAAGTAACTTGATTGAGAAAACCTAAAGTCTTATAACTGAGAAAACACAAAGTCATCTATGTAAAGAACCTGAAGTTGTTTGATTTTGTAAACCCGAAGTCTTATAACTAAAAAAACTCGAAGTCATATGTTGTAAAGAACCCAAAGTTGTTTGCTTTTGTAAACCCAAAGTCTTATAATTGAGAAAACCCAAAGTCATCTATTTTTAAAAACCTAAATTTTTTTGCTTTTATAAACCCGAAGTTGTTAAATATGAGAAGTCTAAAGTCACTTGCCTTTAAAGACCAACCCAGAGTTGTTAGATCCTACTACTTAAAAGCAAGTTACTTAAGTTTTCAAAAATGTCAATTCCTTAAAACTTGAAACTTTTTTAGAGATACTTAAAGAGCTATAAGTTAACCGTATTTCTCAAATTTCTAAATCAATTAGAGTAATCAGTAAGTGTTTTTAATCACTTATCAAGGTCTTTCAGAGTTTAAAAGAGTAAATTTCTAGATCAGAGGGATCAGGGAGGTCAAAGGAAGAGATAGCAAAAATAAGAGTAAAAAGCAAGATCATTGAGGAGGCCCCAGAGTTAGCACTTGAGGAGATCCCAAAACCAAGCAAGAAGGGCAAACTAAAGGCAAAGAGTGTCAGTTTCTAAGAACCAAAAATGAAGTATGAATACAAAGGTTACCCTATTGAGTCATGTATATCATCAAAGCTAATAGAAATAAGTGATACAGATATGGGGTATGTATCTATGGCTAAGCTTTTAGAAAGATCAAGAGCCATTGCAAAGCCCCCACTTTTACACTTTATGACCAATAGTGGGATTCTTTAGGATGTAGCTTTCCCAAGTTTAACCTAGCTTCCTGAGTTTATGTTAGCATGTGTTAAATACTATGATTCTTTGACCAGGGTGGTAAGAGATGCTGCTGGGAGAGTGGTTGTTAGGTTAGATGTTCAATATCTTAACTACTATTGGAAGATTCCAACCTCACCAAAAGATATTGATATTTCAATGGAGATGGTTGAGAAATAATGGAAAACCAAAATATCAGAGTGTATTAAGATTATGAATACATATTACTCGAAGAAGATAAAACAACCATCGAGGTTCCCCAAGCACATTGTCAAATCATATTTTTTTCAAGAGGTAGATGATATCATTCAACTATTATGCAGGATCAATGGACAAAAGAATGTCAAATGGTTTTCACCCTAGTTGTATGCCTATATTAGAACCATTGACGTAACTCAAAGTTTTGCTAAGATTAACTGGTCAATAATGATCAGTGATAACATGGATCAATAGTTGAAGAATGTATTGTAGACTTTTGATTTCAAGATGACTTCATATCTTGTATATGCAGTAGCCTCTAGTGGAGCTTTATCAATGTTAAGGTCCAATGGTATACTCTCAATGGTAAGAATATTAGAATATTATCCTCAGCTGGTCCTTGAAGAAAACTATAAGAATTACATTGCAGTAAATGATGGTTTTTTCTATGATCTTATTTGCAAGTTGGAGACATCTTTGAAGCATATAAGAGTATTAGATGAGGCATGAGATGTAGTCTCACTATATGGCTGCATTTTCATTCAATTTCTTAATTTCTCATATCTCAAAGTGGGATATTTCTCAAGAGCACCTATCAAGATACCAAGATATCCAAGTGACAAGTGGATCCTTATGGAGATGAGCAGGTAATTGGTTGAGTTGTAAGATTTGCAGTCTAAGGCTCACAAGGCAGCCATTAATTTTCCTATTGTAATTAGTCATTATCATTGTCCTAACATTTATAAAGCTAGGAATGTACAGAAAGAAATGTATCACCTTTACGCTCAAACACATTTTGATGCCAGGGCAAATTTTGATTGCAGAGGTGTTGCTCAAAGTATTATTTCTCTTGAGTATATGTATATCCCAGCACTTGAAGATTTTTGGAAAGAATACAACGATGAGTTTGAAGTAAGAAGAAAAGATAACAGTAAGTTGATTGTGGAATAGATTTGTGCATTCAATTTAGATTTTATCCGTAAAAATTTGGAAGGTAATGGTAATGTTACAAGTTATGCTTTTCATGCAACAAGAGGGGATGGTGCCCCACTTCCAGTAATTATTTTTGGAGATGATCACGATAAGACAATTTTATAAAGGACTTCAAATGTTTTAGCAATGACTTCCGATTGGCTTCTTAATAAGGGTTATTGCATGAAGGAATTGATAAGTGAGACTACACATATGGGGAAAAAGAGAAAAGAGATAGTGCAAGGAGAAAGTAGCCAAGGCCAAGTATATACCAAGAAGATAAAACTCATAAGGAATACTAGTCACACATTTTTAGTGGTTAAAGATAAGGAACCTATTCAGGTAGAGGTTCCCCTTCCACTTTCTTCACCACCACCACCTCCTTTGGCTAAGCGACCTACAGTTGAAAAAGAACCTGAAAAGGTAACTTCACAGGAAGCAATTTCCCATGAGAGTTCTCAAGAAAATCTAGTAGTTGAACCTAAGAAGGAGGTTGTGAGTGAACAAGAAAAATACAAAAAAGAAGTAGAGGTTGAGAAGGAAGTAGATCCAAAAAATCAAGTTGGTAAATCTCCATAGAAAGTTCAAATAGATATGGTAACTCAAGAAGTTCCTTCTTAGGAACTAATAGTCTAAGGTAATCAACAACAGGTAATTAGTCATTGAAGCACTTCAATATCGACTAATTTTTCATCTTGGTTGGCTACAAAAACTACTCCTGGAGTAAAAGAAGTGATAAATATGAAGGAGATAGATTTGCAATTACTTAAAAGTCTTGATAAAAGAGGCAAGAAGCCAAAATCAGCTAAAGTAACTTCAAAGTTACAAATTGAATCTTCAAGATAAAAATTTTCTAAGTTAGCAGTTCCTCCCCAAGGAATGAGCAAACAAGATGTCACTAGGGGTGACTTAACCTTTACAAGAATACCCCTTTGGGAGGTAACAACTGAAACTTTGAAGGATGACACTCAAACTTTAATCAATTCTCTTTTCAAGAAGTTAGATGATGAAAAGGATACCAAGGCAAAGCTAAAAGAATAGAATGCACAGTTATGTGAAATAATTGCTAAAGTAGCCAAATCTTTTCCTCAACAAGAAATTACCTCAGGAAAACCAATTGATCCACAAGTAATAGCTGAGGTAGAAGAGATAGGGGATGAAGCAAAGGAAGTAGATGAATGGATTGAAAAGATCCACAAAATTGTTTAGAAGCTATTTCAAGATGTCCCAGAGGCTCATGCAAAAATTATGAAAAGAATAGAAGAAGTAAAAATAGTAATAAGAGAAATTGAATAAGAAAATGATATTTCGGAGTTGCATCAATAGACTCTTCAAATAATAGGTAATCTAAATGAGAAAATTTTGGTCGAAGAGAAGATTTCTCCTGAAGGATAAGTAAAAAAGATAAAGAAGAGAATATTTTATCTTTTTGCAAGAAAATTTTAAAAGATATAAATGAAGAAATGAAAATCTAGAAGGAAGAAGTGAATGGAGCAAAATCAAGACTGGAGGACTCTGTATTTGGTCTTATTGACTCCTAGTCTGATAATGTCTAAAGAATATCTAAGCAGTTATATGAATAGTTTAGCCAAATCATGGATAAGGTTGTAGCCCCTTTTACTAATAAGTCTATTAAGAAATTGATTAAGCTTCAATAAGAACTGAAGTGGCTTAAACCCAGAATTGAGAAGGTGGAGGCTCATTAAAGGAGATTGGAAAGAGAAATGTTGAGGTTAGAAACAGAAAGGAAATCACTTGTTATACTAGATGATAAAGCAATACAACTGGTAATATCTCAACACATCGAATATAGAGCAAGATTTAGACTCCAAGTTCATGAAGTAGACTCACCAGAGCCTGGGTCTTGAATAAATTCTTCTTCTTCTATTTTATCATAAGCACTCTATGAATAATCTTGTTTTTAGTAATTACTAAGTAAAAGTAATATAATTTTATGATTTACTTGTAAAAGTGAAATTACTTTGTAAATTTTCATAATTTAAGTAACTCAGCTAAAACACCATTACTTAGAGTCATTTTGTAAAAGTGAATTACTTTATCTAACTTTGTGCTTCATGCAAAATGTTTGTAATAAATCCAAATAAGGAGTTAAAAAAGTGATACATGTCATTGGTCATTGCATGCCACAAAGAAGAGATTTGAGGAAGGTGTTATTCAATGGTTTTGAGTTTTAATGCAGCACATGTGGGTTGAGGAGGTTGATTCCTATTAGAATTTTGTATCTTGGGATTGTATAAATAGATGAGCAGGCCTATGAGCCAAAGGGATGACAATTTATTTAGAAGAAAAAAATTTACAATTTTACAAAAAGCTTAAGAAATCTGAAACTTTGGGTTCAAGATAATCGGATTATTTTGTATGAATTGTTGTTGAGAGTGAATAAGAAAGGGCACTAATTTTTGGAGAACTTTGTGTCTATAGGAGTTTCTCTTTATTCAATGAAGGTGGAATGGTAAACTTTGTGCTACCTATTTTACGTAAATTAAATTCTTCATTTTCTTAGTCATTTTGTTGAAAATTTTGCCATAGTTACATGCTTATCTACTTACAAGGATACAATAGACACTACATAGCTATCTATTGTGAAATGCAATTTTCTATTTTTCAAGTGTTGAAATCTCTCTTATTCTCAATTTCTATTAAATTCTTTTCATAATTCGAAAAATAGTTGCTTACTTGCTGTAAAATCCCTTTGTTATGGCTCATGAATAGAGTGATTAAAGTAATACCCCTCAATCAAAACAATTTACACATAATTTGTTTATATTGTGAATAAATCTAAAAAGAGAGTAACTAAAACTAGATAAGCATAAGCTATGAGAGCTTCACCGTTAAATGAAGGGGATTTAATCCCATGACTACCTAGTAGTTTTGACTCCATACAAAATATCTAGCCAATAGTTTATGGTGACTCTGTTGGGGATACGAACTGCAAGTGTCTGACTCCTAGATCAAACCTAAAATTTACCTCCAATTTCCAAAATTTTAAGTGTTAATCAAAAGCATTACATGTTTTGGGTGATGCACTGGTCTACTTTTATTTCCTAGCTAATATTAATTACTCTCACTTTAAACAAAATGCATCTTTTCAAAGTTAGTTGCATGTTTTTTGTGTCCTCAGTCTGAATCCTTAATTCACTGCCAGTTCATTTTTTTTTAAGTTACTATATGCTAAGTCAACTGCTGACTAAGATTTTATCCATCAAAATTTTTATAAAAGCATAATGCTTAGAAGATTTTCTACTTTTCAAACTGGCTAATCGACCTTTTACTAGAGTGAGAAGAGCACAAGGACAAGCAAACAAATTCTTTAAGCTACAGGAACACTTTGACTTCAATTTTCCTATTCAAACTAGGACCAGAAGAGCTAGCCTTTCATCTGTTAGGCTAGTAATATCTTCTACACATTATCTTCAACATAATTCCTTTAGAATAATCCAATTATCCAGTTCCTAGTTTTTGACTCCTAGAAGAATGGCACTACCATATCTTATCCCATGGGGACCAATTATTGGTCTATTGAATTTGACTCCTCCTTTGCATGACCTACCAAAGGTTCAAGGAAGAATTTTCCTAAATTTACTGATGATGGTAAGAAAAATATTGATGAGCACTTGGTTGTGTTCTTTGTGACATGCAGAGTAATTGGTGTAAAACATGAATATGTCTCTGTCAGTATCTTTGTTGAAACCCTACATGACTTAGCAAAGAATGGTTCTATCATCTAGCTTCAGATATTGTAACCAATTGAGTTACTATGCATGATCAATTTGAAAAAAGGTTCAAAGCCATAGAAGATGATCACATACTACTCACACAACTGACTCAGCTTAAGAAGGAACCACATGAACACATGCATAATTTTATTGCTAGATTCAATAGACTACTTTATAAGATCCCTCAAGTGTATTACCTACAGCTGATAATCAAAAATGTTTCTTCATTAATGTTCAACTTCTATAATTTAGTTACCAACTGTGGAGAGCACGACCATCTGATTTGGTAGTAGCCTAAAATCTAACTACTGAGGTTGAAGATGATTTGATAATGGCTAAGAAAATTAATAAAATTGTATCTAAGGGAGAATCTTCTACTTCAGCCACACCTCAAACTATAGATCCCTTATTGCAAAAACTAGATAATGACTTGCTTCAAGTTAAAAGACAAATTACTCAAGGAACCCATGCTACTCCAACTAAGAATGTTCCTACACGAAATTTTAATAATCAAAATAAGAATTGTATTGCCGGTCCTCATCAAAGATTAGCAATTAAAGATGCTCCTAAAAATCATGTTGAGATGAGTGAATAAGATCAATTGATTGATGGTATTGATCAAAGCATCAATGAGGAAGATGATTTTGTGGATCCTGCTGGCAACTCTAACTATTACCTAGAATATGAATCGGAAGATGACTATGAAGAAATGTTTCATGAAGATCATAGTCAATATTTTGTAGTATTTATAAGATCTCAAACTCAACAAGCTACTGAGAAGTCATTGAAAGAACAAGATAAAGGGAAGGAGCAATCTACTATTGATGTAAGTATTCTTAAAAGGGGTAGTCCTATACCTTCTTTTATTTCTAAAGAAAAGTATGTTTCCTCTACTTCTCAAAATTATAAGCCAGTTGTTCATATAGTTGAAGTTAATTTTGTCTTGCCTACACCCATTCCTTCTTTTGACATAATTGAACACATAAAGAAAACTAAAATTCAAATGTCAGAAGCTAAATATTTAAGGTCCTACCCAGATCAGTTGAATAGATTAGTGAAGTGCGTTAAAAGTAAGGGGTCAAGCAATGTACCAAATGTCTTGAAAGGTATTCTACCTATTCCTAGGTCAAAATCTTCTCATAATAACTTTTTAAATGATTCACCTACATCCACTTCCACATCGAAGAGAATAAAACTATTTTATGTATCCCTTTTAATTAACGAGTATAAATTGAACAATTATATTCAAGATTCAGGAGCCTCTAATAATGTTATGCTAGCCAAGGTAGTTGATGCCCTTGGACTTACTTTGACCAAGTCTATAAGAAAATGCTACTCAATGGAGAGACAAGCTCCCCTAATCAAGTAGATTAAAGATGCCTAAGTTGTCTTAGCAACCTTCCCAGATAAAAGACTTAAAATGACAATCTTAGTAGCAGAGATCTCAGTCTCATAGAAAATGTTGCTAAGTAGAAAATTTTGCAAAAAGTTAGGAGGAAAAGTGAAGATGGACTGGTCATGTGTGCATATCTCAATCAAAGGGATGAATCATAAGCTAGAACCTGAGAAGAAGTCAAAATACATAGTTTCTAAATCTGAAGATCCAAGGTTACAAATTCTCTTTGAAGAATCAGACCTTGGAATTTACTTAAAACAAGCAAATAAATTGAAGAGAAAAAATAAGAGAATAAAGACAAGATATGGATCATGGAATTTGATAGCAGCTATAGTTTTTTTGGTTCAAGTGCAGGGGTAGTGTTGATTTCTCCTACTAGAGAAGTTTTTTCCTATTCACACAAGCTTATGTTTGAAAACAAAAATAATATAACTGAATATGAAGTCATTTTGCTAGGGCTTGATCAAGAAAAGGATCAAGGAATATAACTCCTTAGAGTAAAAAGAGATTCTAAGTTAATAGTCAGATAGATCAGAGGACAATATGAGGTGAAAAAAGATAAGCTGAAACATTACCGTGTTAGAGTTCTAAGTGCCACGCTTGATTTATCTATTTTTTTGATCAACTGAGTACCTCAAGATCATAATTCTAGAGCTGACTCACTCACTATAACTACATCATTACTTAGGCTAGAGTAGCAACCAACAATCTTCAAAGAAGGTAACTATAAATTAAAAATGGTTTATTGCCCGAAAGTCCCAGATAATGTTCAACATTAGCAAGTTTTTAATGATGATAAATAAATAGCTTCCCTTTTAGAGTAGCAGGATAATTTTAAAGGATTATAATTAAAAGGAAGTAGTTCACATCCATATAAAACAACAATAGGTATCATTGAATGTGAACTCTCCCATGATCAAGCCATAATTCAGCTTAAAGGAAATAAAATTCCTAAAGGTTTAGTTTCCTTAGAAGAGATATTTGATAAACATGATAAGTTTTTGATGAAAAAGAAAGAATATGGAAAAGCTTCTTCCAAAAAAATAGATCAGGTCAACCTAGGCAGTAATGAAGAGCCCAAGATGGTCAACATTGGCAAGTGATACTCACAAGAGGAGAAAAAAGCTTTCACTAAACTTATTAAAGAGTATATTGACGTGTTTGCCTAGTCCTACAAAGATCTCAAGTCCTTTCAACTAGATGAATTACAACACTATATTCCACTTCAATCGAGTATAAAGCCTTTCAAGCAAAAGTTACGACATCATAACCCAAACCATTTCAGGTATGATTCATGCTGAGATTCAAAAACTCCTTGATGCAAAGATCATTTATCTAATCCACCATTCAGAATGGTTAGTAAATATTATCCCAGTAAAAAATTAAAATGGGGAGATATGCTTATGTGTTGATTTTTGTAACCTAAATCAATCCTCTCTGAAGGAAAATTATCCATTGCCTATTATGGATCATATATTGCAGGTAGTTACATGGTCAGAAATGTTATCTATGCTAGATGGATTTTCTAGATATAATCAATAAAAGTGGCTGAGGAAGATCAGTACAAAACTACTTTTACAACACTATGGGGGACTTTTGCTTATCAAAATATGCCCTTTGGGATAATTAATGCTAGGATAACTTTTCAATGAGCTATGGACCTAGTGTTTGCTCATTTGAAGAATAAGAGAATTGTGGTATACCCAGATGACTTGATGGTCTTTTCAAAGCAAAAAGGTAAACATTTAGCTAATCTTGAAGATGTCCTGATTCAATGTAGAAGACATGGGATTTATTTAAACCCAAATAAATCCATATTTTTTGTAACTGAAGGTAATCTCCTCGGTCATATAGTATCAAGTGAAGGAACTGAAATTGACTCAGAATGGGTAAAGGCTATTTAGAGTCTGTCTATGCCTACATCCAAGAAAGGTGTGCATTCTTTCTTCAGCAAAGTAAATTTCTTCAAAAGGTTTATTCCTAATTTTGTTGAGTTAACTCACCATATCTTGGATATGATGAAAAAGAAACCAAACTTTAAATGGAACACTGAAGGAAAATTGGCATTTGAAAGAATAAAGGCAGCAATAGCTAAAGCCCTAGTGCTAGTTTCTCTAGATATCAATAAAGAATTTATTCTTTACTGTTACTCTTTAGAGCATACTATGTCAGTTATACTCATGTATAAAAATGATGGAGTTGAATCTCTTATAGATTTCATAAGTCAACCATTGAAGAATTTAGAATTGAACTACTCACAGATGGAAAAATAAACCGTTACAGTGGTCAAGGAATGTAAGATTTTTAGGTATTACATCTTGTCATCTCATACTATAGTATATGTCTTAGATACTATTGTTAAGTCAATTTGAGCTCAATAAGAGTTAGGATTACTCATATGCACTTGGGTAGCTAAGGTGCAAGAGTTTGATCTTGATATCAAGCCCATAAAACTAGTAAGAGGAAAAGGCCTATGCTAGTTGATGATGGAAAGAAAGCCTGATGTTGTAGATACAACAACATTTTCAAGACAAGATGAAACAAAGGAAGAACTACCCATGGTACTCTTCATTGACCTAGTTAATGAGTGGTACAGTAATATTGTTTACTTCTTGACTTACAGAGATTGTCTAATTGATTTGACATGAAAATAAAAACATACCATCAGGGTAAAGTCAAAGGATTAAGTTATTTGGGATCATGGATTGTATAAATGAGGAATTGATGGCATTTTCCTTCGTTGTGTGGACAAATAATATCAAACAAGGTTGCTAGAGAAATTTCATAACAAGGCATGTGGAGGGCACTTATCTAAGAGAGTCATAGCACATAAAATCTTACGAGCAAGGTATTTTTGGCCTAATCTTTTACAAAACGCTTCAGACTGGGTTGTTAAATGTCAAGCCTATCAATTCTTTGTAAGAATAATCAAATTACTAGCCTTACCTTTAAAATCAATAATTTTTGATGAATTATTTCATCAATGGGGCAGAGATTTCATTGGTATGTTGAATCCTTCATCAAGTGTTGGACATTGTTATATCTTGATTGCTACTAACTATTTCAGCAAATGGGTAGAAATCATTCCTATCAAACATGCCACATCAGAAGTAGTATGTGATTTCATAAAGAGAATATTGTTATCAGGTTTGGGGTACCACACAAAATTGTGATAGATAATGCAGCTGATTTTTCCTTCATAGAACTCACTAAATTTTGTTACTCCTATAGTATAAACTTAATTCATGTTTCAAATCATTATCCTCAGGGTAATGGATAGGTTGAGTCAAGTAATAAGAATTTAATGACCATCATCTATAAGTTGGTGGATGCTAACCAATGAACCTGGCACAAGAATTTATTTGATGCAATCTGGGCTAACAAAATCACCCCAAAGAAAGCAATAGGTATGTCTCATTTTCAATTGCTATATGGACTAAATGCTGAAATATCAATAACCATCAAGTTGCATGCTTTACAATTGTCAAAAGCTATTGAAGATGTTACTTATCAAGATTCATTTGATAAGAGAATCATGTTTCTCACTGAACTGCAAGAAGTCCATGCTCAATTTGTTGATAGGCTAACAGATCATCAATCAAAGGTAAAGAATATATTTGATAAAGGAGCCAGAGATAGGCAGTTTGAAGTGGGGGAGCTAGTCCTTTTGTGGGATAAGTAGAATGACTATAAAAGAAAGCATGAGAAGTTTGATTCTTTATATAAAGGACCCTTCACTATACAAAGCATCATTGGGAAAGATAGTTTCTTCCTAGCTCATCAGGATGGAATACCAATACCACTGCCTTTTAATGGGCAGCACTTGAAGCTATACAAGAATTGAGCAACAGGGTAACCCCTGCATGTATATAAATAAAGCTTTTTAGTTTTTCTTTTGTTTTGATTAGTCTTTGTGTTTTTCTGCTTGTTTTGTAGTTTATGTGACCAATTTTCTATAATGACTCCATACCCACTGAATAAAATGCAAAAATAGAGATACTGAGATCTTACCCTTATTTCTTTCTTTAGGATAAAAACAAGGATGTTCCTAGTCGAAGCAAGCTAGTGTCCCCAAAATTTGACACTTCAAGATTTTGGGGAACCCTTTTTTGATTTTTTTTGCATTTTGGCCTTGTTTGTGTCAATTGTATTGCTTGAATCCAATCTCCTAAATAAATAACTTGGGTTCTTCTAGTATTGTTTTTCATTTATTGTTTATTTTCCTTAGTTGCTCCTAATTACTCTAGAGGATTAAAGGCATTTGCTTAAAAACATAACTAAAATCCATTTACTCATCCATTTCAGCATATGGAACAAGCTCAAGTTGACTTAGCTCATTTGTAGTGCAAATCGAGTTCTCTAAGTTACTTTACTTCCATGAAAATAAGTTAAGTTGTCCCAAAAACCCAGTTTACTCTTCATAGACTAATTCAGGTTTCTCGAGTTATTTTACTTGAAAAACTAAGTGAAGTTAAGTAGTCTTGAAAACCCAACTAACACTCCTTCGTTCTAATTGAGTTTCTAGAGTTACTTTACTTCAAAGACTAAGCAAAGTTAAGTAGTTTTGTAAACTCGACTAACACTCCATAGACCAAATCAGGATTGTAAAAGTGCTTTACTTCATTACTTAAAATGAGTAAAGTAGTTCAAAGAACTCAATTAAAAAAGAAATAAAGGTTGATGTGGCTTTTCCATACTTGTAATAAATGCATTGGCATTTATATAAATTTTATGAGATTCCACTTGTCAACCAAGTTGTCAAGCTGAGTAACCATGCCTGTAAATCCTGAACTAAGATGTGTAAAGCCTCTGGAGTGATTTCAAGCAATTTTATTCTTAACCCATTTGTAGTTGAGGTAAGTAAATCATTTCTAGACCAATTTCAATTTCTTATTTGCTTCTTTTAAGTCATTTTTCTCTTGTGCTCTCTTTCTCATGCTGCCATGGTTTTTCAACTGTCGAAGTTGTTTTATTTTGTTTTCTCTTCCAATTTCTTAGTGAAAATTATTGTTTTTAACTATAAATTTGAAGTTTCAATCTCTTATCATGTTAAAATTCTAAAAAATCAAAAATCTTCATGCAAACCCTGGTTCTAAAATTCCCTTACCTCTTCAATTTTCCCTTCCCCCATTCCTTTTTTGGGTTTCTTAATCTTCATTACTTTAGGTTTCTACTTCTAAGTAACTACCTATCAAAATCTTAACTCTCAAAAGACTTACTTTGGGTTCTTGAAACCTTCTTACTTCAAGCTTTTGAATCAAAGTAACTCGATTGAGAAAACTTGAAGTCTAGTAACTGAGAAAACTTGAAGTCATCTATTGTAAAAAACCCAAAGTTATTTGCTTTTGTAAACCTGAAGTCTTATAATTGAGAAAACCTGAAGTCATATGTTGTAAAGAACCTGAAGTTGTTTGCTTTTGTAAAGCTGAAGTCTTATAACTGAGAAAACCTAAAGTCATCTATTATAAAGAACCCAAAGTTGTTTGCTTTTGTAAACATGAAGTTGTTCAATATGAGAACTCTGAAGTTACTTGCCTTTAAAGACTAACTCGGAGTTGTTAGATCCTACTACTTAAAAGCAAGTTATTTAAGTTTTCAAAAATGTGAATTCCTTGAACTTAGAACTTGTTTAGAGATACTTAAAGAGATATAATTTAACCATGTTTCTAAAATTTTTAAATTAGTTAGAGCAATCAGTAAGTGTTTTTAAGCACTTATCAAGGTCATTCATAGTTCAAAAGAGTAAATGTTTGGATCAGAGAGATCAGGGAGGTCAAAAGAAGAGATAGCATAAATAGGAGTACAAGGCAAGATCATTGAGGAGGCCCCAGAGTTAGCACTTGAGGAGATCCAAAAATGAAGTAAGAAGGGAAAAGCAAAGGCAAAGAGGATTAGTTTTGAAGAACCAAAAGTGAAGTATGAATACAAAGGTTACCCTATTGAGTCATGCATATCATCAAAGCTGACAAAAATAAGTGATATAGATATGGGGCACATATCTATGACTAAGCTTTTGGAAAGATCAAGGGCCTTTACAAATCCTTCACTTTTACACTCTATGACCAATATTGGGATTCTTCAAGGTGTATCTTTCCCAAGTTCAGCCCATCTTTTTGATTTTGTGTTAGCATGTTCTAAGTACTATGATTCTTTGACTAGGGTGGAAAGAGATACTACTGGGAGAGTGGTTGTGAGGTTAGATGTTCAATATATTAACTATTATTTGAAGATTCCAACCTCACCAAAATACATTGATATTTCAATGGAGACGGTTGAGAAATAATGGGAAACCAAAATAGCAGAGTGTATTAAGATTATAAAAACATATTACTTGAAGAAGATAAAACAACCTTCAAGGTTCCCCAAGCACATTGTCAGATCATATTTTATTCAAAAGGTAGATGATATCATTCATTTATTATGCAAGATCGATAGAAAAAAGAACACCAAATGGTCTTCATCCTAGATATATGCCTATATTAGAACCATTGACGTAACTCGAAGTTCTTCTAACATTAACTAGCCAACAATGATCAGTGATAACATGGATCAACAGTTGAAGAATGTATTGCAGACTTTAAATTTCAAGATGACTTCATATATTGTATATGCAGCAACCTCTAGTAGAGATTTATCAAAATTAAGGACCAATGGTACACTATCAATAGTACCAATATATGAATATTATGCTTAGCTAGTCCTTGAAGAATACTACAAGAATTACATTGTAGTAAATGATGGTTTTTTCTATGAGCTTATTTTCAAGTTGGAGACATCTTTGAAGCATAGAAGAGTATCAGATGAGGCATGGGATGTAGTCTCACTATATGGCTTCATTTAAATTCAATTTCTTGATTTCTCATATCTCAAAGTAGGCGGTTTCTCAGGAGTAACTATCAAGCTACCAAGATATCCAAGTGACAAGTCGATCCTTATGGAGATGAGTAGGCAATTGGTTGAGTTGCATGATTTGTAGTCTAAGGCTCACAAGGCAACCATTTTTTCTATTTTAATTGGTCACTATCATTGTCCTAGCATTTATAAAGATAAGAATGTATAGAAAAAATGTATCACTATTACACTCAAACACATTTTGATGCCAGGGCAAATTTTGATTGCAGAGGTGTTGCTCAGAGTACTATTTTTCTTGAGTATATGCATATCCCAGCACTTGAAGATTTTTGGACAGATTGTAGGGCCAAGTTTGAAGTAAAAATAAAAGATAATAATAGGTTGAATGTGAAATAGATTCATGTATTTGATTTAGCTTTTATCCCTGAAGATTTAGAAGATGATGGTAATGTTACAAGTGATGCTCTTCATGTAGTAGGAGGGGACAACGCCCCACTTCAAGCAATTATTTTTGGAGATAATCATGATAAGATAATTTTAGAAAGGACTTCAAATGTTTTGGTGATGACTTCCAATTGGCTTCTTAATAAGGGTAATTGCATGAAGGAATTGATAAGTGAGACTACATGTGTGGGGCAAAAGAGAAAAGAGATAATGCAAAGAGAAAGTAGTCAAGGCTAAGTATATACCAAGAAGATAAAACTCATAAGGAATATTGATCACACATTTTTAGTACTTAAAGATAAGGAACCGATTCAGGTAGAGGTTCCCCTTCCACCTACTTCACCACCACCACCTCCTTTGGCTGAGCCACCTACAATTGAAAAAGACCCTGAAAAGGTAACTTCACATGAAGTAATTTCCCAGGAGACTTCTCAAGAAAAGCTAGTAGTTGGACCTGAGAAGGAGGTTGTGAGTGAACAAGAAAAAGACAAAGAAGAAGAAGTAGAGGCTAAGAAGGAAGTACAACCTAAAAATCAAGTTACTAAATCCCTAGAAAAAGTTCAAATAGATATGGCAACTCAGGAAGTTCCTTCTTAGGAACTAACAGTCTAAGGTAATCAACAATAGGAAATCAGTCATTCAAGCACTTCTATGTCAACTGATTTCTCATCTTGGCTAGCTACACAAACTAATCCTAGAGAAAAAGAAATGATAAATTTGGAGGAGATAGATTTGCAATTACTTAAAAGTCTTGATAAAAGAGGCAAGAAGACAAAATCCATTAAAGTAGCTTCAAAGTTACAAATTGAATCTTTGGGACAAAAATTTGTTGAGTTAGCAATTCCTCCTCGAGGAATGAGCAAACAAGATGTCACTAGGGGTGACTTAACCTTTACAAAAATACCCTTTGGGGAGGTAACAACTGAAACTTTGAAGGATGATACTCAAACTTTGATCAATTCTCTTTTTAAAAAGTTGAATGAGGAAAAGGCTACCAAGGCAAAGCTAAAAGAATATAATACACAGTTATGTGAAATAATTGCTAAAGTGGCCAAATCTTTTCCTCAAAAAGAAATTACCTTAGGAAAACCAATTGAACCACAAGTAATATATGAGGTAAAAGAGACATGGGATAGATCAAAGGCAGTAGATGAATGAATTGAAAAGATGCATAAAACTGTTCAGAAGCTATTGCAGGATGTCCTAGAGGCTCATGCAAAAATTATGGAAAGAATAGAAGTAAAAACAGCAATAAGAAAAATTGAACAAGAAAATGGTATTTCAGAGTTGTGTCAACACAATCTTCAAACAATAATTAGTCTGAATGAGAAAATTTTAGTCGAAGAAAATATTTCTCCTAAAGGATCAATAAAGAAGATAAATCAATAAGAGTATCTTTTATCTTTTCACATGAAAATTTTAAAAGATATAAATGAAGAAATGAAAATTCTGAAGGAAGAAGCGAATGGAGCAAAATCAAAACTGGAAGATTCTGTATTTGGTCTCATTAACTCCTTATCTGATAGTGTCCAAAGAACATCTAAGCATTTATATGAATAGTTTATCCAACTCATGGATAAAGTTGCAACCCCTTTTATTAATAAATCTATTAGGAAATTGATTAAGCTTAAACAAGAACTGAAGTGACTTGAACCCAGAATTGAGAAGGTGGAGGCTCATTATAGGAAATTGGAAAGAAAAATGTTGAGGTTAGAAATAAAAAGGGAATCACTTGTTGCACTTGATGATAAATAAATACAAATGATAATATCTCAGCACATCAAATACAGAGCAAGATTCATAAGCCAAATTCATGAAGTAGACTCGCCACAGCTTGAGGCTTGAATAAATTATTCTTCTTCTATTTTATCATTAGCACTCTGTAAATAATCTTGTTTTCAGTAAATACTAAGTAAAAGTAATATCATTTTATGATTTACTTGTAAAAGTGAAATTACTTTGTAAATTTCAATAACTTAAGTAACTCAGCTAAAACACCATTACTCAAAGTCATTTTGTAAAAGTGAATTACTTTATCTAAATTTATGTTGCATGTAAAGTGTTTGTAATCAATCTAAATAAAGAGTTCAAAAAGTGCTACATGTCATTGATCATTACATGCCATGAAGGAGAGATTTGAGGAGGGTGTTACTCAATGATTTCCAGTTTTAACGTAACATATGTGGGTTGAGGAGGTTGATTCCTATTAGAATTTTGTATCTTGGAATTGTATAAATAGATGAGCAGGCCTGTGTACTAATGGGATGACAATTTCTTTAGAAGAAATTTTTTTACAATTATACAAGAAGTTTAAGAAATCTAAAACTTTGGGTTCAAAATAATCAGATAATTTTGTATGAATTATTGCTAAGAGTGAATAAGAAAGGGGACTGATTTTTGAAGAACTTTGTGTCTATGGGAATTTCTCTTTGTTCAATGAAGGTGGAATGGTAAAATTTGTGCTACCTTTTTACATAAATTGAATTCTTCATTTTCTTAGTCATTTTATTAAATAAATTGTCATAATTACATGTTTATATACTTGCAAGGATACCATAGACTCTGCGTAACTATCTATTATGAAATGCAATTTTCTATTACTCAAGTGTTGAAATCTCTCTTATTTCTCAGTTTCTATTAAATTATTTTCATATTTCTAAAAATATTTGCTTACTTGCTACAAAATCCCTTTGTGATGGCTCATGAACAGAGTGATTAAATTAATACCCCTCAATCAAAACAATTTACACATAATTTGTATATATTGTGAATAAATCTAAAAAGAGAGTAACTAGAAGTAGATAAACATAAGCTACAAGAGCTTCACCATTAAATGAAGGGGATTTAATCCCATGACTGCCTAAGTAGTTTTGACTCCATGTAAAATATCTAGTCAACACTTTGCATCCCCTTCTAATACACCACATGCACCCGAAGAATATCCTTTTTCTTTCTTTGCTTCCAATATCTATGAACTGGCCTCGAAACCATCCTCCTCCAAAATCTCATCCATATATCAATGGATCTATATATGGGTTGAATCCCACCATCATAAACTGACCTCCTCCACCAAGATGCTCCATCATGTATCTTCTCTACTCTTTTCTCTTCTCTCTTATGTAACTCTCCATGGTTGCATTCTTCAATATTCCATGTGGTGATCTCCTTCAATGTAGCCATTTTTTATTTCAAGGAGTCTATCATCTGCCACATTAAATATTATTCTTCCTCTATTTCACATTCTTCAATTATCTCTACCAGTAGCCCCAATAGTCTGCCCCATGTCTTTAGCTTCTTCATCCATTATTTCTCTAGTGGAACTTTACCACTCTTCTTCTCCATCTTCATATGCATACCTAAAAAAACATACAAAATAATTCACTCTCTCAACTCAACACTCTCCTCCCAAAGAATCAGGACTTGCTCTGATACCACTTGATGTGGCCTCCAACTACATAGATGGATTCACAAACCCATATATCTCTTGACACACATTCAACTCAATATTTCCTCTCATAAAATCAATATATTCTCATTAATCATAAAAAATCCTCATAATTACAAAATCTTAAACAATTTATCTCTCAACTCTCAATACATACTTGGCCACATGCTAAGGAGGCTCCCAAAGGCACCCACAAGCCTTCCCACATAAACTTGCCTACATAAGCATGGAAAGGATACAAACATATTTAAAAATATTAAGGAATCAAAGGAGATAATAAAATATTAAGCCCCACACTTCACCTAATCATGACAAAGGAGGAGTAAAGAGCAAGGAAGTGCTATGCCATGTTCTCCACTTGGGTTGATCATTTTTAAAGACAAGTATATTTGAAAATAGGTACCACCCTTCATGGAAAGTCAAAAGGATAAAGGAGATACCAATCAAGAATAGTATCACTTGTCTCCCCACCATCACGAGCTTCCAAAAGGTTATGGATTCTCTTTTTTTAACCACTCTTTTCATGCCCCACATGAGAAATTTGACCCACTCTCATAATGAAGGTCAACGTCAATTTTAACACGTGAAAGATCCTCTATGGGCCATGTTAAGCCACATCACCTTATTACATCATCCACCACATCACCAAGAATAGTACTCGTGAATAGTACAAGTAAATAGTGTTACATGAATAGTGTTTTACCACCATATCAGTAGATGTTTCAAATATTGCATCGGGTGATGGACATGTTGGAAATAATATTATAACAATAGTAAACAAAGGAGTTGAGACTCCAACTATAATGTAGAATGTAGTGATTTTATTGCACAAGGTATTGGGTAAGGAGATGTGCCTAGGGAGCTATAGGACTTGGAGGTATCCCTTTATTTTAGATGGGGGACCTATAGGGGGATCAAGAGGGAATGTAACTTACTTAAGGAAAATAGGATGATGCAACTAGTAGAACAAGGGAGGTGGTTTGAGAACTGACT
This sequence comes from Torreya grandis, assembly GCA_037957365.1. Taxonomy (NCBI): domain Eukaryota; kingdom Viridiplantae; phylum Streptophyta; class Pinopsida; order Cupressales; family Taxaceae; genus Torreya; species Torreya grandis. Next base: position 188,931 of record JARHVA010000716.1, on the reverse strand, counting down.
CTATCTGGCATGTGTTATTATTACGACTAAGTTGGCCATTCAGGCCAGTATTGTCCCCAAAGGGAGCTAGTAAATATTGGCTCTATTGAACCTAGGCAAGGTGGTTGGCTAGTGGGAACCTCAAGATCGATCGGAGTACCTCATAGGCCATGATCAGGGTATGTAAGGGCTTGAGTTGGTTGTGTACTGGTTATTGGTAGAACAACCAAATATTTGTATTATGATTATTGTGGTAGGTTTAAATGTGGAATGGTATGTGTTTTTTGTAATCAAGAATAATGTAATAAAGCTATTGGGTTTTTAAAAATATGTCTTAGTGTAATCCTCCTACCCAAGGGATGTTGTTGGTAGTGAAATGAGTGATGGAATAAAAATTGCTTGAGCCATGTAGATTTTGTAATCCACTTTTGCTTTTTGCACTTGTGAGTATATGTGTACCACTATCATGATAAAATTCAAGGGCACATTGAATTCAGAGTGCGTGGGAACTCTATTTGAATGACATGCCCAATTCTGACATTGGGTAGTCACATAAACCATCCTCATTCCCATTAAGTAAGAAGATAAAATACAAAATATACAACTGAAGAAAATAAGATGATTTGAATTAATCATAACAAATATGTACAAGAATTAAGGACTTATCAAACAAATAGCACACGTTCAAACACACACATATATAGACAAAAAGTAAAACAAGATAAAATAATCTAAGATAATGATACTTAATGGATATACATGTGATGGTATTAAATAATTTTAATGAAAGAATTATGTATAATGAATGAAATGATTATGTATAATGAACCAAATGACAACATGAAATATGTACATAGGGCAAAATGTGCCCAAAAGTGTTTTTAGACAAGGATCCAATCTAAATTAGAAACAACTATTTATAAGGTCTAAGATGATCAATCAATATTTAGTTGCATAATGTATGTTGGATCCTAAAGTAAGACTATCATTTAACCCTTCCATAATAATGAAATCAGTGGGATTCATGGCTAAAGGATGAATAGAGATAGATGAGAATGGATATAAATGGAGGCTAGTAGGAGATACACTCATCCAAGAAGATGCAATGGGGGTATGTATGAAGTTTTGATAGGATGGAGGATATATAGCAAAAGTGGATAAAGAGACTCCAGAATACTTCTCAATAAATTTTCCCCTCGCACAACGAGTAATGACTTACCCCAAACTAGAAAATTTGTCTCCTGATTCTGTTTAAGCTTATAAATAGATTCCCACATTGAAGACCACGGACAGGTATGGAATGGGGATAGACATATCAAAATAGGAAGAGATATGCCCTTAACAGTGGGGACCCATAGATGGAGGTAAATGGAGCCTGTCAAGTATAAAATCATTTTAAATGCATGATATTCATTGGCTCATCAATCTCTTCACCATCAAGTGTAGCTAAGTTGTATGCTCCTGATCCAAATTTAGCAACAATTATATAAGGCCCAAGCTAATTGGCTTCAAATTTACCCTTTTTATCTCTATCTGTGTTGGTATTCATCTAATTTTATTTGAACACTATATCACTAATTTCAAACTCTCAGAAATGGATTTTTTTTGATATTGGCCTTTTAACCTATTTTTATATGCTCGAAGGTGATTTAAGGCCCTTTGATGCTTTTCATCTAGAAGTTCCAACTCTTGGAGCCTTTTTTGTCTAAAATTATGGTTGGTAATGATGCCCTATAATGAGATGCATAAAGAGGGGAGTTCTAATTCTATAGGCATTATAGCTTATGTGCCATAAACCAAAGAATACAGAGTGGCCCTAAAGGGTGTTCAGACACTAATCTTGTAAGACCATAGTGCAAGATATAATTAAAAGTGTCAATTTCTTCCTACATCATTGATTGTTTTTTTTTAATTTTAATACGAGTCTTATTAGTATCTTCTACCTGCCCATTCCCTTGAGGGTAATAGGGTGTAGAAAATTTCTACTTGATTTGATAACAATTACACATGGCTTTGACTTCTTGATTTTTAAAAGATCTGTCATTATTTGACAGGATGTTGGCTGGAATGCCAAAATGGCAAATGATGTGATTCAGGATAAATTTAGAAATCTAGAGACCTATGGTGTAAGTGGCATAGCTTTAACCCATTTGGTAAAATACTCCATAGTCATAATAATAAACTTATGTCCATCAGAGGATGTTGGATTTATCTTGTCAATTAAATCTAGTCCCCATATGGAAAATGGCCATGGACTCATGATAGGTTGTAACTCTTGTGTGGGGGTTGTTGGAAATATTGTCATTGATGTCAAAGGTCTAGCATTATTAGTGATAAAGGCCCCATTGTATTTATTCATGTTTTTAATATTCATATCCTTACTAATGTATGTTAATATTTATTTAATATTAATGAATATATTTTTGGTTGCATATAAGTCAAAAAAGGGCCCATGGAGAAGTCAAAGAGTCGCGGGGTAAAGATAAAAGAGGAATGAGATGCATTTTCTCATGAAGAGTCATCTTGAGGAATTTCAAGAGTCACCATGTGAAGACAAAAGAGGGTATGGTGCATTTTTCCATGAAGGAACATTTTGAGGAATACAAAAAGTCACCAAGATAAAAACAAAAGAGAAAAAGATGCTTTTACTTATGAAGGGTCACCATATGACTTTTTAAATGTAAGGATACGAAGAGTCATGCAAGTTTGGCACCATTTTCTATGAGGATTGAAGGGTCACAAAGGGTGAATGTCAAAGGTCATCTGGAAAGCTATAAATAAAGGCTTGAGAATCCATTTGTAATATGCAAGAAAGTGCATGGTTTGTATTTGTTTCAAAGAGAGAAAATCATGAGATATTTTAGAGTTCTCTCATTTGTTGAGTAAGCCACATTGAGAGATAGTTGTGTTTTATACACAAGAGGGGTTGGTGTTTATGTGGGTTAGTGCTCACAAATATTTGCAAGGGGTTGGTGCTCCTATGGATTGGTGCTCACAAATTTTTGCAAGAGGTTGGTGCTCTTGTGGGTTGGTGCTCACAAATAGTTGTTGTGTTGGTGCTCAGCAAAGGGGTTGGTGTTCCTGCAAGTTGGTGCTTGAAAACTTTGTAATTTGAGTTAGTGCTCATTCATAAACTTGTGAGATTATTTTTCATAATTTTTATCACTTTGATTTTCTATGTAAAAATCTGGTGTCTCTATCTCTCTCTTGTGTGGTGCATATTATTGTTTCAATTTTATTGCATATCTTCAATATGTGATTAAGTGGTTAAAGAAAAAAATAGATTAAGTAAAAGATATATAATATACTCATTTAAACCCCTTCTCTCAGTATATTTCATGCTTAATAATTGGTATCAGAGTAGATTCTTTTGAAAAAGTTTTTCAGCTTGAAGGTAGATCAAGAAAGCATGATGGCTAGATCACATGAAGGTTTTTAGACAAATGAGGCACCTTTGTTTGTTGGGACAAAATATGTTTTTTGGAGCATAAAAATGAAGACTTATTTGATGGCCCTTGGATTCAACATTTGGCAAGTAGTGGTGGAGGAATATGAAGAGCCACAGACACTTGTAACTACTCTGGTAGATAAAAAGGCAAGTGAAAATAATGCTAAAGCTTTAAATATTATTTTATGTGGTTTATGTGAATCATAATTTGTTAAAGTTATTCAATGTAAATTTGTTCATAAAACTTGGGTTAAACTTGAGAATATTTACAAAGGTGATGGAAAGGTTCAGCAAGCCAAGCTTCAAACTTTTAGAAGATAGTTTAAGAGTTTGAAGATGGAAGAGGAAGAAAATTTAGCAAGTTATCTTTTATGGGTTGATCAAATAGTTAATCAGATTCAAGGTCTTGGAGAAAAGTTAGAAGAATCAATTATGGTTCAAAAGTTTTAAGATCTCTACCATTGAGATATGATGCAAAAAATTTAGCAATTAAAGAGATGAATAATTTATCCAAGCTTAAGATGGATGAGCTACATGGTATTCTTATGACATGTGCAATGCAGACCGAATAAGAGAAACCTTCAAAAAGAGATGCTTTCAAGACATCAAAGAAAGAGAAGGCTAAGATTCAAGAATCAAGTGACAATTATAGTGATGATGAAGATGACAACAGAGCTCTATTCATTCGCAAGACATAAAGGGCATAGGTAAATATCATGAAAAATTACCTTTTAAATGTTTTAATTATGGAAAAATTAGACATTTTAAAGCTAAGAAACTAGATAAGGGCAATGATGAAAATGAAGAAGGAAAGACTACATACAAGAAGAACTTCAAAGGAAAATTCAAGAAGGGATTCGAGAAGAAGAATTTCTATTCTAAAGATCCTAGCTCAGCTGAAGATAGTGGAGTTAATGATTCAGAAAAAGAAGAAATTCTATTCATGGCCATATATGAAGATGCCTCTACAAGTAAAAGTATAGTTAATTAATAAAAAGAATAGGATGGAGTAGAATTAAATCTAGAAGGAGAAATCATTTATGCCTTAGAAGAGTTAAAAGCTCTTGAAAATAAGAATCAAATATTAAAGCTCTAGATCAAGAAAAATAAAAAGGAGTCAAAGGGAATAATTGAAGATCTACAAGCATACTTTGAAAAAGTTAATGAGTGTCATCTAACTTCTCATTTAACCAATATTCGATTGGTGTCTTATCAACTAGGGCTAGTGTCTAAAGTTATCTGCAGTAAGGTATGGGATGGTAGATCTAGAAGTCTGCTTATGGGGGTGCTTATTGATCATATTCTAACTTTGACTAAACTACTTGATTCACGCTTTTGCTGAAAAAGAAAGAAATCAAATCAATCCACTCTTTTGCTAGAAGTAAAAGATCACACTCCTATTTTATGTTTGCAGGGAAAGTAAATTCACACTTCTACTTATGAAAAGAAATTTGCTTCACACTTCTGTTGTAAAAGGAAACATACTTTGCGTAGAAAAAAAATGAAATAAGAAAATACTCTTTTTAAACTATGAATTTATTTTGATGTTTTTATAAATAAATGCAAATAGTAACAAGATTCTAACTAATAAAACAAAACATAAATACTGTACACAGTTCCTAGTTCCAAGGAGAGTGGGCCCTTGCTCCTCTCGGACTCAGGAACAAAGATTAATCAGTGCTAGAAACTTGAAGTATTAATTCATGGAAATAAAATGATTACAATCTGATAGAAACCTGTATGCTTCTAAAATCTAATTTTTGATTTTCTATTTTCTCTATATCCTCTATTTCTTCTCCCCCTTTCATAGTCGAAAGTCTTACACTTTATACTAATACAATCAACTTAAAATAGGATGCAAAATAATAAGACTCCTGGTCGATCCCTTCATCTAAAGATAGGAGATTAGATTTTTAAGAGATCCAATTATTTCAATGAAATAAATATCCTATCCTATAATAGTCCTAAATTCTGATTACATATAAATTTATCAAAAGCAAGTCCTTCAAAATAGTAGGCGATTATTTTCTTTATTTGATTCCAGCTGGAATGGTTCTTTTTTATCCTATCTGGTCTCCAGCTTCCCATTTGTGGCATTGTCCTTATGAAATTCTTGGAATTGACCTTGCAGAGTCTGTAAAAACAATCCTATATACTCCATAGAAACAAGCCCGCAGAGTCCGTAGAAATAAGCCTGTAGAGTCCATAGAAACAAGCCTGCAGAGTCCATAGAAACAAGTCTGTAGAGTCCGTAGAAACAAGCCTACAGAGTCCGTAGTTATGTTGGATAGAGATTAAAATGGAATGTTCACTATACATCACTTGTGTCTTCTTCCTGAGTATTCTTCACACCAAATATCACTAAAACATGTTATCTATTAGACATTTAATGACAAAGTAAAGGTTCAGTCTTTGGTTTAATATAAACAAGACAAATATCTATTTTTCATGTAATAGCTATCTAAGAATCTAAGATTTGTATAAGATAATATCCTTTGAGAGATGATTTAAAGGAAATAACATGTCAATAATGAGTCATATTTTGAGCTCATCATTTCCCCCAAGCTTTACCTTTTGCAAGTCCCATTACAAACATTTATTGGCATTCATAGCTCTAGCTTCTGCTTTCTACACTCTGACTCAAATCATATTCATCAAACTCATCTGTTATGTGTCTATCTGAATTGCTGGTAAATCCCTGATGTGTTTGAATCTTTTGTTTCCATATACTGAATTGCTCTTCTAATTGTGGAGCCCAACTCTGCCATCCTGAAATAAGTATGATCAGTAAAGAGGGTCTATATCTCATACCAATCCATTACTATTCTCCTCCAAAGTTGATTACCTCTATTAAAATTTATAGAATTGAGGATGCTCTCCTCATACTCTATCTTAAGTTATTTAGGGACATGAATTCTCACCTTTTAAGAGGTATTGAAAGTTGGTCCCATCTGTTTACACTTGCAACCATTACTGAATCAAAACTCTGTCTTGAAAACAAATCAAAAGAAATAGTAAAATAATATAGAGCCTATAAGTAATGTGTTTTAAGCTCATCATTTAACAAAGCATAGTTAAAATTATATTTGATCAATCTAGGAATAGGAAAGGCTAGTCTAACACATAATCTTGTAGTCTTAGCATAATTTGTATAGCCCTCAAATCTGCCTTTCCATGCTATTTGATTTTTGAATGTAGAATGTAATGCTCTTAGTTAAACTTCTCCTACATGAAGATTTATCAAAAACTTATTGTGCTCATGATCTCCTAGAATCAAGTCATGTAAATAAAATTCATAAAGCAAATCCTGTTGATCAAGTTCAGCACTATAGAAAATTTTCAAAAATATTGTTGGCTACAAAATTTTATAAGGAAGATGATAGGAGATCCGCAAAAGCTGTCATCTATAAAAATTTTCAAATAAAAACAAATTGTATGTAGGATAAGGATTCTTACATGCCAAAAGAGTTTCTCCTAATTTGCATGCATCCTGTAAATTTTCTTCTAACTCTTGGACTTTAGCCTCTAATTCTTTCTTTTTATTTTCCAAGAGTTTGTTTGAAGAAGTTGCATTTTTGTTTTTCTACTTAAATACAGAATATTCTTCTTCAATTTGATATAGTATTTGCAAGGGAGGAATACCTGGATCACTTATTTGACAACCATGGTCAACAAATGCCTTAGGAGGAGAAAGTGCAACAGCAGGTGCTTCGAAAGAGTTTACCAAATTTTGCAATCTCCTATTTTCCTTCTTTAGACTTTCTACATATATCCAAAGATCAATTTGTTCATCTTCATTTTTTTTATTATTTCCTTTAATCTATGAATTTTTGATGCATGATCAACAGATACTGTATCTAATTCTTGCACCAAAGATGAGTTAAGATGATCCTTATTTTGTAATTGACTGATTAAGTCAGTAATGTCAGTTGTTTGTTGTTCTTCAAAAGCTTGAGCTTGAGAAAGCTGCATACTAGGATCATTTAGATTTGATGATTCACCTTTCTCATTGGTACATACAGTTTTCCCTTTATCCATTGCAGTTTTAATTGGAACAGGTGGTTGTTCTACCATACTTAATTTTTCTGCCGTGTGTGGCTCTTCTTCTAGATTTGGTTTCTCCATTATGATTGAACAGTTCCTTTCGAAAGAAATTTTTTCAATATCTGTAGGTACAAGTATATTTTGATATTTGGAGGAATGAGACACTATTTTAAGACTATCTAAAATATATGTAGCTTCTTATTCATCTACTTCTATTAAAATGAGCCTTCTCTTTCTTTTAGTTACTCTTTGAGCTACACTTGGTTGATTTTCTTTCTCAACCACCAAACCCTTGGTCATCTCAAGTTCTGTAGTGACCTTCCATCTCAATTTTCTTTTTCCTATCAAAGGAACTAGTTGTACTACAAACTTATGAGGTTCTTGTGGGGACCTTGAAATGTCAAGGTTTTGAGACCTTGTGATTCTTTTTGAAGAAGAAGAGATTTCTATGGAGACTAGAGTATGAGATTTTTTTCTTGGTGTTATTTTCTCAATTGATGTGACAAGTGGAGATGAGTGTTTCTATGGTACATTTGGGATTTTTTGTGCAAGCAAATCTAGAATTTATTGTGATATACTGTTTTGAAATTCCTCCCAGACCTCTTGACCTTGCTGAAGGAAATGATGCTGGATAATAAGTTGAATAAGGCCATGATGCCTAAGAGCAACAATAGGGGTTATAGACATAACTTGCAGAGCACCATATAAGAAAGATGGGAGATTAATTTTATATTGAGGGTTTTGTCTCCCATGCTTAAGATGTATTAACATTTTCATGGCATCTCCACCTAAAAGACTGTGTTGCCCTTCACAAATGATATATTTAAGTACCCACTTGGCTACAGATTTTCAAGGTTCAGGAAGTGAATTTATTTTAATCATTTTTTATTTTCCCTTGGAATCTACTAGACTTGAGGTTTCAATCTGCTTATTACCATTAAACTGACTAATTAAATAACTAAATGAAACTCTACCTATATCTCTTATTCCTTCTTTTAGAACTTGTATAATTTAGCTTATGATTTAAGTTGTAACAGAAATAACAATGCCTTTTACAATTAAAAATTCAAGGGTGAGATTGGCAATAAATTCACTTATCATTATTTCATTGAAACTCTATAACTTTTCAATGAAAGGTAGCCAGCCATTGGCTCTAAACACTGCTACAGAAGCCTTGTCTTTATGAAACTTTGCTGGAGCCTTCAACTTTGATCTTGTCTTCTGTCCCATTTCTAAGCGGAGTCACAGTCAACTCGATTCCTTTAACTCCAATTAAGGTGTAGACTAGTCTTTTGTTGAAATCGGTAGGCAACAGGCCCTGAGGATTGGTAAACTAGATTCTGTGGAAGTTCATAGAAAGGAAATGGTTCATTGGAAATGCTACAGCTGCATGAGTCTGTAGTGTGGTATGATGATTTCATACAGTTAGGCACCGCACATTTCTATGGAGTGTACCAACCATTTTGTCTCATTAATACAAGTTATGTAAAATGATGATGCATCATATTGATGATGACAGTGATTCATTACTTTATTTAAAACCCCTTTTTATGATGTCCCATCATTGTGATACTTGATGACTCAATTGATGATATCAAAGCTCCACACTTATCTATACTCCTTTGATGGCTCAGTTGCATGCTTTTTCATTATGGCATATGTCATTCCATTTTAGAAGTTTCAAATTTAGGTCATCTCTGGAGAATAGGATCTTAATCAAATCAAAAATAATTAGTTAACTAAAACATAGATAAATAAAATATATTTCTTATTTACTTTAACCTTAGACGTTATCCTTTGCTCGCCACATGTCCTGCACAAATAGGTTTGCATAGATTAATTTATTGCATGGATATGACCAATCATAGTGTCATGATGAGATTTTCTTATAAATATTTTGTTTTTGCCCTTTGGCCAGCCATTGTTGGTTTTCTAGCCAAAGCACTTTTGTTGCAATGCATAGCCAGCCAGCAAGCTGGTTTTTTGGGCATGCATTGTCAATAGCGTCCTTTGAAGGATTTTCACTATTGATTTTTTTTTTTAGATTATCAAGGAGCATGTTCACTAAAAAAAGTAGAGCTTTCCAGAATAGCTACTTGATCCTTTACTTTTTGAATAAATTCATCTCTATTGAGAGGTTTTTTATAGAGCTTCAATCTATGTCCATTGACTAACAGAGCTCTTCTGCTGTCATCAATAGGTATCAGCTTAACAGAACTATTTTCATAGACCTATTCAATCTCATAAGGTCCCAACCATCTTGTTTTTAGTTTTTCTTTGAACTGTTGAAATTTAGAATCAAACAACAGTGCCCAATCTCTTTTCTGAAACTTTCATTACTTGATTTGTGCATCATACCAAACTTTTCTTTGATATTATACCAGTTCAGTTCTTTATAGTGCTTCCATCCTCATTTCATTAAATTGATTAAGCTGTAGGAGTCTTTCTTTATGTATTTATTTTAATTTAATTCCTACTTCTACAACTATTTTCAAAGTTTATAATTCAAATTCAATAGAGAATAAAGGCTTCTTACCATAAACCAATTCATAAGGTGAAAATCTAGTTGTTATTTTTTAAGTAGTATTATAGGACCAAACAACTTCTGATACCTTATCTGCCCAATCCTTTCTACTGGAATTAACAACCTTGGTTAAAATAGTTTTCAGTTCTCTATTGGTGACTTCAACTTGTCCATTCGCTTGTGGGTGGTATGGAGATGTTTTTTTGTGCTGAGTTTGATACATTTACATGAAATGCTTTATCATGTTTGACATGAATTGGGGTCCTTGATCAGAGGCTATCTCTCTTAGAGCACCAAATCATTGCATGATTTTAAAATATAAAAAATCAGCTACCATCTCCTCTCTTGCATAAGTTAATTCTTCCACTTCTACCCACTTGGTCACGTAGTCTGTACATATTAGGAGATATTCTTTTCCTCTAGAAGGAGGATCCACTGGACCGATAAAATCAATTCTCCATTTCTCAAATGGTTCTAAAACCAATTGAGGATGAGGGTGCAAAGGCATCTCTGTTGAAAGAGTAGGCTGTGTAATTCACTGACAAGCATCACAGTGTCTGACATATCTTTTTACTTGCTGATGAAGATGATGCCAATAATATCCTGCTCCCAGGATTTTATGTATGGTTCTTTGAGCTGAATAATGACCTCCTCCTAGTTCATCATGACAAGCTCTGATGATATCATAAGCTTCACCATTTGTCACACGCCTACAAAACACATGATAAGGGCCAAGTTTAAATAACATTCCATTAATCCATTTAAAAGAAGAACTTTCTTTGATTAAACGTTTCTTTTCTTTTTGTGAAAAGTGCAGAGAAAACTTCCTTGAGGTGAGGTAATTGGCTATATCAGCAAACCATGGAGATTGTGTTAAAATAGCAAATAATTGCTCATCTAAAAAGTCATCTTCTACCGGTTCTTCTTCACTTGTAGTGTTCATTCTTGACAAGAAATCAGCAACCATATTAGACTTCCCTAGTTTATCTATAAAAGTAACATCAAATTCTTATAAGAGCAATAGCTATCTAATAATCCTACCTCCCACAATTGGTTTATTGGTAAGATATCTAATAGTTGAATGGTCTGTATGGACAAATACCTTGTAGCCTGTTATGTAGTGTCTAAATTTATTGATTGCATAAATTATAGCTAAGAATTCCTTCTCAGTTGTGGTGTAATTTTTTTCAACATGTGTCATGTTTTTTCTAATATAATATATAGCATACATGTTACCCTCTTCATCCTTTTGTCCAAGAACTAATCCTAGTGTTGTATTGAAAGCATCTGTGTATATATGGAATGGCTTAGTCCAATTTGGTCCTCTCAATACTAGAGCAGTAACAAGTTTAGCTTTGATGGTCTCAAAGGCCTGCTGGTAACTATCATGTCTTTTACAAGCAAAGCAAACATAGGGGCAGCTATTTGACTAAACTTATCTATGAAGTGTCTGTAATTACTAGCATGTCCCAAAAAACTCTTAACTTCAGTTTGTGTTTGTGGAATGGTTAAGTTGAAAATTATTTCAACTTTCTTTGGATCTACTTGAATGCCTTTTGCAAAAATATGGTGTCCCAAGGCTATTCCTTCATCCATCATCAACAAACATTTTTCATGGCTCAAAGATAATTGATGTTCCTCACATTTAATCAGTACTCTTTCTAAGTTGGTAAGAGCTTCTTCATAAGTTTCACCATAAATAATGAAATCATCCATATATACCTCAACACAATCATTTGTAAGGTCAGAGAACATTGCCAAAATTGCTCTTTGAAAGGTTGTTGGAGCATTACAGAGTCTAAATAAAAGTACTCGGTAATCAAAATTTTTCCAAGGGCAGGTAAGCATGGTTTTATCTTGATCTTCAGCTACTACGGTTATCTGGTTATACCCACTGAACCCATCCAGGAAAGAAAAATATTTCTTCCCTGCCAAGTTATCAAGAACTTGATCAATGAAAGGTAAAGGAAAGTAATCTCTTAATGTTGCTTTGTTTAGTTCTCTATAATCTACACATACTCTTAACTTTCCATTTTTATTGGGCACAATTACCAGAGGGGACACCCCCTGGCTGTCTGAGATAAGGTAAATAAACCCAACTTCCAGCAACTTTTGGATTTCTATTTTAACTATTTCCTTTAATGCTGGGTTTATTTTTCTTTGTGGTTGTCTGACTGGTTTGATAGATTTTATGTAAATATGATGAGTGCATATGTTGGGGTGAATTCTTTTCATGTCGGTATAATCCCAAGCAAAATCCTTGGTATGTCTATCTAATATTTCAAATAGTTGATCTTCCTCTTCATTTGTCAACCAACTATTGATGTTCAAAAAACTTTTGGGTAATACCATGATTGGTTTTGTACCTGGATAGTTGGGTTCTATTTGCTTAAACTCACTAATTAATGAGTTTAGAGGACATGGATGAGAAAGCAGCTTATGAAACATAGTTACATTATCAACAAACTCTTTTTTAGGAGGAATCAATCTTGTTAAGGAACAATGAAATGCATTTAAGAAATGAGTTTGTTGTTGTTCTGCCAATTTCCACACACTTTCTTGAATCAATCTATGGTCATATGATGAAGAAGTGCTAGCAGAAGTTGAAGTGGAGGTTTCAAAATTTTCTAACTGACCCAAGAATCCTAAACTAAGGTAGTTCATAGCTTTCGAACTGGCAGAGTCTGTAGTTTTAGGACTGGCATAGTCCATAGTTTTTGGACTAGCAAAGTCCGTAGATTCTGGATATAGGTCTCCATTCAATTCTTCCAAGTGTTTTTTAACTGTGATCATGGCTAAAGAGGAAATGTTGTTTAATGTGTTGTTTGATTCATCCACCCAAAGTTCTTGTATGCTATTTGTTGATGGTTTTGTAGGAGGATACAAAGAGATGCATTTGAATTTTAACCCATTAGAAATGGTCATGTCTCCTGACCTGTAATTAATCAATGTTGGTACAGTAGCCAAACATGGTCTACCTAGGATTATAGGATATCCTAGATTCTTTATTTTGGGTTGCAAGACCATGAAATCTACTGGATATTCCCAAGATTCAATTAATACTTCAACATTTTCTATAGTTCTCTTTGGTTTCGTTACTGACTAGTCTGCCATTTGAAGAATGGTAGTTATGGGTTGCATTTTCATAAGAGATAATGCATGGAGAGTATCAGTTGTCATGACATTGATTTTTGCTCCTAAATCTACCAAAACGTTAGGAATTTCTTTCCCTCCGATTGTAACTGTGATCACTGGGCTTCCCAGATCTGCATATTTTGGAACTAATAGTTTTCCAGCTAGTAAATTAGCAACTTTTCCATCAACATAAATAGTTCCTAAATATTTTGCTTTTCTCCCAGGTGTTTTGATACAAAGGTTTTTGATGATCTTATTTAATTCAGGTATATCCCTAATAGCTTGTAGAAGGGGTACCTTAATATTGATCTTTTGCAACACATGGACCAAGTTTGAGTCTGGTTTAATATCAGTTTCTTTTAATCTTTTAGGAAAGGAATTACTGGTGTAGTAGTGTTTCCTTTATTTACTTCAGGGCTCATTTTGATTTCAATTTCTCCAGTGCCTAATTGAGATGATTTTGTCTTTTCATTTTCATCAAGTATTTCAGAAATAAGTACTGGAGGTTTTTGTATAGTTTTTCCTAATCTCAAATGTATGTCTGAACACTCAATAGCTCCAACATTGATTGTTTCTTCCTATTCATTAACATAAATAGGGGTTGGTTGTTTATTTTTCAGATTTGTTATTGGTTGTGCAGGTATTGAGGGTTGATTAATTTGTTCTTATTGTTGAATAACTAGGGGTGGCATAATGGTTTGCTATTAAAGTGGTCTTCTTGGTTGGGTGAATTGTGACTATGAGTTCCACTATTGATTCCATTATTGATATAGTTGTGGCATCCAATGCTGTTGTGGTACCCATTGTTGTTGTGGCTATGGCACCATCCATGGAGATGTTGGCATCTAATATTGTCCTACCCATGGATTTTGAATTCATGGAATTTGGGGTTGATTCCAAAATGGTGTAGGAACTGAAACATTATATGGTGCTATCCATGGATTAACTGGATTTATCGCATTAAACTGTCCCTGAGCCTAATTTTGTGGGGAAAAGTTTTATCTCTGAATATAATTTACTTCTTCAGTGGACTGGACTTGGATTTTTATTTGATTCTTTAAAACAGGCAGAAGGGTGCAATATTTGGTATCATGATCTATTGCATCACAAATCCCACATGATGAGATATTGGTTTTATCTAGGGGGCAGTCTCTAAGGGCATGTTTTTGTCTACACTTAAGATAGTAGATTGTTAAAATCTCTATTGCATTTGCCTTAGCTTGAAGGCTATCTAAAGTATTGTTTAGTGTAACTAGAATATCTATTTTGAGATTAGCAAACTCTTCCATTAATTTACCCACTTCATTAGATTTCTCCAATTTTCCTTTCTTAATTCCAGATTTTTTTCGAGAGTAATTGGTACAAAGCTCAGAAATTTGATCGAAAGCCAATTTATCTATATCTCCTCTGCCCATCAAATTTAAGGCATCTCTAGTGTCTTCATCCAATCTTTTCAAGAAAACCAACTTCTGAACATCTTCAGTGAGTGGATAATTACTTATTTTATGAGTGAACATGATTCTATCTTCATCCTCATTTTGTTTGATTTTGAAGAAATCCTCTTTTCTTTCTCACACTCGAAAGTAATCTTGGTATTTGTTCAAAAAAATTGTTTCCATGTCATCCCATGTTCTAATAGAATTGCTAGATAAACCCATAAACCATCTCATAGCTACATCTTTAAGTGTAGAGGGAAATAGTTTTAATTTCTGGCTATCAGTTGTGTAATCATAGGTTTGACATAGCACCTTAAACTCAAATAGGAATTGATTAGGATCTTCTGTAGATCATCCCCAAAAATTTGGCAGATTAGCTGGTGAAATACTTTTCATGGGGGTTTGATCATTAGGATCTGCAATAATAAGAAAGGAAAAAGTCCTTCCTGTTTGTGCAAATTGTTGATTTTGTTGGAGAGCCATTCTTTTTCTAATGATATTTCAAAGTTGGGATGATCTTCCCTCTGAATTTTTGAGGTCTTAGTTATAGGTTGTTCTAAGTTCTCAAAATTTCTTTAGCTATGGATCTTTGAAATACTTCTTTTAAGTCTTTAGCAATCTCTAAATAATGTCTTCCTATAAAAGATTGATCTTGAGGAATTTGTCCTATGGGGCTTACATATGGCAATGCCCTGGTTCCTATCCCAGTTTTAGAGGATTTCTGCAAATAGGTTTCACTTGTATCTTCTGGTTCACTACTCAGAGATGTTGAAGGAGTGTTCACTTATGTTCTTGGTAGAAACTTTGGAATAAATCATCCTTGAGAATCTCTAGGATAGTACATCAATTTACTAATTATTTTGGGATTTTTATGATTTTTTACAGTTTTTTTTACTCTAGATCAATAATTATTACCTTACTAACACCTTTTGTTCCCCTGCAATGGTATCAAAAATGATGAGTGTCGTGTAACTCCTCATTTAACCAATATTCAATTGGTGTCTTATCAACCAAGGCTGGTGTCCAAAGCTATTTGCAATAAGGTATGGGATGGTAGATCTATAAGTCTGCTTATGGGGGTGCTTGTTGATCCTATTCTAAATTTGACTAAACTACTTGATTCAAGTTTTTGTTGAAAAAAAAGAAATCAAATCAATCCACTCTTTTACTAGAAGTAAAAGATCACACTCCTATTTTACATTTGCAGGGAAAGTAAATTCACACTTTCACTTACAAAAAGAAATTTGCTTCACGCTTCTGCTGTAAAAGGAAACATATTTTGCGTAGAAAAGAAATGAAATAAGAAAATACTCTTTTTAAACTATGAATTTGTTTTGATGTTTTTATAAATAAATGCAAATAGTAACAAGATTCTAACTAATAAAACAAAACATATATACTGTACACAGTTCTTGGTTCCAAGGAGAGTGGGCCCTTGCTCCTCTCGGACTCAGGAACAAAGATTAATCAGTGCTAGAAACTTGAAGTATTAATTCATGAAAATGAAATGATTACAATCTGATTGAAACCTGTTTGCTTCTAAAATTTAATTTTTGATTTTTTATTTTCTCTATATCCTCTATTTTTTATCCCCCTTTCATAGTCGAAAGTCTTACACTTTATACTAATGCAATCAACTTAAAATAGGATGCAAAAGAATAGGACTCATGATCGATCCCTTCATTCAAAGATAGGAGATTAGATTTCTAAGAGATCCAATTATTTTGATGAAATAAATATCTTATCCTATAATAGTCCTAAAATTTGATTAAATACAAATTTATCAAAAGTAAGTCCTTCAAAATAGTAGGTAGTTATTTTCCTTATTTGAGTCTAGCTGGAATGGTTCTTTCTTATCCTATCTGGTCTCCAGCTTCCCATTTGTGGCATTGTCCTTAAAGAATTCTTAGAATTGACCCTACGGAGTACGTAGAAACAAGCCTGTAGAGTCTATAGAAACAAGCCTACAGAGTCTGTAGAAACAAACCTGCATAGTCCGTAGAAACAAGCCTACAGAGTCCGTAGTTCTGCTGGATGGAGATCAAAATGGAATATTCACTATACATCACCTTTGTCTTCTTTCTGAGCATTTTTCACACCAAATATCACTAAAACATACTATATATTAGACATTTAATAATAAAGTAAAGGCTCAGTCTTTGGTTTAATATAAACAAAACAAATATATATTTTTCATGTAATAGTTATATAAGAATATAAGATTTGTATAAGATAATATCCTTCAAGAGATGATTTGAAGGAAATAACATGTCAATAATGAGCCATATTTTGAGCTCATCAGAACCTAAGAAGAATTTAAAAGATCTAATGGCATAGTTGCAAATAGTAAGTAAAGAATGTGAAAGCTATGTTATTAAAATTGATTCTTTAAAAATAGATCTTAAGAAAAAAAAAAAAGCAATCAATGATAGAGCAACTAATGATTCAAAATTTGAGAATAGCACTAATATGTTGATTAAAATATTATAAAATCAAAGATCAATGTCAGATAAGATAGGTATTAGATTTGAAAAAGAAAAAAGGGAGGCCACTACTTTCATAGACAAGAAAAAAGGAAAGAGCTATGTTGAAGCTCTTACAAAAGAGGAAATAAAAGAGAAGTTGAGAATACAGAGGACATCTCAAACAAAGAAGGCTGGAGGGAATAGAGCTACGAAAGGTAATCAGGTTAAAAATACACAAATAAGTCTTATTTTTAAGGTTACTACTTTTATTGTAATGGATATGGTCATAATAAAATAGAATGTCAAAAAAGAGCTAACAATTTCAGAAATAACGAGAAGGGAAGTCATGTAGAGTCAAGTAGAAGTCACAACTATTTTGCTCCTTTATCAAACTTTAATGAAGAGGCCATAATATGTTATAAGTGAAACAACTTCAGACACATAACTCGATACTATAGAAGCATGTTCGATTTAATCAATAAATACCAAAGCTTTAAGGCTCTATTCATTAAGAAGAAAGTCCAAACATGTTCATGACAGAAGAAACAACTTGAAAAATCTACGTTGGTACATACAACTTTGCATGCAATAAATGAAGAAAAACTATGGTTCATTGATAGTGGATGTTCGAGGCACATGACAAGGGACAAAAACAAGTTCATAACCTTGAAGAAGATCAATGGTGGCACAGTGAAATTCAGAGATAATACTACTACTAGAATTGTTGGAAAAAATACACTAAGTTTGGATAATGGTAGAACTAAAACTAAAAATGTTTTGTATGTAGAAGGTCTTAAGCATAATTTTTTGAGTGTAAGTCAAATGTGTGATCAAGGGCACACACTAAAGTTTTATGTAGAAGGTTTTGAAATTAGGAAAAAAGATTCAGATGTGTTGATTACAGATGCTCAGAGAATAGGCAATAATTTGTATATGTTATCAGACATCAAAGGTCAAAGATGTTGTTTGAATCAGATTAAATAAAGTTGGCTATGGCACAGGAGAATGAGACACATAAATTTTGACAATCTTATCAATATCAGTAAGAAGCAAGCAGTCAAAAATATTCCAAAGATTACAAAGGCATCAGACACACTTTGTGAACCTTAGCAGCATGAGAAGCAGCCTAGAAGGCAGTTCAAAATAAAAGAGTACTCAACCACTCAGATGTTAGAGCTTGTTCACACTGATCCATGTGGACCTATGAGAACTTAAATTAATCAAGGTGAGAAATATATTATGTTTCTTATTGATGATTTTTCACGTATGACTTGGGTAATGCATTTAAATAAAAATTCAGAAGCTTTTAGACATTTCAAAGCATTAGTTGAGAATGAAACCAATTTGAAGATTAAGTGTCTAAGATCATATCAAGGAAGAGAATTCATGTCAGGTTAGTTTATTGAGTTTTTTGAAGACCATGGAATAAAGAGACATTATTCAGTAACCAAAACTCCACAACAAAATGGAGTAGTTGAGTGGAGAAATAGAATAGTTTAGAAGATGGCGAGGGCAATTTTAAATGAATCTAAAATATTAGATAAATATTGGAGAGAGGCAATTGCTATAATACTGCATATTCAGAATAGAGAATTATTGAGATTTAATAGTGACAAGACTCCTTATGAGTTATGAAAAGACAAACCAACAATAGTTGATTATTTCAGAGTTTTTCGTAGTAGATGCTTCATAAAGAGAACTGACGAAAAACTTGAGAAGTTTGAATGTAGAGTAAATAAAGGTATATTTCTTGGTTATTATTATAAAAATAAATCTTATAAATATTATAAAAAAGAACCAAAAAAATTGTTGAAAGTGCAAGTGTAAGGATAGAAGAAAATAGAACACAAAGAATCAGTGATCCAATAGACATTCTTAAAATCATTGAAGAGGAAGATTTTAAAGAATCAAATGAAGATGAGAAGAAAGAGAAAAAGGACACCAAAAATCCATCCAAATATGTTTAGAGAAATAATAATGAAAGCGATATCATCAAGGACATAAATAAAGAAATTCATACCAAAAGAATGATGGTAAGTGAATCTATGCAAGTTAATTTCTCTTTGTTATCCAAAATTCAGCATAGAATTTTTTCAAAAACAATACATGATAAGCATTGGGTTAAGGCTATAAATGAAGAATTAAATCAAATAAAAAAAATGATACTTGGTAATTAGTGTTTAGACTAAAAGATCACAATATGATAGGAACATAATGGGTTTATAGAAATAAGCTAAATAAAAATGGAGAAGTGACCAGGAATAAAGCAAGATTAATTTGTAAAAGATATGCTCGGATTGAGGGAATAGATTTTAAAGAAACTTTTGTACCTATGGCAAGGCTAGAGGCTATTAAAATTTTTCTTGCATATGCAGTGTTTAAAAAATTCAAAGCATTTTAGATGGATGTCAAATTTGCTTTCCTAAATGGGAATCTAGAAGAAGAGTTCTACATTGAGCATCTAGAGGGATTTATTCTCTCAAATATTAGTAACCATGTATGAAGATTGAAGAAAGCATTGTATGAATTGAAATAAGCTTTGAGAACATGGTATGAAAGACTTGATAAGTACCTATAGGATCAAGGTTTTAAGAGAGGATTTGTTGGCAGTAATCTCTACATCAAAATAGAAGGTAAGAATCAATTGATTATTTTGATATATGTTGATGACATAATTTTTGAAAGAAATATTGAAAAGATGACAAAAGAATTTTCTAATAATATGCAAAAAGAATTTGAGATGTCTATGCTTGGAGAATTGCTATTTTTATTAAGGTTGTAAATATTTCAGTTAGATAAAAAAAATTATATCTCAAAGTAAATATGCCAAGGAAATATTGAAGAAATTTGGTTTTGAGGATAGTGCACCAGTTGGCACACCAATGTGTATAGGAAATAAAGTGAGTAATAATGAATATTCACTTATTGTAGATCAATCTATGTATATATCTATGATTGGTAGATTTTTATATTTGACAGCATCAAGACCAAACATCATGCATGCAGCAGGTATGGTTGCAAGATATCAGTCATCTCTAAAAGATAGTCATGTTTAGTTAGTGAAGAGAATATTCAGATATATCAAGGGGACATTGGATTATGGATTGTGGTATCCCACAAGTAGAGATTTCACTTTGGTTGCTTATACAGATTTAGATTGGGTAGGGTACTTAGATGACAGAAAGAGTACAACTGGAGGAGCTTTCTTCCTTGGTGATAGCTTAGTATCATGGCTAAGCAAGAAGCAAAATTTAGTATCACTTTCTACAGCTAAAGAATAATATATTTTAGTGGTATTGTGTTTTACTCAAGTGCTTTATGTTGACTTTGTGGATTGCACCCTTGACAGTAGGTTGAGCTCCTATCTTCCAGGCATCACAATGGAAACTCCTCTCTTGCTTGTGGGTCTGGAAAAACTAAGGGGAGAGTATCTAGATAAGGGCTAGCTCCCTTTGATGTATCTCTATGGTCCTAGATTCCCTACTACTAACAATGGGGGGTGAAAAGGGATAAGGATGTTGAAAATAGAACCTAAACTAAACAATGATATGCCAAAAAGTTTGATCTACTTAGCTTGAACCTACACTTTCCACCAAGAATAAGCTGGCATACACTTCATTTGATATGAGAAACTCTTCTACATCGATGAGCTAGGGGTCCATGGAGATACAGGGAGGAAGAACTACCAGAGGCATTCTAAGACACACTTTGGCAGCCTATTGACATGCACCTATACTCCTCTAGGGACACTTCTGGCTAACCTGTAAAAAAAGAACTCATAATGCGCTAGACATGTTGGAATCATTCCATGAAATCATAAAGGAAAATGACTTAACATAGGACAAAGACATAGACATATACAAAAGTGCAAACTCAAAATAGAGGTAAAAATGTTGTCTTGATTCAAGGTAAAATCTGGCAGAGCTCCGCTTTACAAGCCAAGAGATATCCTTCTCAAAAATGAGAAGTTTACAATATATATAGAAAGAAAGAGGCTTTTGGCACCTTTTGGAAAGAGCTGACCATGTTGCATTGAATGCCATTGGGAAGAGGAAGCCGCTAAAAGAACATGTTGTGTTAGTTTTCAGTCTTGACTTTGGCGTTCAAACATTATTGTGAAAGTATGGGCAGCACTGTCTGTCTGCAAACAAGACCGCTCCTTCAAGGCATTCACATTTTTTGTCTACTCATTAATGCAAAGTGAAGAAAAAATGGGTCACGTTGTTCACTATTTGTGCCCCTTGATAACCACTTGGCAGATTTGTGTCAACCATTGGAGTAACTCCTTGAGTTGACACCTTCCTTTGCCACTTGGACTATTTTGTCTGTTTCTGCACTTGGCTCTTTTGCCTCTTCCTGGCTTTGCCTTTTATGGTTCCTTCATCCTTCAGGGGCTATCATCTGCTAATTCTTTGGCTCTTTGGACTCCCTCCTTGATGATTTCTTCCTTCTGGCTTTAAGCCTTTGAATTCCTTCAGGTTTGCACCTTTCATTTAAAGATCAATGGCTATTTCATTGCTGTAAAGTTGACGTTCGCACGCCCATCACCATTTGGTTGATTCCTTCGACCTTTTCTTTGATCCTTTCACAACTGTTTCATGCCCTCTACAAGGGCACTTGTCCTTTGGGCTTTGGGAGACTCCCTTGAACCTTCCGATTGAAACGACTGATTGAACCAACAATTGGTTCAATGGTTCAATATTTCCAAGTTCAAAGCGATTAAACCAAGTGCTTGAACCAACTACTTAAACTAACTGCTTGAACCAATCACTTGAACCATCCGATTGAACTAATTTCTTGAACCAATAATGGTTCAATAGTTCAATGGTTCAATATTTCCAAGTTCAAAGCAATTGAACCAAGCGATTGAACCAAACGATTGAACCAAGTGATTGAACCAAGTGATTGAACCAAGCAATTGAACCAAGTGATTGAACCAACTGATTAAACCATTTGTTTAAACCAACTGATTGAACTGACTTCTTAAACCAACTCATTGAACCAAACTAATTGAACCGACTACTTGAACCAAGCAGTTGAACCAAGCGATTGAACCAAGCATTTAAACCAATCATTTGAACCATTTGATTGAACCAACCAATTGGACCATTTGATTGAACCAACCGATTAAACCATTTAATTGAACCAACTAATTGAACCGGTTCAATGGTTCAAAGTTCAAAATTCTTAACTCTTGGAGAGATCATGTCGTTGAACCCCGATGTTGAACCACTTTTCCAACCTTAAGGAAAAGTGTCTTAAATCATTTTAGCTCTCTTTCCTTGTGAATTTCTTCAGACAAGAGTCTGGAGAAGCTTTGTAAAATTCCTTTCATTATTTGAACTGGTTCATCTTCTACCAAAAGACTTGTGCAAACCAAAAATTGAACTGGCTCAGAATAGCAGGGGAAGGAGACTGATTTTGGCCTGCAGGACCAAAATGGTCAAAAAATTAGTAATTCCCAAGGGAAGCATGCCTGCTATGCTTAGAATCTAGTTGCCTTAAAGTCCATTAGGCACAAAGTCAAAATATAACTTGAAAAAAGTTAGCAACAGCCCCGATAGATCTAAGAATCAATCATGAAGCTTTTACCCCAAACACAAAGGAAAACACACACAAGGCTAAAAACACTACCTATGCAAATAGCACTTAGGGGAAACAAGAAAAGAAAACTGAAATAAAACTACTATATACAGCTAACCAGGTATTTTTGCTTCCCTCCTAGATCAAAGGGAAAACTTCTTAGGTGTCCTTCATAGCGAGAAAACTTATGATGCTAGACAAGTGGTTGAATGGAATGGAGATTTGGTGATCTGATCCTCTTGCCTGCCACCTCAATTAGCTTGCATCTGAGTGGATCAGAGTCAAACATGCTCCCAACATATATGTACTCATCTTATTCTTGGAAGCTTGTCAAATGTTGGTCCTTCATGCTGGTGTGTTTCACCAAGAAATTGATGGCTATTGGCTCATCACCATAAGCCTTTTGATATGCACCACGAATTGGCTTGTGCCCTTCTGCTTCACTGAATACCATATCAACTGATTCTCTACATCATCATGGCTTTCTTGAAGAGGGGTGACTATTGTGATGTCTGAAATGAGATCACAGACTGATTGCTCATCCTACAGTAACATCACCTTCTTATTCAAGGCTCTCTCATTCAAAGTGTTCCTCATGATAGACAGGGCTCTCCTTTTCTTGCTCAAAGACTAGAGTCTTTAGTTGTTCAAAGGCATCCTCCTGATCCTCCTCCAACTTGGGTTATATGGCATGGTCGTATTTCTCATCAAAGCAACAAGGAATTTTATCAAATAAGGGAGGAGAGAGCTCACCATGCTTACGTTCCTCTTCATATTGCTGGAACATCCGCATGTATGCATGACCTATGTCTTCTCTATTATTGATGATGTCTTCAAAAGGAGCATCCATGAGGATTCCTTCCTCATTAACATCCATGAGAGCTTCTTGATCAACTACAAATTGGATCCTCTCTTCTTCACTTGCCTCTTTCAAAATAGGTTCCTCCTTGATGACTTCAAAAATATCATCTTCAGATTCACCAACCTCTTGAAAGGATAAATATGAAAGCTTACAACCCCTTTGCATACTTATTTGAGTCTCAATGGCTGATGAACGAACTCATGTGGAAGAGGAGGCAGTCCTTGAGCTAGAATCAAATGATTTTCCTCCTTCCATTTGGCTAGCACTTCATCTAAATCAGATGTGGCCTGATAGCTCTCTTGGAGGTGTGTAGATGGGGTGTGTTCAGACATGGAATCTATTGTTTGGTCTAAACCGTCCATCACACATTCGCTGAGGAATCTCGTTCTAGACTCCAACTCTACAATTCACCTGGCTAGATTTTCTTGAAAGAGTCTTTCTTGGAGCTCATAGGAATAATCATATAGATGGGGAGTACATGAAGGCTACCATGAAGTACAAGAAGCTTCTTGAGGAAGGGTGGGAGGGACTTAAAAGGGACTAGCCTCATTTTGTACCTCACACTCTTGGACAATGTCTTTCTCCTCCTTGTTGTTTCATGACTCAACTACTTTACTCCAGCTCATGATATTAGGATTGGACATCTCCTTTTGGGGTGATGGGGTTACAATGTGAGAGGGTAGTGAGGGTTTGGATTCCACTTCCCTTGCTGCCAACATAGACTGCTGCATTTAAAGATTTGCCAATTCAATTTGCTTATCAAGATTGGCCTTAAACACAAGATTTACTGTTTCAGAACTCTCCTCAACATGATTGGGGAAAGGACTTTGACAGGCTTGACTTGGCTCATGAGCAGGAACTACGTATGGTTGATATGAAACTTGGGGCAGTGGGTATGTAGGTTGGTAGGCTTCATAAGGTTGCCTCTCATGAATACTCAGCCTCCCTTCTAAAGATGCAATCAAACCACTCACATCTAGCATCTCATTTGTAAGCCTTTTCCAATTGGCTCTTTCAATAGGATTCCATTCACTCTTAACCAGATCTAGTGCATTTCTCACTTGATTGACGACATGATCAGGGATTTCTTGGCCACATCCCCTTCTGGTGTCAAGCTCCACTACATATTTTTCTTATCCCAACAGTGTTTGTTTGAAGGTGGAAATGGGTTGATTGGCAAAGAGATTAGGTTGAGTAGGAGAAGTGACACATTGAGAAGACTAGGCATAAGACTGATATAGCTCATGATAGGGCTGAGACTGGTCATATTAGACCTGTAAAGGGAAAAACTCATAATCGTATGCATCCTTGTTGCTTAAGGTGATTTCATGAACAACCTAAGCTTGATCAAAACTATATGAAGGAAAACAAGGTCCATGATTCTAAGCAATGGAATTATATATACCAAAATATGATTTCTTGATGACACCAGGACTGCTTAACTAGTTGATTTAACTCAGAGTTGCCATTAGTGTTGATGAAAAGCCTCCAAAGGCTAGTTGGTTGAAGAACACACCAAAATTCTTCAACTTTTTGGACAAAACTTGTACTACAATCCCTTGATTAAAGGTCGGATGCTTTATTAATGGTTTGTTCTACTATAACAGGACCAGCACCAATCTTGGAACTTTTTTGAGTGTTAAAACATGGTCCCACAGGGCATGCCAAAAATTGTTGACGCTTTGTATTGCACCCTTGGCAGGAGGCTGAGCTCTTGTCTTCCACGCATCACAATGGAAACTCCTCTCTTGCCTGTGGATCTGGAAAAATTGAGGGGAAAGTCTCTAGATAAGGGCTAGCTCCCTTTGATGTATCTATGTGGTCCTAGATTCCCTACTGCTAATAATGGGGGGGTGAAAAGGGAGAAGGATGCTGAAAATAGAACCTAAACTAAATGGTGATACACCAAAAAGTTTGATCTACTTAGCTTGAACCTACACTTTCCACCAAGAATAAGCTGGCATACACTTCATTTGATATGAGAAACTCTTCTACATCAGTGAGCTAGGGGTCTATGGAGATACAAGGAGGAAGAACTATCAGAGGCATTTTAAGACACACTTTGATAGCCTATTCACATGCACCTATACTCCTCTAGGGACACTTCTAGCTAACTTGCAAAAGAAGAACTCACAATGCACTAGACATGCTGGAATCATTATGTGAAAGCATAAAAGAAAATGACTTAACATAGCACAAAGCCATAGACATATACGAAAGTGCAAACTCAAAATGGAGGTAAAAATGTTATGTCTTGATTCAAGGTAAAATCTGGCAGAGCTCCACTTTACAAGCCAAGAGATATCCTTCTCAAAAATGAGAAGTTTCCAATATATAGAAAGAAAGAGGCTTTTGGTGCCTTCTGAAAAGAGCTACTCATGCTGCATTGAATGCCATTGGGAAGAAGAAGCTGCTGAAAGAACATGCTATGTCAGTTGCCAGTCTTGACTTTGGCATTCAAACATTATTGTGAAAGCATGGGCAACGTCGTCTGTCTGCAAACAAGACCACTCCTTTAAGGCATTCACATTGGTTTGTCTACTCATTAATGCAAAGTGAAGAAAAAATGGGTCGCACCATTCATTATTTGTGCCCTTTGATGACCACTTGGCAGATACTATGTCAATTGCTGGAGTAACTCCTTGAGTCGACACCTTCCTTTGCCACTTGGACTATTTTATCCATTTCTGCACTTGGCTCTTTTGCCTCTTCCTGGATTTGTCTTTTTTGGTTCCTTTGTCCTTCAGGGGCTATCTTCTGCTAATTCTTCAGCTCTTGGACTCCCTCCTCGATGATTTCTTCCTTCTAGACTTAAGCCTTTGAATTCCTTCGAGTTCGTGCCTTTCATTTAAATATCAATGGCTATTTCATTGCCATAAAGTTGGCGTTCACGCACCCGTCACCATTTGGTCGATTCCTTTGGCCTTTTCTTTGATCCCTTTGTAAGTGTTCCCTACCCTCCACAAGGGCACTTGTCCTTCGGGCTTTGGGAGACTCCCTTGAACCTTCTGATTGAACCAACCGATTGAACCAACAATTGGTTCAACAGTTCAATATTTCCAAGTTTAAAGTGATTGAACCAAGCGCTTGAACCAATTTCTTGAACCAACCACTTGAACCAATCACTTAAACCAATCGCTTGAACCAATTGCTTGAACCAACAATGGTTCAATGGTTCAATATTTCCAAGTTCAAAGTGATTGAACCAAGCGATTAAACTAAGCGATTGAACCAAGTGATTAAACCAAGTGATTGAACCAAGCGATTGAACCAAGTGATTGAACCAAGCAATTTAACCAAGCGATTTAACTAACCGATTGAACCATTTGTTTGAACCAACCGATTGAACTGACTACTTAAACCAACTCGTTGAACCAAACCAATTGAACCAACTGCTTGAACCAAGTGGTTGAACCAAGTGATTGAACCAAGCATTTGAACTGAGCATTTGAACCATTTGATTGAACCAACTGATTGAACAGGTTCAATGGTTCAAAGTTCAAAAAATTTAACTCTTGGAAATATCATGTTGTTGAACCTCAACGTTGAACCACTTTTCCAACCTTAAGGAAAAGTGTCTTGAATCATTTTAGCTCTCTTTCCTTGTGAATTTATTCAGACAAGAGTCAAGAGAAGCTTTGTAAAATCCCTTTCATTCTTTGAACTGGTTCATCTTCTGCCGAAAGACTTGTGCAAACCAGAAATTGAATTGGCTTAGAACAGCAGGGGAAGAAGGAGACCAATTTTGGCCTGCAAGACCAAAATGGTCAACACTTTAGATGAAGCAAACTTTGAAAGATATCAAGGTAAAATATGATGAACCTATTTCTATTTTTTGTGACAGCATAAGTACTATTAATATTTTAAAGAATCTAGTGATGTATTCAAGAACAAAACATATTATCATTAGATATCACTTCTTGAGAAAGCAAGTTGTAAATCAACAAGTTAAGATGGAGTATATCAATACTATAAAGCAGATTGTAGATATTTTCACAAAGGCACTACCAAAAGACACATTTGAGTATTTGGAGGAGAAATTGGGAGTAATTTCTTTTACTTTCTACCATTGAGGTTTAGCATCAGTCGAGGGGGAGCTAAGTGTTAGCTCTAGGTAGGCTCTTTGCCATTGATGTCAAAGGGGGAGAATAATAGGTACATGTATAAGTGCAGAAATAGGTACAAAGAAAAGTTACATGTTACTACATTAAGGGAGAGTTATTATATGTTTTTTAAATGGTATTATATGCAAGTTTCGGGATGTGGCAGTATCAGTTTTAGGTTACCATCAATGACAAAGGGAGAGATTGTTAAAAATACTATCATTGATGTCAAAGGTCTAGCATTATTGGTGATAAAGGCCCCATTACATTTAATGGTGTTTTTAATATTCATATCTTGGCTAATGTGTGTTAATATTAATTAATATATTTTTGGTTGCATATAAGTCAAAAGAGGGCCCATGGAGAAGTCAAAGAGTCATAGGGCAAAGACAAAAGAGGAATGGGACACATTTTCTCATGAAGAGTCATCTTGAGGAATTCCAAGAGTCACCATGTGAAGACAAAAGAGGGTATGACACATTTTTCCATGAAGGGACACTTTGAGGAATATGAAAAGTCACCAAGATAAAGACAAAATAGAAAAGGATGCTTTTGCTTATGAAGGGTCACCATATGACTTTTCAAATGCAAGGATACGAAGGGTCATGTGAGTTTGGCATCATTTTCCATGAGGATTAAAGGGTCACAAAGGGTGAATGCCAAAGGTCATTTGGAAAGATATAAATAAAGTCTTGATAATATATTTGTATTATGCAAGAGAGTCCATGGTTTGTATTTGTTTTGAAGAGAAAAAAGCATTAGATATTATAGAGTTATATCATTTGTTGAGTAAGCAACATTGAGAGATAGTTGTGTTTTATACACAAGAGGGGTTATTAATCCTATGGATTGGTACTCACAAATATTTGCAAGGGGTTGGTGCTCTTATGGGTTGGTGCTCACAAATAGTTATTGTGTTGGTGCTTGGCAAAGGGGTTGGTGCTCCTACAAGTTGGTGCTTAAAAACTTTGTAATTTGAGTTGGTGCTCATTCATATACTTGAGATTGTTTTCCATGGTTTTTCCCACTTTGGATTTCCATATAAAAACATGGTCTCTCTCTCTCTCTCTCTCTCTCTCTCTCTCTCTCTCTCTCTCTCTCTCTCTCTCTCTCTCTCTCTCTCTCTCTCTCTCTCTCTCTCTCTCTCTCTCTCTCTCTCTTGTGTGGTGCATATTATTATTTCAATTTTATTGTATATCTTGAATGTGTGATTAAGTGGTTAAAGAAAAGAAATCAAATTAAGTAAAAGATATATAATATACTAATTCACCCCCCCTCTCAGTATGTTTTGTGTTTAACAGAGGCATGTATAAAATTACCATATTTATGGTAGGCTACACACTTTCGTACATATTGACAAGCATCTTATTCCATTATAGGCTAATAATATCCAATCCTGAGTAATTTCTTAGCTAGGGTCATTCCACTGACATGATTGCCACATATACCATCATGGATTTCCTTGATCACAAGAGTATCCTCTTTTGAGGTCAAATATGTCAACAGGGTACTGTTATGGCCTCTCTAATAGAGCACGCTACCAAGGATGGTGTAACGCAATGTGTAGTGGATAAAGGCCTTGTGTTAATGGTAATTTATGTTCGATGGAAGGATATCATCATGGAGATAGTTATATATATTGTGATACTAGGGGAGACTAAGATCATTAATAACACAAATTTGGAGATGGGCCATAGATTGGTGGGATGGTAAGATCAAATGTTCAATCAAAAAAATTCCTTCAAGGACATCTTCTAAAAGGTCAATTAAAGACCCAATAGTAACCATGGAATCAACTATCTTATTACCTCCCCTTGGTACTTTCTCAAATGTAATGAACTAAATTTTTTTCTTTAATTGATCCACCAATTGCTTATAGGGGAGAAACTTTTCATCTTTGGTTTGGAACTCCTCATTAACTTTCTTGATTATCAACTATGAATCACCAAATACTTGGAAGTGTTGGATGTTCCATTAGATGGCTAATTAGAGGGCCGCAATCAAGGCCTCATATTTAGAAACATTATTGGTGCATCAAAAAGTAAGATGGAAAGTCTATGGATAAGGTCTCCTTGTGGGGTTACCAGAAGGATACCAGCTCCTAACCCATGCATGGTGAAAGATCCATCAAAATATAGTTTTGAGCTATTGGATTTTATAATAGTCATGATGGATTCATCCAAGAAGGCTATAATAAGGGGCTTAGTACCTACAAGAGGTGCCTATACGAGTTGATCCATAATTATCTATCCTTTGATGGCCTTTTGGTGAACATATTTTATCTCAAATTCACTGAGCAACATTATCCATTTGGCCATTCTACCTGTGAGAGCAGATTTTGATAGTTGATATTTAAGAGGATCAACTTTAGCTATGAGTTGAACTTGGCTATTGAGCATATACTGTCGAAGCTTTTATGAAACAAAGACAATGGCTAAGCAAGCCTTTTCGATGGAAGTATAGTTTAACTCATATGAAATTAATGTGTGATTGAGATAATAGATTACCCACTCCTTTCCTTCATCATTGTGTTTGTTAAAAGGGCACCTATTGCACAAGGTGTTGCAGATATATATAGAAGCAATGACCTTCCCATGACTGGTGGTGATAACATAGGAGGGTTTACCAAATATTGTTTAAGATTATCAAATGCCTTCTGACATTTGGAGTTCCAATTAAAATAGGTCCCCTTTTTTACGAGATGGGTGAAGGGGTGGCATTTGTCTTCAAGCTGAGAAATGAACCACCAAATGGTTTGTAATTTACCCTGAAGACTCCTGAGTTACTTCAGATTATGAGGAGGTATTTCCATAATAGCTTTGACTTTTTATGGATCCACTTCAATGCCTCTCTTGGACACTATGAATCGTAAGAATTTGCCAGAGGTAATGCCAAACACACATTTCTTTGGGTTCAATCTAACTTTATATTGACACAACCTCTCAAAGATATTTCTTAAAACTACATGATGCTCAAATCGAATTCTTGACTTCCCCAAAATATCATCAACATTGTCTTCAATAATGTTGTGCATCATGTCATAGAAGATAATAGTCATTAGTCATTGATAAGTAGCACCTACATTTTTGAGACCATAGGGCATCACTTGATAATAGAAGGTTCCCCATGGAGTAATAAAGGTTGTCTGATGTTGATCTTCGGGTATGATTTTGATTTTATTATAGCTTGAGAAGCCATCCATGAGGGATAATATTTTGTACCCCAAAGTAGAATCCACAATCATATCTATGTTTGGTAGGGGAAGTCATCTTTAGGACATGCTTTTTTAATGTCCCAAAAGTTAGTATGAATTTTAATCCCACCTTGTGGCTTGGACACAGGAACAATGTTAGATATCCATTCAAAGTAATCAATTAGTCAAATAAATCCTACTTCCAAGAATTTCTATAATTCCTCCTTGACTAATAAAGCTACCTTGGGGTGCATTTTATGGAGTTTTTGCTTAAATGGTTTTGAATTAGGGTGGATAACTAAATGATGCACAACCAAGGAGGGATCAAGTCCTATCATGTATAAATAACACCATCCAAATATGTCAACGAACTCTTTGAGTAGCTCAATAATTATTTGGTGTTCCTCAAACATAAGAGTTGCCCCCAGTTTAAAAATTTTAGGATGTTCTTTTATTCCAATGTTGACTTCAATCACCTCCTCAATGAGGGAAGGTGACTGATCTTGAATATAAGTGGGAGGCAATGGTAGATCCTAGATATGTGAAGTAAAGTCTAATGGGAGCTCTATGTTTATTTCTATAAAAAATATTTTGACTCATCTAAAATATGTGGAAAGTATTAAATATTTTGAGGGGTCTCCTCTTCTTCATATTCTTCTTCTTCAACTTGATTGGGGAAGGTTTGTTGTTCCCCAAAATAGGCTAACTGATTGAGATTAAGAGAATCCCTTATTATGATCCCTAGAAGGCATAAAATCCCATCCTCTTAGATATTCTAGGATGGCCTCATCACTTTGGAACACATCAAAGGATGGCTCATGTCATTGATCCTAGTTTATTAATGAAGGGTAATAGAGGGATATGTCGATGGTGGTAGTAGTGGTATTGTGGATACGGTTAGTGCCAGTAATCTCTTCATAAGACTATAAATAGATTTTGTCTTGACTTCATCATCAAAAAAAGACTCCTCAGAGACCGAAGTAGCATCCACAATGATATTGCTTAGTTCATTGTCAAGAAGCTTGTACCCTAGACCAAGATATTATGGATGTTCTTGAACCATTATAGGCTTAATCCAGCCTTGCTCATGTCTCCCTAGTCATTTTCCCTGATTATGCATATTTTGTAACATTTTCTAAACTTGGGGGTATTTATGTCTATGAAATATAAGGGCCTCAATTTTTGGAATAAGCCATGACTCATCAGGCTCATCAATGTATTCTTCTGACAATATTCTCGCACTAGAAAAGGTTGTTGGTCCAAACTGATAGCTGACAGGATTGTCCTTCCTCCTAGTTGGGGACCTGTAGCCACGTGGGGGAAGAGGTAAATCACCTACACAAAAGGTTTTATATTCATATTCCTCATAGCCTATGGATGTGATTTTAAAGTGGGGGACATCTAGTAATGGATTAGAAGAGGGTGAAAGATCATCAGGGTGGACATATTTGGTAGCTATGGGAGTTGGAGTAGAACATGGGTGCTAGGACAATAACATGCGGGTTGAGATTGACCCATTTGGAAACTAGGAAAATGTTTAATTTCCTCAAGAATTATGAATTCTAATCTAGGGTGAGGGATTTTATACATTTATGAAGGGTGGATGGGACTACTTGCATTTTATGGATCCATGGATGACCCAGTAGTAGATTACATAGAAAATCAACATTCATAATATGATTTAAGGTATGATGTATAATGGGTCCCACAATAATGGGAAGATAAATGGGTTCTACATATGACCATTCATTATCTTCATATGCTTTAATAATGATTATAGTGGGCCCTAGTGATGCTCCATAATACCCTAATTTCTTCAAGAAATCTAAAGTACACAAATTCAATGTAGACCCTCCATCTATGAGTACCTAAGGGATGTGGTGGTTAGAGATGGAGATTTCTATGAATAATGGGTAATTGTGATGTGGGCCAATGGGAGGCATGCCCTGAGCACTAAAAGTGATTTATTTTGAAGGAGACAAATGACCCACCAATTCTTAGAATTAGCTAGTGTCAATATATCAGTTGACTTTAAGATCACTCAAGACCTGATTGAGTATCTCTCGATAGATGGATGATGTTTTGAGAAGATCCATAAGTGGGATTTGAGCAAGGATTTTCTTGAGTTACTAGATTATATAATAAGACTTGTTAGAAGATATAAAGACTTTCTTAGAGATATTGACCTTTTGAGATGTTGATGTAGATGGGTCCTTTGGTGGTGCCCAAGGAACTATAATTTTATTGCATCATGTAGTGACTACACAGTCAGTTGTGGCCCAATTCATTTTTAGTATGGTGGATCATGGTGGAGTGGGCTCTTGGGTCCTACAGATTTTGATGGTATTGACATAGTGATATGGGATGGAAGAGTAGTCTGTTCAATTGGAAGTGGATGCCTGACCCTAGTCTCTAGATAGTTTTCCTTACTTCTGACCATGTTTGGGTAAAGGATCTTGATAAATACCAAGCTATTGATTTTTAGATTGATTAGGAGTGCTCTCCCCTTCTATTTTAATGTCTCCTTATTTAATGAGATCCTAGATATAGTGCTTTAATTACATACATCTTTCCGTGTCATGACCTTTGACTCTATGATATTGGTAGAATTTGTCCTTATGATACTAATTGGGTCAAGGTTTATTATCATACAAAAATTGAATCTTGGGAATAATGATCATGTTTTCCACTATTAGTTACTGAAGGACCACTTTTATAGGTACCCCAAGACTGGTAAGAGGTTGTTTCCTTATACTAGGTTTTGGTTTGCTCCATTGCACTCTGATGGAGGAAATAGTTTATTGAGTAATGGGCGTCCTTTTTTGCACTATTTGAACATGTTGTTTTGAATTTGTAACTTCATCTCCCACAGAATTTCTATTTTTATTGAAGATTGTTGGTTTACCTGAGGAGTTATCTTGATTATGATTTTGTTCATTTTCGATGTATAATTTGATTGCTCCCTTTTCAACGAGGGATTTCAAAATTTAGATCCTCTTTCAATAATCTCATCAAAGGATTTGACACATTGTAGTTTCAATTGATATTTTAATTTTATGTGGAGATTGTCTATAACTATTTTGGCTAATTCCTTTTCTAAAACTGTATAACATAATCAACTTACTAAACTTCTCCAACATTGTAAGAATGAGGCCAAACTTTCCCTATTCATATGTTTCGTATTGTAGAGATATATGATGGAAACATCATGTTCTATATTGAATGAGAAATGTCTCCCAAATTTCTTAGTCAATTCTCCAAAACTAGATTCAGACCCCTTTGGCAAATGCATAAACCATTCTAATGTTGGTCCTGTGAGACTTTTAGGGAAAAGTCTTAGGAGATAAGTGTCATTGTATGCAACCTCATGGCATGATACATAAAATTCTTGAACATGATCGTGGGGATCTCCTTTCCCTCTATATTTTTCAAATTTTGGTACCTTAAAATGAGATAGAAAAGGGATTTTCAAAATGCTCATATCTAAAGGAGAGGAACAAAAATATTCATATTTGTATTTCATTGCTTGTGTATGAGGGTCAATTTGTTACAAAGTTTCCTTCATCATTTTCCATTCTTGCGCAAATGAGGGATCCACAAGGGGATTAGAAGTTTGGGCATGACTTTCATGTGGTCTAAAATGGTTGAGATTAGAGTTATAGACATTTCATCTCAGAAAAGATGGCCTTTAATTTTGTGTACAAAATTATGAGGCTAAGGAATTGATTTCTTGTGTGAGTTGATGTAATCGATCCTCTAAGGTGGTTTGTCTCCCATTAGCCTCAATGTAGTTATTTTAAAGAGGTTCTCATTGCTCATGTTCTTCAAGCTCTTGTTCATGGTCTACAAGGTCCTCTTCTTCATGATCTTGATTAGTATGGGTATGATTATGGGGAGTATTAGGATGAGTGGATGGGTGGATTAAATGTTGCAAAAGGTTTGGATCAAAATTAGGGGATAACGTGCCCCATTTTCCAATGACCTAAGATAGAATTTGGTCATGATTTTCATACATAAATTGGTTAAATTGGGCCCTAACCTCATCACTATGGAAAAAGTCATTTATGAATCAATCTACTTCTATAGGGCTATGCATGTCACTATGCAGTCGTCATTATCCCAATTTTGTTCACCTAGACTCCCAAGGGTGTCACTTTCCTGATTAGATCCTTGTCCCATTCTTAAGACTTGGGCACAGGTTCTAAGAGGCATGGTGGATGATAGGAGTGATGCAAGAAGAGTGATTAGATGTGGTTTTTATGTGGGAGATGAAAGATAAGGTGACTTTAAATATTAACTTTATCTAAAAACCAAACTAAGAGTGGTCAAGATGAATGGTTTGAATGTGTGTTGGTCTTAGATTGAGAAGGATGTGGAGACTAAAATGACCAAATAATACCAAAAGGGTTTAATCTAACAAATAGAACAAGGAGATGAAGTGTCTAAAATACCCTTCACACTAGTAAAGTAGTAATTAGATGGGTGTTAGGTATGAAGAGGTAGTGATGATGAAGTGATGGGTGATAGACTAAAAAACTAAACAAGGTTTTGTATGTTGATAATGTTTAGTCAAAGGGTGATGATGAAGATAGAAAGTGATGGGTGACTACTAAGGTTTGATTTCAAGACAAATGTTATATCAAAAGAGATGAATAGAGAATATGGAATGGATGTTTTATGTGATTCTAGAGTGGGATTTATACTAGGGGTGTCTAGGTGTTTTGTGAAAAAATGGCATTGGCCAACTCGGCTCACAAAGCACAACACACAAATAATATACTCAACCACAAGCCTTAATTTAGTCAACTAAATGGGTGTACAAGCCAATGTTTGCATCATATAATGGCATCATGAATGAGGTTGTAAGCTGGTGACCTATTACAGAATCAACCAAACCCTTTTGACCCCATTTGCACTTGATCGCTACTTAAGAGTTAATCCTGACTCTAATAGCAAGATGCCTATTTTAGGTTGACACATGCTCACTAGGGGAGTCCCTGATATATGCTAGGTATAATTAGGCCAAAATCCATATAGGATGTTGTCTCACTGCTTTACGTGTTGGATCTAAAATGTTCCTCGCTCTATGGAGCCTTTTATGAGAAATTCTGCTTTAGCGCCTAACGATAGTTGTCTTGATATTTATACTCCATTAGAACACAAAGTGTGGTCTAATGCATAGTGATAAAATCCATGTCACCAGCCCCTATAAATAAAAATAGGGAAGGTTTATTGGTTGTTTTTTATCCTCCAAAAATCATCACAAGGATGCAAGGAGGAGAGCATACACCATTGTAGCCCCCAGGTGAAACTCAAGTAAATAAAAAGTTCTTTAACCCAATTAATTTAGTGTGTTAGCTATTCTAATCCAATCAAAAACCATGCAAGTAATAAAAAATAATATGTTATCTGATTTAGAGGTTGTTATACTTATAAAACACAACATTAATAGTTTGTAGGATAATCGGTCTTCGGTAGTTCATCTTGTAGGTAAATGGTTTAATGGTTTTTAAATCAGCAACTTTGACATTTGACCCTATAGAAATATCGTTAATAGTTTTAAATGTTTTAGATTGAAATGATTAGACCTACAAGCACATGTTAAATGTGTCAATAAGCAGACTCAAATGGATGATTAAAAATGATGTTTGTTTCTAATTCTGAAACTGGTTAGCTTGTAAAACAAATGATTAGTAGTTTGATAAATTTTAACCTTCGACCAATCATTCCTTGGAACAATACAAGGCAACCTGTAATGAGAGAGTGTTATTAGTTTGAACAAAGTTGATTTTTTTAATATCTATGAATACCCAAATGTCAAAAATTGCACACTTTCTATATGATTGTTATTTCGATACTACACGATAACTAAAAAAGGGTCTTAATTAATATGACTAACTCATCAAATTAACTCCTATCTATCTTACATCACTTTTTAAAGTAATACTAAAATAAAAATGTAAAATTAACCACCTAACAGCTATTTGAATGATATTTTAAATAGAATTATTGACCATATATATAAATAACAACAAATGTAGAGTATCACTAAGATAAAAACTCGAGTTCACACCACATACAATTGACTTAAAATGAATCAAAACCCAAGAGCACTTAAGCACAAATATGTATTAATCCAAACAAAAACCTAAACTAAAGATTGCAATACCAAATAATAGTTAAATAAGTGTAAACCAAAATAACTGAAGACTATATGATGTGTACCAGCATAAAATACTATGCATTACAAATGACACATACTAATCTAACTTAATGTAATTAGATGACACAAAAAGCTAGTCCATAGGAATGCCAAGTAGTTGACAAAATTTTAAAATACCATCAAAAGCATTACCCACCCAAGCAATTATGTCAAAGCAAATTGAATAAAAAAATTGGTCCAAACGCTAAAAGGTAATCCAGTGTAATGATTTACGGTACATGGATGATGTTATCTTTGAGAGGACATCTACATTTATTGATATGTTTGGAACCATAGATTGATCTTTTTAGCTCATTTATTTGACCTAGCTTAAGAAAGATGAGCCATGAGGAAGACGTCGATGGCAAATAATTCTTAATAGATGTGTTCACTAAAGTGAATACTAAAACCAATTCTTCACCTAGAGTTGACATTCAACCATTGGAAGAAATGGAGGAGATAGTAAGTTGAGTAGAGAACCAATTTAACTAAGAGAACTCATTATGTTGTGGAGCCTATTTCCACATTATAATGTATTTAAAATATTGTACATTAAAATATATTGTACACTCTTAATGTATTCTCATCGGTAAAATTGTACATTGATAAAATGTACTTGTATATGTGTGGATGTATTAATCTTAATGTATTCTCACTTTAAGATATGGTGGATTAGATACCACTTTACGTGGTTATGTAGATTTGGACATGGTTAGAGATTTAAATAGTAGGAGCATGATAGAATATGTATTTATTATAGGTGACACAACAGTGAGCTAGATTTCATGACTACGGAAGCTTGTGGCTTTGTCAACCATAGAGGCTAAGTATGTTGTTATCATAGAGGTAAGCAAAGAGATGATTTGGTTACAGCAGTTGCTTGAGGAGTTAGGGCATAAATAGGAGAAAGGAAAGATGTATAGTGATAGTCAGAGTGTTATACACCTAGCAAAGAACTATGCCTTCCATTTTAGGATAAAGCATATACAGTTGAGGTACTATTTCATCGGGGTAGTTTTGGACGAAGAGAAGCTGAAGCTGGAGAAGATTCATACTAGTTAGAATCCTACAGACATGATGACCAAGGTGGTCACAAGAGAGAAACTGAAGCTATGTTTAGCTTTGGTTGGCCTTCATAGATGACAGTGAAGGGTTGAGAAGCCTGATAAGAGGAAATCAGTCTCCAAGTGGGAGATTATTATGTTGTGGAGCCTATTTACACATTAAAATGTATATCAAATATTGTACATTAAAATATACTATACACTCTAAATGTATTTTTTTTAAAATCAGGATCCCCCTTTTTCTGATAGTATAGATATGTGGTTTATTTATACTTGTATGTGTGTGGTGTCATCACCCATGATTAATGGGAAACCATTATGGGTTGACTTGGCCCATGGTTTTGGTACCTATTATTTTTTAACATTGTTATGTCGATTACCTATTTATGTAATTATATATAGATGTACATACAATACATAATATATAGGAAGAAGTAAGTTTGAGAAGTTGAACATAGTATGTGAATTCAAGTGTAAATTTAGGAGAGTTTTTTTATCACAACTACAAACAATATTTGTGCATTGTGATTGTGAGAAAATTGATCTAAGAGTGGATTTTACTTTTGTTGGCTTGTAATAAGATCTAAGCAAGTATTTATTGATGGATATAGCCCATAATGGGTGAACCACGTTAAATCTTGTCTTCTTGTTGTGCAAAAAAATTATGGTTTTTTATGTATCTATGTTCATAGCTCTTGTTATTGTGATTCTATGAATTTTTTTTGCATTAATTTCTATTTTATTCCTAACAACACTCAAGAGATCACAACTACATCACCAACATTTACTTCCAGCCAATATGTTATGCAATGGAAATAGGTAGGGTGATAAAGCAAGCTTCTGAGATCAATGAATAGGAGAATAAAAAGGTCATCGATTGGGGATCAGATTGTTTGAAGTTTGGAATGATAGTGGGACTACCAGATGGAGAGCCTTTAAGGTGCGTGGGCTACTTGGCACAATGCCTCAAAGAAGTATGGTTTTATGGACTGTTGGGCACTTTTAACAATGCCATAAAGAACTCCAGGTGGGAAACCAAAATGTTTGATGTAAAGATCCAATCCCTTCGATGCAAAAATCCAAATCCCTTGGAATACAAATGGTGGTAGAGCAGAAGAGAGTGAAAAGGGCCCAAAAATGTGTATAGAACTTTTCCAATAGGTTTAAGATTCAAAATTTTCAGTAGGTTTAAGGTTCAAAACCTGATAGATGATGATAGTCAGAGGTAATAATGAAGATTCATATACACAGATCTGACAAAAGGATTGAAAGTAAATGGAGGATGCACAAATGCACATGAGAAAGTAGAGTTAGAGATAATGATGCAATAGAGATTTATAACTGTGAAGATACACAAATGGGTCAATAAATCAAAACACCAAGTAGAGTGCATAATGGGTTCTAGAATATTTGTTAGGACTGATCCATAGAAGGATTGATAATGGATAAAGTCAATGTGTGGAGCTAGATGCATAATCAATGGTTGAACTATGATTTGAAGCCACATATGATGTAATACTCATTAGAGGACTGCATAGCAGTAAACAAAAGCACAGTTTTGATGATGGATGATTATGATAATAAGATATAAATACCTTAATAAAGTCAAATAATTGAACCAATCTTATTTTTCATTAATGGTATCCCTAAGCACACCAAAAATGCCTTAATATTTGTCAAAAACTTCTCAAATAATAATGAATATCCATCGCTAAAAAGGGGGTCAATTCATATGAAAACTAACAAACACTATCATTACTTACTGCAACAAGGTCGCCAATCACCTGGGGAATGATCATAAAAAATAAATTAAAACTTAGAGCTATTGAATTTATCCTAACTCTTTCTTGCAAACTGCATTATCACACTTCACACTCACAAGATAAGTCCAGAAGGGTAGCCCCTCTCATTGTGGTCGCCAAATGTTTAAGTATATTTTGGATTTTTTCCTATATTACTAATTTAATAAAACCCAAAATGCAAACAATATCAAGGGAAAGGATAAAGAGACAATCGGATACTTATAATGGAATTAATTACCATCATCTTGCCTCTTATAGCTCCTTTCCAAGATTGTCAAACTGATTTTGAATGCAAAATGAGTAGATTGTTAGATTGCTTAATTGAGCTTGATAATGGCTTCAATGGATTATCGGTGGCTTGTTGATGGCTATGATAAGGCTATGGCTTCAAATATAATGGATGCTCTCTAAATTTCCAATTTAGTTGGTCATGGAGGTATGGCTTGTTTATATAATCCATGGGAGGGAAAATCAATGGCTCATATTTAATCTTGAGCCATTGGGATCAATGGTTGAGAAATTTCCAAGGAATTAAAAATTCCTCAGAGGATTTTTAGGAGAGAAGGTTCTAGAGGTGGAAACCTCTAGAATCTCTTTGGGAGGTTTAATCATGTTTACAGATAGGTGATTAGAGGAGTCTAGAGAAAGTAGACTTAGTAGGTGGGTAGGTGGGCCTTGAGAATTTTAAATTCCCAAATAATGAATAAGTGGTATTAAGATGGGATAATGGGTATTTAATAGAATTAATAGATTGGTGGGGTAGGAATAATGTTCATGCAATGTAGGGCATTTTATGTAGGATTTAATTGGCTAAGGACTATGACTATAGATCAAATTAACGGGTTTAATAGAATTTTTAGGGTGAGTGGATTTAGGTGTATACATAAAATTATTTAGTAATTATGTTTAATTAACATTAAAAAGGATTCATATGCATACATAAAATATATACCTACAAATTAATCAACATGAACTACATACTTATAATACAAATCAAATAGAATACAATCCCCAATACAAGGCAATTACCACTTTCTAGAAAATGGTAATATATAGTAGATGAAATTGTAAACTTTTCAAACCCATATGACTATATTCGATTAGAAGTCTAAATTGGCCTAGGAACATTTTTTTATTCTAATATACACACATCCAACACATTTTGTTTAATGTCAGTCATTCATTTTCCACTTATCACATATTGTAATGCTCCTCACATGGGTTAATTCATTGGGTAGCTTGTTGCATTTCCAAATATTCTAACAAAATCTAAAACATTCAAATAATTCAAAAAAAATAAAAATCTAATTGTACATAGCTTCTGGATCATTGCATCTTATTCTTCTATTTTCTTGCATATGCAATCTGTTGATTAATTATTCTATGCCCTTGGCTTTTATTGACTTGTTGGCTTCTTGGCCCTTCTATTTCACTTTCTAAATTTAAACAACTCAAAACAATGATCAAATTCTATTAAC
Source organism: Torreya grandis (assembly GCA_037957365.1). Taxonomy (NCBI): domain Eukaryota; kingdom Viridiplantae; phylum Streptophyta; class Pinopsida; order Cupressales; family Taxaceae; genus Torreya; species Torreya grandis. Next base: position 147,613 of record JARHVA010000716.1, on the reverse strand, counting down.
ACGTGTTATTTATATCTCTGCTTTCATAGTCTACACAAATACATTATCATTTTTCCTTTAGGATAAAATTGCCTAGCACAAGACAAAATAGTTTACCATTACTATCCCAGTTGGTCAATTCTATCATTTTCCAGTTTATGTCCAGAGAACACAATTTTAATACACGGAGCCTTAATTATTCCAATTTTTATATTTCTCACTTAGTATCAGTATGAAAATCACTATTTTTTATGCAAACATCTCTCTTTTCATAATTTTATTATTCATACATGTGACATCTTTAGACAAGTGTACATTTGAATACACAAGGATGTATAATCAATTCTCTGCTTACATTTTCATATCTTACAAATTCCTTAATGCCATCATTCATATTGAATGAAGGCATCTTACTCATAATTGGCCATATATTATTTTCTATGCATATCTACTCTTGACACATGTTGTGAACTATTCATATCTTTTTAACTTATTACATTTTTGACACCGTGCTCCATTATAGATTCTAGTGTTGTTGGTTTTAATATTAAAAAATAAATAAATAAATTCATATATTTCAAAACTGCAAAAACATTCTAAACATTCTAAAAAAACAAAATTAGTACCTAACATGATATCAATCTAGTTTACATATTTGAAATATGTTTTTATCTCATGATTAGTAGATAACATATTATTTCTACAACACACATGCATTTCATTGATATTCATGAGTATTGTGTAGGACATATAAACTTTTCTAAAGACTAAGATGTTGGACTTTCCTCTACCCACTAGCCTTGCTTAGTTGGGGGTATCTTATCCGTAGGTGACAGGATGCAAATGTTATCATTTTATAAAATATGTACTATTAAGTTTTATACTATTTACAAATATTTTGCTAACATTTCTATCTTACGTAGTGTACATAAATACGTTATTTTCTAGGATATGATCACATTACATATACATAGTTTGGAATACCTTTCTAATTATATATTCCATTGATGTTATTTACTTATACATAGTAAATTACATTTTAATTATCTATTATGTTGGCCCTTGGCCCTTGTATGCAAAACTTGATTGGTGCATCTCTATGAGATTGTGTGTTGTGTGCAACATTTGAACATGTACTTTATTTTTGGCTCCTGGCCCTATGTTGTGTGCGACATTTGAACATGTCCCTTGTATGCAACCCTTGGCCTTATTATTTCTATCAATAACCCATGGCCCTATGTTGTGTGTGGCATTTGAATATGTCCCTTGTATGCAACCCTTGACCTTATTATTTATATCATTGTGTTTGTTGTATGTGTACTTGTTGAGATTGTTGAGTTTAACAAGTTTCATGGTCCATATCATGCACTCCTAACATAACATACTATTTATAATTTCTATTTTTATGAGCTTCATTGATATATTTTATAGGCCTTTCCTTATGAGTTATATGAACATTTCAAATCTCACTAGGCAAACACATATTTTTCAATATACTACATTTTTCAATGATAACATCTTTACTACAAATGTTTTAAGCTAACTTTTATTTTAAGACAATTGAATTTTCAGGGTAAATTATGTCACCTTAAAATGGAGGCTATTCATTGGGCTTCTCATGCATGACATAAGCCTTTTCAAAGAGAAAAACTCAGTTTTATCACAAGTACAATTTTAAAAGTTATAAAGCATTTCAAAATTCAGTATATACACATATTATGGGGGCATATGCCATGAATATGCACTCATATGTCATTATCAAAGTTTAGATTCATGTAATTTCAAAGTTTCAAATAGAATTCACAATGAACATCTACTTACAATATCAAGTTCTACAGTTTCAATAGGGGCATGATACAGTTCCATACCACACTCATCAGATTCCATTTTGATAGCTATGGATATGTTAGGAGCATTAGTTCACCTTATTCTACTTTGATCATGAATTTTAAGAACAAAATTATAATTAAATCTATAATCCATTTTCAATGGTTGATTCAATTTATGTGCAGAGTGCTCATTAGAGATTATTGTGCACTCCAACATTAGATGTGCAAATGTATTTTAAATTTTAGCCCGTTTCATGTTATTGAGTTAAAATATCAACAAAGGTAAATTAAGGTTTCAACATCCCTTAATGGGTGTTATTTTTATTCTGCAAGTTCAAATTCAAGTTGGGGTTTGATCACCCCCAATTCTTTCTAATGGTTTAGCTAAGGAACCATCTTCTCTAAGTGTTCTACGAGGGGCACTAATTATCCAATGCTTCAAGGAAGCATTGTCTTCAAGCAAAGTCACAAAGAGAAACATTACTTTGACACATACCTATGTATTCCTTCCATATTCTCAGTTTATTTTCAAAAGTTCAAACAATCTTCAAATTGTCAAAAAGTTCAAGCAATTTTCAAATTTCAAATTCAAGCTTTTCACATTTCAATTTTCTAAGGAACAAGGTAACTGCTTCACATGTTTTGGAGGGTTTTCCAAAGTGTATTATGCCTTGTAATATTAAATTGCTAACTTAAAGGCAATGTGTGTATTGCACACTAAGGTATAGCTTTCCTTTAATTTAACAATTTTATTTTAGACCAAATCTGGTCACGAATACTTGATCATGTATTTTTTTACCCTTTTTCATCTTTAATTAACTTGTGCCCTTAATTAGTATCCATATTTCCACTTCACTCTACCTTAAGCACAAGAGATGACCTATTTTTATCTTAAGACTATCATCTATCACAAATAAAAATGTTTTGATTACTAAAAGCATTGTTATGCATATATATGCCTTAATACAAATCCAAAACACAAAACTTTTCCCTAGGGGACATGAATGCTTAATGGGGATAATAGTGGTAAACATTCTTATCTCTATCCAACATTTGTGTCCTTCTCCTGCTAATGGTTAGTTTTTCAAATTAAACCCTCTCTTAGGTCATCTTTTTAGGCTATCTAGCATGTGGTCATCCATTTTTAATTGTTATAAAGGCACACTCAAGTCACTTATTACTTTACTTGGCATTTTTAATTCAAAGGCTTATTTACACAAGTGCACATTGAGAAAAAGTTTTATATTATTCCCAATTCAAGTTTTAAGCATCTCAACCAGTCTTTAGCCAAGTCACATCAATATTTTATGCAACATTAATCAAACATGATAAAGTATTCAAGCTGATTTTAAATATATTTATATAGTCAAAGGATCACAATTGCATAAAGCACTTTAGGTGGGAAAACTACATTGAGCTTGATTTCCCTCCTTGGAGTATTAAATATGTAGGCAATATTCAATCATCGTGGGGGTGATTGGGGTCAACTCAACCCAACTACACTCCTCCTTTTCCTATATGCAGGTCATTCAATCATTGCATGCCCTATTAAGATTTACAACTTCAATAAGTTATTTGTAGGTTTTGTGCATAATTTTGAAGGAAAATTAGTGCACATAGATATAATTCCATTTGTCGTATATGATCGGGCCCTAATTTCTAGTTTTTTACAAAAACATAGAAGCAGTAAATAAGGACAATAGTGGTAAATGTCCATGTCCCTTCTCAATGTTCTTGTCCTTACATAACATCAAATCCAACTTATAGGTGGTTTTTGGGTTTGGTCTTATTTTCTTATTTTTGCATTCTTGTAATCAATACAGTCAATAAGACAAACATAGATAGCTAAGTTCATCTTCCATTTGCATAGTTGTATTTGTTTACAATCATTGCATTTCATCAAATTCAATTATTTTCCTTCATTTTGCTTGGTGAAAGTGCATTTACAACACCTTTTTTTATTCTATTCTATTTATAAGAATTAGAGTTAATTTCCATTATTAATTAAATTTAAGATAAAATACTTAAAAAAACTAGAGGTAAAATAAAATTATTTTTTCAAGGGAATTTCGTATAACTTTATAAATTAAACTGAACTTGTATTTATTTTGGTTTTAAAAAGGAGTCTAATTTTGATTAAGGTTAAACTCAAAATGGTTTCAACATAATTACATATGTCAACCATTTCTTAATGTGACTCATATTTTCCATCATGATAAAGTTATTTTGCCTTACCAAAATTTGTCCTTTGAAATCTAAATTAACCTCCATTCTTTTGGATGCCATGTACTGCCTCATCTAAAATAAGTAGTAGTATAGAATTTCATTACAAAATTTGTTATATTACCCTCGAAGATCCATCCCTAGTTTCAAAAACTAGCTGTGTTTTCTGTAGAAGCACACAATTAAAACATTTAAGTCAATAAAATTATCTGCATTTAAACAGTGTAATGTCTGCTATGTCCCTGATTCCTACTAAAAATTACCAACAAACAAATAGCCTCTCTTATGGTATCTATAAATACGTAGGTGTATAAATATTTATTATATTGTGTGAAAAAATTAATCAAATAAAGAAGAACTCAATCAACTTCATAGACATTTTAAGAAAAAGGAAAGCAATAGAGATAGAACCACAAATTTACAAGCATGGGGTCCATTTTTATATTTAGTATAGTTCAATAGTGATGACAATATTACACTTGAATTCACTTATTCAAGATCAAGTCTAACTATATTAGACTTAAGCTGATATAATTTTCCCCATGATGACACTTACTAACTTATACTCATATTATTTCCCTTTTAGTCTAATTTGAGATCACTTATTCAATTTCAAACTAACCTTCTTAAATGACCAATTTTTGATTTACTATATCTTTACTAAATTCTTTTAATCATGATTCAATCTATACTTGAAGTCTGTCCATTCAATTATAGCTATGTTCTCAATGGTTTTCTTTAAGTCTGCAATAGTCCCTTTTATAGTTTGTTCACTTACTATCTTTCTTAAATCTGATTATATTCTTAGGATTGGTCTTTGGCAAGACCAATGAGACTTTATATGACCCTTACTAGGCATACACATGCATTTTATTAACACTTTGCATTAAAACTTCAGAGTTTCGATTCTTATTCAACATCACAATAGAAATACCAATAGATTCATACATGAATTAGATTATTTTATTACAATGTGGAGGAAATATAATCATTGCATTTACAAAATTCTAACCACAAATTGACAACTTTACACTACTCACAAACCAAACAAATGAAAACCAATGAATTCTAGTCCTACTCTATTTTACTGTTATGTTTTATTAAATTTTAGTTGACCACCAACAACCACTTCAAAGATGAGATTTTTTTTATCTTTGTAGAAAAGAATGGGATGACTTATAATCTATTCCCCATGCCTCTTTAGCTATAGGAAATGTTTCATCTTTAAACAAAGGCGTTACATGCTCCCAATGGCTCAAGGAAAGAGTTCAAATCCCATTTATGCACCTATAAGAGTTATAGTCAGATTTTTTTGAGCATGTTTTTACATCAAATTAAAACATTGGGATTTTAATTATTATGAATCCATTTTAAATAACCTCATTCCCAATCAAGGTTTTTCATGCACCGTATAACTACCAAGACCATGTTTAAATTTTTGCATGCACTTTCAAACTATGCAAGATGTAATTTGGGGTTAGTACCTTTGAGAAACAATGTGTCAGAACATTAAAAAATTCAAGACCATTTTGATTTTTCTTTACCCAAATACCTTTGTTTTGAATGGGGTTGAAATCTATCCAAACACTTTACACAATCTCGACAGTCATAGAGTGTTGGCAAACTTTATAGCCTTAATTTATATAAGTAAATGTTTCTAAGATCTTGTAGTCCAAATAAGACTATATAGAATGCTTCACATTTTAATTAATAGTCAACACACCAGTTAGTATAAAAAATTTCCACATGAATTTATGAGATTACCAAAGGAGTGAAACAATGAACTTCCAAGATTTGTGTGAGCATATAATTCTACATCACACATAATGCATATAACTTTTCTCTTGACATAACCGAGTATGTGACTCCAGAAAGCAAACATAGTCTTTAAAGAATATCATAGTTTAAATTGGGAAGTTAAAATATAATTACAAATGAAATCCAAATGAAATATTATTGAAACCAAATAGGAGAGAAACACTTGATAACATATAAAAGATTAATGATATACTATTAGCTTTGACTACAGACTTTGATAATAAATAATCCTACCTTCATACTTGCCTATCAAAATTCATCCTACAGTCAACAAATAGAGTTAATAAACATCATAGAACGTGACTTTACTCGTTCATCAGGTCTAGAAAGTTCCTTGAATCACAATCTTCTTATTATTATTGATCAATCTTCATATCTTTGTGTACAGTCCTACTACAAACAAACATAGACATACAGGCCTAAAGGCCTTAGATTCTTCTTAACCACTCATACTTTCTTATTCTCATTATAATAGATTTATACTTGTATTACTCTCCTAACTGCATGCTACAAACCATATCTCTAAACAATTTTTTTTAAACTTAGCTTTATTTATTGTCAACAAGAATATCTCAATTTTGGATCAATCATGAAGTTTCCTCCTAAAAATTTGCTCTTATCTCTATCACTTGACTCATCACCCACGTTCACATTCCTTCTTCAGTGAGAATTAGGAATATGTACAACAAGTTAGACTTTTACAAATAAAACTCTTCTTAAAGGGTGTGACATACCCTTACAAGTTTGAATACATTTTTGGAGGGAAAAGCTCCATTTATAAATTTCAATTTACAAACTATGAATTTTAAAGGAAAACCTTCCTAACACAAAACAAGGCTTCCTAATATTTATTCAAACCAAAATAAGAGTTTATTTACAATCCCATGATGCTCCTACATCAGACTTTTGGACTTAAAATTTTCACGAGCTCCTTCTCATGAGCTTCCTTTGTTATTACCCTTACTACTACAATAATCATCGCTTAGATGTTTGCTTCAATTAATTTCTCAAATAGGTGTACATGTTCCTTAGATCCACACCTGAACTTCTTCCTTGTTACCTCCTTGAAAGCTACACCTACATAATAAACCAATTCATTAAATAAATCAAGTTCTCTATTATGCCATTGAGTTATTTTCCATTTGTTTTCATTGTAAGCATGTTGCTCATGCTCCTTATTCACTTGGTGATCTTCAAAAGGTTATTTTTCATCCACTTGTACTACTTTCTCTAGATTTTCCACTTGTTTTTCAACCTTCAAAATTGATTCATCTTCCTTATCAATTTATTTTTTATTGGTTGACTCCTCATAGCTACTATCTTCTTTACAATTTATTCCCTCTCTCATTTTTTGTCTTACACAAGAAACTAAGTTGCCAAACCAATCATCTATCTCCTGCTTCAACTTTGAGATTGCTCTTTTCTTTCTCATCTCATCCTCCTTCTTCAAAAACTTATCTTCTTCATTTGAGACCTGAAATTGGGTCTCCTCTTTGATATATTCTATACCTACATTTACACACACACATAAAAAGTTAGATTTAATACATAGAGGCTCAATTGATTCGTCAACTTTATTCCTTTTCAAACTCTCAATAGAGTTTAACAACTAGTTTTCCTCCTTTAAAACATCTGTTTCCAGCATCTCACCTTCCTCTAGTTCAAAAATAACCACTTCTTAAAGTTCCTTCAACAATTTTTCTTCTCTCTTGAAGATAATTTTCAACGTTTGCCTCTTCCTTCTCTCAACTAGTAGCTTCACAAGCTACTTCACTCTTTTCCTTAATTCTATGCCAACTTTTTGGATTCTTATTGTTCCTGTACACTCCATTAGGAAATGTAGCATTGTCAATCTTTCCTTTATTTTATTCATTTCTTTTTGGACTTACTCTATCTTTTTCCTTATTGTGGTTCCTCTTTACTAGAATTTTATCCATCTTGCTCTCTCTTATGCCTCACCTAAGTCCATCTCACCTTAGTATTTTGGAATAACTTCTAAGTCTTACTTCTTGGAACTATCTCTAGAGCTTCACAAAAATATTTAGTTTCCTTCAAGCCTCACTAGGCTTAAGACTATTCAGCCATATGCAATTTATCTTTTCTTTATTTTTCCTACAACAAATTCTTTTATTGCTACAATCTGCACCTACACAATCTCATTAGTTTTCAAAAAAAATCACAACTTCCTACTTTTCCCAAATATCTTCTAAGCTTTGATACCAAAAATTGATGACAATCTTACACTTTTAATCACTTATTCAAGACCAAGTCTAACTCTATTAGACTTAAGCTGATAGAATTTGCCCCAATTATCACACTTACTAACTTGTAATCATATTGTTTTCCTTTCAATATGATTTTATATCACTTATTAAACTTTAAACTAACCTTTTTAAATGACCAATTCCTGATTTACTAAATCCTTACTAAGCTCTTTTAAGCCTGATTCAATCTAAACTTGAAGTCCACCCATTCAATTATAGTTATTTTCTCAATGGTTTTCTTTGAGTCTGTAATAGTACCTTTTATAGATTTTTCATTTATTATCTTTCTTCAATCTAATTATCTTCTTAGGATTGGTCTTTGTCAAGACCAATGAGACTTTACATGACCCTTACTAGGCATACACAAGTATTTTATTAATACTTTGCATTAAAACTTCAAAGATTCGATTCTTATTTAACATTACAATGGAAATACCAACAAATTTAGACCTGAATTAGCTTATCTGATTACAAATATGGAGGAAAGGTAATCACTATATCTCCAGACTTCTAACCACAAATTGAAAACCTTACACTACTCACAAACCAAGTAAATGAAAACCAAGGAAATCTGGTCCTACTCTATTTTATTGTTCTATTCTATTAAATTTCATTCAATCACTAATAACCCCTTTAAATATGAGAACCTTTTGTCTTTGTAGACAAGAATGGGATGAATTCTGATCTTCTACCCACATCTCTTCAGCTAAAGGAAACATTTCATCTTTAAATAAATGCATTACATGCTCCCAGTGACTCAAGAAAAGAGTCCAAATCCCATTTATGCACCTACAAGGGTTATAGTCAAATTTTTTTGAACAAGTTTTTACACCAAATAACAAAATTAGGATTTTAATTATTAGGATTCCATTTTAAATAACCTCATGTGCAATCAAGGTTTTCCATGCACCTTAAAACTGCCAAGACCCATTTCAGATTTCCATAGGCACTTTAAAACTATGCAATATGTAATTCATGATTAACATCTTTGAGAAACAGTGTGTTAGAACATTAAATAATTCTAGACCATTTTGAGATTTTCTTACCCAAATACCACTATTGTGAGTGGGGTTTAACTTTAGCTAAACTCTTTGCACAATCTCAATAATCACAGAATGTTGCGAACTTTACAGTTTTAATTTCCACAAGTAAACGTTTATAAGATCCCATAGTCCAAAGAAGACTATATTCAATGTTTCACATTTTAATTGATAATCAAAACACCAGTTATTACAAAAAATTACCATTTGAATTTTTGATATTACTAAAAGAGTGAAACAATGAACTTCAAAGATTCATGCGGGCTTATAATTATACATTGTACAAAATGCAAACAACCTTTCTCTTGACATAACTAAGTATATGAATCTAGAAAGTAAACAAAGTCTTCAAGGAATCTCATAGTTTAAATTGGGAATTTAAAATATAATTACAAATGAAGTCCAAATAGAATATTACCAAAACCATATCAGGAGAGAAACACCTGATAGCATATAAAAGATTAATAATAAACTATTATCTTTGATTGTATTACTAAATCAATGTTTGTAGGCCTTGATAATAAAGAATCTTGCCTTAACACTTGCCTATAAGAATTCATCCTACAGTCATCAAATCGAGCTAATAAACATCATAGAACATGATCTTACTCATTCATCAAGTTTGAAGAGTTCCTTGAAGCACAATCTTCTTCTTGCTATTGATCAATTTTTAAATCTTTACATACAGTCCTATTGTAAACAAACATAAACATATAGTCCTAAAGGCCTTAAATTCTTCTTAACCATTCACACCTTATTCTTCTCATTAAAATAGCTTTATACTTGTATTACTCTCTTGAATCCATGCTATGAACCATATCTTTAAACAATATTTTCCAAACTTAGCTTTGTTTATTGTCAACAAGAATATCTCAAGTTTGGATAGATTACAAAGTTTCCTCCTACAAACTTACTCTTATCTCTATCACTTGACTCATCACCCATGTTCACATTCCTTCTTGGGTGAGAATTAGGCATATATACAAGTTAGACTTTTACAAATTTAAAAAAAAATCCCTTCTAAACGATGTGACATTCCCTTATAATTTTGAATGCATTTTTTGAGGGAAAAGCTCCATTTACAAATTTGAACTTACAAACTATGTGATTTAACATTTTAGGGTTATGGAGTTTAAACCCTAGGTTGGCACTGAGTATAGTAAATTAAGGTATAAATATGTAATAAATATAGCCACTGATTTGTAACATAATTGACCTAGTTTAACTTTTCTAAAAATAGTAATAAATGATGTAAACAAGTACTTAGCTGAAAATTGACTAAGATTGGAGATTTGGAGGTTGAAAAATGGGATAGGAGTTGATATGAGTATTGCAGATAGGATCCAGGTGTCAAAACCCTTTTTGGATAGTAGTGCCCTAACTGGATAGTAGCATTAAAGGCACTAGTGTCCTCCTTTTGGTTCTAGTGTCCTCTATACAAAACTATTCTGAGCTTTTGGGTGTATCTGTGTCTGAGTTTGTAAAACTTATTTCTATGCACATGAGTTTTGATTCCATACCAGTGACCTATTTTGATTGATTTTATATGTAAACCCTAGACCTCCACATTATTAGGGCATTTTATTGGCAAAAGTAACAAATTATGATGTTAGTCAAGTAGACTGGACATCCTCAATAACTTCTTGTGATGAGAGTTGCCTACATATCAATACTATGAGGAGGGATCAAGCTCGATGTAGTTCTCCCCATCTAAGTATTGGTGCAAGTGCAAGTGAAACTATTATGAATGTCAGTTTGAGTGATCTTGAGGGGAGATTGAGACTAAAAATTTATGTATTTTGAACATGGGATGGTTGTAAATGACTATATGTAGAAGTAGGGAAGAATAAGGATTGATAACCTTGATTGTATACAACTTGTTCTGAGTTAATTTGTGTTATTTACATGTGATTTACATCTAGTGAATAAATGGCTAAAATTCATGTACATATATTATTTTAGTTCTTGTGTGGGTCTTAAAAGAGGTCTAGGTCAACCCTAGGTGGTTGTTGATTTGAAAAGATATCCGTTGGTAGCTAAAGGTGAGAAAAGGACAATAATACCCAAATTGGGACACTGGCACCATTGATGATAATGTTTAAATTATGGTGTTAGTTTTTAAGTGAAAAAACCTGAGGCACAAGGGTTAGGATGCTAAAGTGAAGGTCTAAGATTACTTTAGGGATGTTTAGGGATGTATGTGGCCCGCATGAAGGTTGTATAAGTGTCTAAATAGAACCTAAGATAGGTCTAGGGGTAATCTAGGGATGGGTGGTCTCAAATAACAATCCTAACACTCAATTATCATTTATAGATGATTACATTCCTTCCTTTTATTATAGAAATTCAACAAAGTGAAAAGACTAAAATAAAGGAAAAAGAAGCATACCTAGACTTACCTATAAGAGGCAAAATCCATGAATTTGGGTATGAGTGTGTGAAGTGTGCTCTATTGTGTATCCTACAAATGAAACATGCATAGATCAGTCCTTGCTTAAGATATATCAAAATTAAAAGACAAAACTGAGTAAAGAGATAAGAGAGAGGAAATGAATAAGTGCACCTCACTAGGTATGTGAACCAATGCATAAACATGGTGACATCTTATGTGTGTGCATGTAGATAGTGATCATTCGATGAATAACTTAGACTAAGCTAATGATGCACTCAATCCCCATTCATGGGTGGCTCAAGAACTCAATCTAGTTTTGAATCCATCATTACCCACCCTTGCTTGGTGGATCATAACTTGTGAATAATTTGGATTGGATTGATGGTGTGTCCAACCCTCTCATGTAGGTGGCTCAAGAACTTAAATAAACTATGACTCCATCATTGTCTACCCATGTGTAGTAGATGCATCTAAAACTAAAACTTTGTGATGTAACTAAGATTGTATAAGATGGTTCTAGGCCACTCAAAAACTTTGAAATATAAAATGACTTTGTACCACTTAGGAATGTTAGGCAATTCTAGGCCACTCGAGAATTCCAATCGTTGCACACTAAGTAAGTCATCAATATGGTGTATAACTTGGAACATGGTGTCTGATGTGTACAACATAAAGAATGACATGGATTTTTTCATTCCATATGATCAACTAGTACATAAGTGAACATACAAAAATAATGTGTTGCACACATGCCTCCAAATCTGATATCTCAGTATATGGATTCTAGATTGAGTTGTAATAATCTATATTTTAGTATCTAAAATTGAAACTAAAATGATTGTGCCATGCATGATGCCTCCAATATGAGTAAACTGGTATGAATCGATGCTAAATTGAGTAAAAATTAGTAATCTATCACTAAACATGGGCAAATATGGATTGTACCTATTATACTTTTTTGGCCAATCTATAATTTCTTGAAACTGAGGCTACTGGATAGTAGTGTCATATCTTAGATAATAGTGTTGGTAGTGGTAGTGTCCCGATTTGGGTTTTAATGTCCAACTATATTTATTTTTGTGCAATTGAAACTGGGCTTTATGTGACTATTTTCCACTATGTTTTCCTGAAACTAATTTAGTATTTTGTGCCTGTGTTGTAAAAATTGTACTCTAAGTGCATTTAGATAGCCTGATATCTGTGACAAACCTCTATGAAAAAGAGGGGAATTGTTGAACCTATGCAAGAACTATCCTCAAAACAAAAATCTCTAAAAAATGTGTGTTGGTCGGAGCATATATGATATATGCATAATAAACCAATATAATGTGCATACATAACATCATAATGTAAGATAGTATGAGCATAAGTTTATAATATATGATGTATGTTAGATATAACATTCACAAGGTCATCAAGATAAATATAACAATGTATAAGAACAATAAATATGAGCAATAACTAAGTATCTACCTAGAGGGATGTGGCATGATGGCCATCAAGGAATCCAAGGAGGAAGGGGATATACATGAGGCCCCTTATGGCATATGAAATTGGAGTGTGAAACAAGTAAGAGACAGGTGTCATGGCCATGATGTATACATGAAAACATACATACAACACACATGAGGCACATAAAGTAGGCCAAGGGACCATAATACAAGGGACACAAGCACATGTCACTAAATATGAGAAAACAAGACATACAAGGACACGTTTAAATGTCCACATATGCAAACAACAAGCAAGTTGGCTTAAAGCTACAAGGAAGGACGTGTTCAAATGTTTACATACACAATCAAGAAGGCACACACAAATACATGGGCACATGTCCAAATAATACATATAATGAAAATAAGTTGGCATAGAGGCAAAAAGTAGTGGCATATTCAAATTCTCTCGAATAGATGTAAAAGCATAGAGACACAATCAAGTCTAAAATAAGAAAGCTAAAAATTGTTAGGAATATTGAACACGGAGCAATATTAATGAATTAAAGATAGAAATAAAATGTAGAAAATACAACACAATAGAGACATAGATTTAACGTGGTTCACCCAATATGGGCTACATCCACATAGAAATAGCCAGTCTTTCTTATTATTCAGTCCAACAAATGAAGGGAAAAAACCTATAATACATCCACTGTGATATCCTTTTCACTCACACACAGTATGCCACCATGATTACCTACCCTCATATCAAAGGAGGGTTACATATTAGGGCAAAAATGCACAAACATAATTTCTATCATTAGATCTGTGACCTAATAGTGAACAGTCTATATTTACTATGAAATTACAATATTTTACAATATATTTTTAACAAAATTTTGCTTTGGGGGCACTGCCCCCGAACCCCTACTAAGGGGGATCCAAGTATGGTCATCATCCCCTTTGCACCCCCATAGTGACCCTAGTAGGGGGAGTTGCCCTCCCACACCCCCTATCGAGAACTGGGCATTAAAATAAGATCAGGCTCTACTATCCAATAGAAATGAAGGTATGAATGAACATGCAGTACAAATATGAATAAAAACAAACATGTACATAAGTTGAATCTAGAGTAGTAGTAGTTGGTAATGAATTTGAATAGTGTAGGATGATCAATATCAAGACATCACAATGTTAAATATGTGATGTAGAGTTTAGAAAGATGTAACCTGGTAATCAAAATTGTGTATAGGATGGCCCCAAATGGGTGAATGTATCAAATAAAGAACCTGTGTATCTATGTATATACCGCCCATAAGTAGATACCACCAAATCTAGATCTATGTATTGGACCTAGGTCCTCTAAGTATTTGTGAACACTCAACAAGAACAAGTGAAACATGTATGTATGATAAAAACCAACTATACTGAGATAACTAGCATATGTAGTGCCTAAAAAGTATAAGAAGCGTAAACACGGAGATGCATAAAATCTATAACTTTTATTTTTTGAGTAAATATTTGAATGTTTTTATGTTTTTGAAATATTATATTATTTGTATATTTTCTGTATATAAACAATGTACAAAAAACATGAATATGAAACTATATACAAGAAGTAAGAAATAATGAAACAAAGTACAAGAAAGGAGGAACATACTAACCAACGAGTCTCATGAGAGACTCACTATCATTGTGGTATGTGTCAAATAAAGGAATAATAATCGTGTGTGTTGTGTGAAAAGGTAATCGAGGTCCTATAACTTATTGTAATGAGTGATCTATAGCTGGTACCACCTATGGAGTGGTAATAGGAATCTGTGAAGCTGACTAGGGTATCCCATGAACTGTAGGGGTCTTAGGGAACCTATCTGGTAGAAGATGTTGTAGTTGGCATGGGTGCCCTGTGTGTTTCAAATTATTTTCTGATCATTTCTTAATTTGTAAGCAAGTAATAAAACTAGTAATAGGGTGTGTAAAGGGATAACTGATAAAGGTGTGCACATGATCCATACGATGATGGGAACTCCTCTTTGTCTTGGGAAGATGACCTGCAATAAGAGAGAACTAAAAAAGGGAGTTGTTAGATGGATGGTTGAGTGGACTACCTAACATGAGCTATATTCAAGAAGTGTGAGCTTACTAGGAGGCTATCAATCCACTATTTATAACAATTAAGTTGATTTAGATGAAAATAAAGAATACTTGCATTCAATAACTAGAAAGTAAATGCCTGTAAGATGAGATGAAAGTAAATTGCTTATTAAATAAAATGACTAAATATTGCTAGAGTAGTTCAATAATCATACTAAGATAGTTGGGGTTGGGTTCAAAAAATTAGAAAAGTCTTTATGAATGGGTAAGAACATAAAAATCAAGGTCTAGTTGGGGTCAAGGGGGTGAAAATAACTTGTTATTTTCTATCATAGTGACCGTCAATGGTTGGGTGAACCATCGATGGTTGGGTGACCGTTGATGATTGAGGTGACCATCAGTGGTTGGGTTAACCATCAACGGTTGCCTGTGAAATTTTGGAAATGTTCATAAAAGTGATGACAGATTGGGTAATTGGTCAAGCAAAAATATGTTATGGATCTGAAAGATGGAAAATAAGATAAAGATAGGTATGGATAGGGTAGGGAGGTTATAATGAAATAGATCAAAGAAAACAAGCACGAGATACTTATAACTTGATGGCGGGAGGTTGAAGCAATTTGGCGAGAGTGACAGTACTTTGGCCTTTGAAAGTGATTCCAATAGAGATTCAGGTCTCCATTGATGTTGTTTATTTGTTGAAGGGATGCTAGATACCTATATCCAAGATGTTTGGGTATGGATTGTTGGATTCATTTCTCCTCCTACTTCTTTCCATTTATAGGATGAAGTTACTAAATATGCAGGAGGAAGTTGCTAATTGTGAATGAGGATAAATTTGCCATTTACGATGCTTTAAAGCTTGTTAGCATCTCATAAAGAAAGTTGTTAAATATAGTGATGTTTATCTCGTATAACTGGTAATGCTTTTAAAGCAGGCTTAGAGGACCTCACCATCACTGATCAAGCTGATTGTCGATGATTAGGCTAATCATCGATGATCAAGGGTCTAGATAAAAATAAGTTAAAATGGGGTGAATTAGAAAGTTAAGTTAGTAAATGAATAAATGGGCTAAGTCAACTAGGTGGTCAACTAGCTTTAGGGTTAGGTAGGGGTTCTAGGCATTTCAAAGTCTAAAACTGTGTAGTTTTTTAGTGTCTACATTTTGCCTTTTTTTGTTATGTGGCTTTGAATTAATAAGATGTAAAATAAAATTTGATTGTTAGTCAAGGTCTAGTTGTCCTTAGTAGGGGAGGAGGTGTTCCCCCTCAAATCGAGAGTCGATGAGGCGAAAGCAAAATTAGGTCAGGGTTTGATAAATAGTAAAGGGTAAGTCACGAGGTGGGTAACACAAAATGGGTTAGGTATTTGAAACACAAACTTGCACAAAAAATGTGACTAAGTGTAATAGTCAAGATCATGTAAAGACTAAAGTTGCCAATATTGATAAAAATAAGGTCAAGTTCTAGGGAGACATATGATAGGGTAATCGATCTATAACATTGGTCAGAGCTGATCGAGTCAATCCTATCAAGTCATCTAGATAGGGTCAGCATTGTTTACAGGTATCTAGGGTAGGAAGTACTCCCATAAAATAACATAAATGGTTTGGTTGTGCATGAGGTGGTATGAATTTTAAAAGTTCAACATGGTAAGGTAGGTCGATGTGATTAAAATGATCAAGGCAAGGTCATCTCAAAATATGCGAAAGTCTGGGTAAAAAATGGTCGATGTCGAAGGTGGACATGATCCAAAGTGTTGATCAGAGAAGGGTAATTCTCGATAGGTCAAGTTTGGGGTTGGTAGAATGTAGGTGATCTCCTAAAAGGTTAACACCTAGGTAGGGTGTCTTGAAAATTTTGAAAAGGGTGTGACCCCAATCGTCAATGGTTAGGGTTTGCCTTAGGTTCGATGGTCACCCTGACCATTGATGATAAGGGAAAACCCTAAAAAACTGAGATAATAGTAAAAACAAGAAATTATTTTCACCATTATGACTTTTGGTAGTTTGTTCTCTTGTAAAATTATGAATTTTATTGATTTATTTGCACACTTACTAAGGTGGAGTGTTGTGATTGATTGATATCATGTGTATGAGGAAATTAAAGGTTGACCAGATGGAGGGTGGACGAAGGCACGACTGAGCAGTAAGAAGAAGGGTCTGACCACATCAATGATCATGAAATGAGGTAGGTGTTATTTTGAAATGATTATATAATTGAATTTGTTGTGTTGTAGGTGCATTGTAGTTAGTGTTAAATGATTTGGGTAGGGTTTTGAACTGGTTTTAGGAGAAATGATGCCCTAGTTTTAGGTTTTATTGAATTAGGCAAATGTGTGGATGAATTTAATAGTTGGATAGTGGTGTAGGTTGGGAATGGACTGTAGATGAGTTTTAGGTAGGTTATTAATGGGAGGTAGTTATTTTGTGGAGGTTTTTGAGGTATAGGGTTTGAGGGTTATGTCACCGATGGTCACACAAAGTGACTATCAGTGGTTCAACCCAACCGTCAATGGTCGAACCGAAGGGTAAAAAGATCCTAAAGGACCATCGATAATTCAATGAATCATCAACGATCGAAGGATTGGGGGAAAGTTGTTGTAAAAGGTGGAAAATGAGTGAAGAGATTTTAAAGTTTTGATTAAAATTTGTAGAATTGTGTTAAAGTAGGAATGTTAAAAATGTTTAAAACTTAAAATGGTTAAAGGGATAGTTGGTAAAATTGTTAAATGGTTGTAAAGGTTAAAGTCGGTCAAAATTGTGTAAATTAAAATTGTAAAAGCGGTAAAGTGGATTAAGTTGTTGAAAGTGTTGAAGTTATTAAAGTGGATTAAAGTTGGAAAAGTGGTGCCAAATGTGCAAATGGTGGTAAAGGGGTGACATGCTGGAAGATATGTTGATAGTGGTAGTAAGAAAAAAAGGTATAGATTGGATAAGGGGTCGATGAGTGGAAGTTATCTAATAGAAATGTTTTCGGTGTTCAAAATGATCTTTGAGGGTTGGTGTTGAAAGTTAGGGCAATTATTTATGAGAGATGCACATTGTGTGTGAGGGATAGGTTTGGTTAGTTATTAGAGGTAATATAATAGATGTAATAGGTGAGGTTAGAATAGGTTAAAAGAGATAGGTGTATATTGGTAGTTAGATTGATGTAGAAAATGAAGTATGCATGTTAATATTGTTGTTTTACAGGCTCGTGACCAAATTCAGATGAAGGACCGAGTCCCTAAGATATTTTTTGAGGTCCATGATGGGATGACGGATGACGAGTGGAGACGCATGGAGGAGGTTGGCCTAGGGTCCATGAGACATTGTCAACACCTGTTGTGGGATACGATTATGATTATGGCTCTCATCGAGAGATGGGATCCAACCATGAACACATTTATACTATGATGGGAGAGATAATTATCATCCTAGAGGATATTCAGTGGATCACATGGCTACCCATTCGAGAGGAGCAAATTTATCACATAGAGAGTGAGGAGAGAGACTACTTAATGAACCTGATCTATGTAGCAAAGAGGGTCCAATCCAGATATCATGCAGGTGGTGTTTGTTATGGGCCACTATACTAGAGGGCTCTTGAGGATCGATGTTTATTGACTATGATGATGATGGGGGTGTCTTGTTTTGCAATACTAGATTTGAGCAACAGTTGATTCCCTTATCTACTTTTAGGAGTATTAGGGGAGATGTTATTAGGGAGGACTATGTTTGGGTGGGCCCAGTGTTATTAGTACATATTTACAAAGAGCTATGGGCCTTTCGAGCATGTAGGGGTGTGAGGTTAGCATTAGGTTTGTGTTCCATTACTAGGGATATGAGCACATATGATTTTTGAGACCCTTGGGACTTCCACAGGATGGTTATGCTCTGACAAACTACAAAGTGGGCTTCATGAAGTGATGAGGAGATTATGCATTGACAAGGTTAGGTGGTGGTACCAAGAACATAGAGTGGTTTAAGGATGTTTTTCAGGGTTTGGTAGTGGGAAACATAGTGTGGATGGTGTATGTGAGTTGGCCAAGGTGGGCAGCGTATAACTACCACACACTATCATTGCTGAACTAGCACTGGATTTATAGGAGATGGGATGGTGAGATTGAACTTATCCTGTCCAATCGAGTTTGGAGGTAGTTTGGCCTCATGTAGGTGATCCCACTAGATTTTCCATGATACAAAAGGGAGGATGTTAAGTGCTTTCTCTTAGATCCATAACAATAGGATGTTATTTTAGACCATGATGAGTTATCAGTGAGAGTTGTAATAGATGATGTAGGTATTGCAGATGATTATGTAATGTGGTACTAGGCCAAATATGTAGTGGCTAATTTTGGATGGGGTGATAGGGGTAGTAACCCATGGATGTGGATCCTATTGGGGCATCGACATAGGATAGATAGGTGACAATAGTACTAGTAGTGGCATTGGCTTAGATTACCAGCTTACAAGGATAGGTGGCTACTTTACAAGGTTAGGTGGCCACCCTGATTGGAGAGTGAGATTAGGTAAGGATCTCTCTTGGCTTAGTGATATAAGAAAGAGATTTACTAAGATAGAGGGCAGGAGTGGCTACAATAGCAATATGAGGACCACCTGATATAGTTCTAAGGACATGGTACTTAGCCACCGTTGAAGAGTTGAGATATTAATAGGTGATAGTGCTATTGTAATTGCCATTAGATATGAGATATGGAGAGTATAGGGCCAGTTTAGCAGGTGATCCATCTATAGCTACTCTAGGATAGTGGGTCTTGATAGTGGGGTAGGCAAGGATATGTGGGAGACCAACATTAGATGGTAGTGTAGGTGCATGTGTAGATGGAGCCAATGGTAGTGGTGCAGGTGGTAGTGGTTTCAATGCCCCAGGGGCTTGATAGTACAAGGTTTGTCATGCTTGAGATATATGTACATTGCTTTGATATTGGCCTACACACTGATGACATGAGATGCATATGAAAGAGAGAGACACGTATATATTTGTATATGTATTACTTTATTGATGACATGATGTATATGTTGATTATGTTAATATTGGGATGTTATTGATGTTTATGATGACATGATGTTTATATTGATTATGTTTAGATGTTTGACATGTTATTGATGTTTATGAGGTTTATTATTATTATGTTATTGATCTTTATGATGATGACATTAGTTTAGGCATGCATGATTATAGATATAAGATGAGTGTAGGTGTTGTTCATTTGATATATATGATATATGAGTATGGATGGTTATGATTATTGTCATATAATGATGTTTTTGATGATATTATGATGGCATAGATGATATATACATGATCATGTTTATGTTAAATAAGAAGATGGGATATGGTATAGATGCTACATGGTTTTTATTTGGTAGATATGATGTGACTTATGAATATTTTTCATGTTGTATTTGGTAAATGGTAGATGGCATAGTTTATTTTATTTATTGATATAATGTGGTTTGTAGATGTAATTATAGATATGTGGTTATTGTTATGGATGTGGTTTATGGAACGTATGGCTCATTAGTTTTAATGTTTGCAAATAATAATGGTAGGATGCTCATGCCCCATTCTCTATGAGATGATACGTGGACCTGTGGTTTAGTCATGTGATGATATTTTAGTAGACAATATGGTTTTTTTTGTGTTTTGATAGATATGATGTTAAAGCTTATAGCTGATTTATGTGATGGTTACTTTATGGATAACGTGTTTGTTCATAGACATGGTCAAATATAGGATGGTTTGGATGGTGGTTTTTGATGATATGGTTTGTGATATGATTGTAGATAGTTGATAAGGATGTTCTTGAGGATGGGATTGATGTTTGGGTATGTAGAGAGGATATGGGTCATAATGGTGTAATGTATAAGGATTAGTGCAGTGAAGAAAAGGATGTTTTGAATGTGTGGGTATAATATGTGATATGAGGAGATATAATGTAAGTGTACGTAACAAACTAAATGTGGGAAAGGGATAAGAATTATGAGACACACGTCTACATGAACTAATAATGATAGGGTAATCAAAATGCATGAAGTGTTTAATGACAAAGGCCTAATAAAACTGAAGGTGGATGCAAGTTAATGAATATAAGCCTTTTGCATGCTTCGCATGAGCATGCTTTAAGCGAAAAATAAGGTATCATGATCACTTTGTGTCAAGTAAGCTCATAGTCCCTTTATTTTAGAGAGTGTAAAAAGGGAAAGTAGGTGATAGGTAGATGGTTGAATGGGAAATAAGTAATGTAATAACCTGATGTGGGTTAGCTTGCCCCTTCTATAGGTGACCAAAGAATCGTAATAGACAAGTCCATGCCATAATATAATGTGTAGACTGATTAATATGAGAAGTCTACTAATGTCATATGTAAAAGCCGATTATGGCTTGCTTGCTTTAATTTTGACATTGGGTTACTTGTTGCTTTTGTTGTGTTGATAGGTTGGTGAAGCTAATCGATACGAGAAGCTTCAAATGTTTGTTTTTGATAAACAAAACTTAGCCATTCTTCAAGGGAGTGGTCTAAAGTTGGATTTTTATAGCTATCCTTCAATGGAGCAGTCTATCTTTAAGCAATGTAATTGTTGGGCAGTTGTCCTTCAAGGGAGTAGTCTGTAATGATAGAGATATGGACCCAAGTGATATTTTGGTATGCCAATTTGATTTTGAATGCTAGTTTTATACATGGACAAGTCTATTTAGGCTTAAATGTCTACCTTGATGGAGGCAAGACTTTTAGCACAAAAGGATAATGATGGACGAGGAAAAGTGGTTTGAAAGACAACTGATCATGGGATTCCATCTGATTAGAGATGAAAAGTATCCATGACAACCATGCCATAGATAGATTCATGGTATCCATGCTTAGGATGAGGCTATAACTATGATGGATAATCACATGGTCCTATATTTTAATCAATTATTCTTAGGAGGAATAGGGATAGGTAGGTGAAGGGAAGTGAAAATCTTGTAAACCAAGGGATGAGCTTAAGTTAGACACAAAGGTGAGCTCGATCCTTGTTTTAACAATAGAAAGGATAGAGATGTGAAGCATTGAGAGGCTCAAGTTCTGGTGTGCATTCAAGAGAAGACAAATTATAAACTCTTGATCCATACTTATGGGTTATGATGTAGGGTCCAAGCCAATTGAAAGCAAACTTGCCTCTTTTGCTTTTATTCATATTAATTACATGTTGGTTTTCCTTAAGGATGAGGTCTTTGATATTAAATTATTTATCTTTTGGGTGTTTGTTGTAAGTGCACTTGATTCATTCTTGATAGACATGAAGATGATTAAGCACGGTGAGGCGATGTTCATCAAGGAGTTCAAGTCATGCGAGATGTTCTTGATGATAATTACTCTCATAAAGGATCTTATGTAAAGATATGTGAATCTAGACTTTGAAAGGAAAGACCACCTCTACTCTTAAGATGAGAGAGAAAGGGGTAGCACCTGTAGAGGTTTGAATGCTAGTGAAACAGGCCCATAAAGCAAAAGGGATGTGCAAGTGCCAATCCTGACCTAAAGCACTTACTACTTTGGTTAGCATTTCGGTAAGGGTTTTGTTAGAATCTTTTGTTTGTCTATTTGCTTGAGGATGATAGGGAAAGGAAAAGCTTAACTTGATACCAAAATCATCATAAAGCGCTTGGAATTTCTTATTTTTAAAATATTTTCCATTATCAGTGATGATCTTATGAGGAACACTGAAGCATCAGATTATATGGTGATTGATGAAATCGATAATCTTTTCAGCTTTAGTTGAGATTAGAGGAATGGCCTCCACCCACTTGGTGAAATATTTGGTAGTGGTAATGATAGATTGATGTCATTATCAAGAATGAGGATTGATTTTCCTAATACGATCGAGACCCCATTATGAGAAGGGCCAATCGTCTTTGGATACTTGAAGGTCATGGGCTGGTGCGTGATATAAATTAGCATGTTATTGACATTTGACACACTTGTTTACATAATCACAACAATCTTGATTGAGGGTGGGCTAGTAGTAACCAAGGTGAAGGATACATTTAGTGATAGTGAGGCCACTAAAATGTCCCCCATAAATTCTGCCATGCATTTCCTTGATAGCATGGGAAGCCTCATGACTACACAGATAATAGAAAAGGAGGCCATCGAAGCCACATTTATAAAATATTCCCCCTAGTATGGTGTAATGAGAAGTACTTTGAACAAAGGATATTCAGGCATTCCTTGAAAGGTTGGGAGGAAGAATGTTGAGGTTAAGGTAGTTAAAAGTTTGGTCATACCAAATGCTGGAAGAAGATGCTTCCACACTATAAAAGGTGGGAAGGTTAGAATAGATATATGAGGATGTCATAAAGTGATGGATGGTAACAAATAGTTTATATTTCATAGGTTGGGATGGAATTTGGGAAGCCAGGGAAGCCATTGTATATGTGAACTTTTTGGTAGATCAAGGAACCGACTGGATAAGGTAAAGATCAAATGATGCTAAGAGCATATCTATGAGTTGTTTGTACTTCAATAGGACATCATTTTTATGTTGATAATATTCATTAACTTGGTTGATCATAAGTTGGGAATCACCAAAGATACTGATTGTTTTAACCTCTAGGGCTAGAGTGGTTTGGAGACCTATGACCAGGGCTTCATACTCAGCCACATTATTGGTGCATTCAAAGTCAAGATTAAAGGAAAGAGTAAGAGGTTTCACATTAAGGGGAATGAGAATAACTCTGGCACCCCCACCACCTTAGCATTTTGAGCCATCGAAAAACATGGTCATTTGGTAGGTGGGTTCCTCCTGAAAAAGAGTTGCAATGGACTCATCAAGAAATGCAAGAGGAAGCAATTGATTGTCTAGTAGAGGAGCTTCAACCAATTAATCAGCGATGACTTACCCTTTAATGGATTTTTGATGAAGGAACTCAAGATCAAATTTAGCTAGGAGCATGAGCCACTTAGCCATATGTTAGTTTTGGTATGGTTTAGAGTGCATATACTTGAGTGGGTTGGTGTTAGTGATGACATTGGTTTTGTGATTAAGAAGGTAGTGATGGAGTTTAGAGGCCACAAAGACTGAGGAGAGGCAAAGTTTCTTAGGATGAGTGTATCGAGTCTCATATTCTATAAGTGTGCAGTTGATATAGTAGATGACTTGCTCTTTATTCTATTCATCACGATGAGTGTGCATTACCCCTAAGGAATGGTCCATGGCAGATATATAAAGGCAAAAGGGTTAGTCTTCTTTAGGAGGAATAAGAACAGGTGGAGAAAGAAGGTACTCCTTGATTGAATCAAAGGCTTATTGAAAGTCCTTAGTCCACTTAAAGAGGTGTCTTTCACTAGGAGATGGTGAAAGGGTTGACATCTATCTGAGAGCTGGGAGATGAAGCAATGAATGGATTAGAGCTTCCCTTGCAGGCTACGGAGTTACTTAAGGTTGGTTGGAGGAGGCATTTCCAAGATCACTCAGACTTTGACAGGGTCTATTTTGATTCCTTGAAGAGAGATGATAAAGCCAAGAAGTTTTCCAGATAAGACCCCAAAAATACATTTATTGGGTTTGAGCCTAACATGATAATGGATTATTCGATCGAAGATGATTGTGAGAACGGTTAGGTGATCTTTATGATGTTTGGATTTCCCAAAGATATCATCCACATACTCTTCTATAATTTTATGGATGAGATCATGAAAGATGTAGGTCATGGCACACTGATAGGTTGTTATAGCATTCTTTAGACCAAAAGGCATGACCTAATAATAGAAGGTTCCCCATGGGGTGATAAAAGAAGTTTTATGTTGATCTTTGGGGTCAATAAAGATCTGATTATATCCTCAAAAACCATTCATGAGAGATAACATCTTATGGCTAGTTGTAAGATCCCACGAGTTGGTTGATGTGCAATAAAGGAAAGTCATCCTTTGGAAAAGCAAGGTTGAGGTCATGAAATTCGATGCAGAGGTGAAGTCCCCCTGTGGGCTTGGTGATGAGAATGATGTTAGAAACCCATTGTGGATAGTCAATGGGTTGAATGAAATCAATGGATAAAAGGCACTGAAGTTCTTCTTTCACAAGAAGGGCTATGTGAGGATGCATCCTACGAAGCTTTTGTCATACTAGCTTAACCTCTAGATGGGTGACAATGTTTTAGAAGGTAATAAAAGGGTCAATTCTAGGCATATCCTGATAAGACCAAAGTAAATGCTATGATATGATCGTGAAGGAAAGAAGGGTAATCTTGTTGCTCCATGGAATTCAAAGATTGGTTGATTTTGATGATATGGGGGTTATCCAGAGTACCCAAGTTGACATCGATAGTAGATTCATTTAGCATGGTTTGATTCTCAGGAGGAAGGGATTTATGAACAGAAGAATCCCTCACATGAAGGTAGGTGAGAATGGAATCATCACCCTGATGTTGGATGGTGTTGATGGTAGGAGAATCTCGCTCTATCATTTTAAGATGGATGAGAGGAAGGGTTTTAGTTTAGTCTCCCTTTTGATAGGTCGGTAGGGCTAAACTAATGGTATTGATCAAAACACATTATATGGGATGATATCAAAGTCTTCAATATTTGGTGGTGGTGGGGTTGGTGAAGATGTAACATCCTCATCAGTGGTGGCAATGGGTTTTGGTGAGGTGGGTTCTTCTAGTGGCATAAACCCAAAGCCAAATAACTCATAAGGTTTTTGAGTTTTGATTATGGGTAACTCATGAGGTCCCTATTCATAAAGGCCAAGGCCAAACCCCTTTTAAGCACACATATAAAGGTAAGCTTTGGCAAAGGTTGGTTTGTTGAGGTAAAAGAAGTTGGAGGTGAATGGTCGAATAGACGGAGTAGCGATGGAAGTGAGAACTGGCTGATCAAGTCCCCCATGGATGAATTTTTTTAATTATTGGTAAGCCTGAAAGGGATGATGGTTTTGATGTTGGGATCATAGGAAGGGTCATGTTTGAGATTCCCATACTCTTATGGAGTAGGGAAAGCATCCAAGGCTAAAAGATGATACTCCCCAAGTGAGAGACATTGGAATGTGGATTCCAATGGGTCCTCTATGAGGATCTGGAAAGATGGGATAAATGAGCTAATTGAAGCCTCATCAACATTATGGGTGGGAGTGTTATGGGTTTTGGCTAGCGGTGAGATGGTGTTATTAGTAGTTGATTATGGGTGGATGAGGGAGGAATAAGAACATCATTAGGCCGATATGTCATGTTGCAAGAGGCAAAAGGACTAGGGTCAACTTTGATGGTAATGACTTGACCTTTGTGCTCAAATTTGACACATTGATGTAAGGTAGAAGGGACACAACTCATGGCACGGATCCAAGGGTATTCGAGTAACACATTGTATTAGAACTTGCCCTCATAAAATAATTTTGGAGGTGTAAGGTCTCAAGCGAATATGGAGGAGCACTGTCCCCAAGGTAGTGGCTATGGTATCATTGAAAGAGTGAAGAACTGTTGTGTTTTCTGACATGATGTTCTTGGGCAACTGAAGTTGGTCATAAGCATGGGAGGAGATAATGTTGATGCTAGCTCCTCTATCAATCATCACCCTTTTGATGTGGATTTGATTGATGTACATAGTACTGAAGAGGGGAGGATATAGATCCTAATAATGAATAGGAGGTATTTCAATATCTTAAAAAGTGACAAAGGCAAAAAGTTGGAGGGTTCTAACAAAAGGTGTAAGAGGTTGAGGGTCATTTGGTTGAACCTCTATACATTGCAGAGCCTTTATCAATGCCTGATGATGGTGGGGTTAGGTGTTGATTAGTTCATAAAGGCTCATCTTCACCGATGTCTGGTGAAGTTATTTTAACATGATACGTTGGATGGATTCAGAATGGTTGGAGGGAGAGGGTATTAAGATGGACAATTTGGTAGTTGTGGTATAGGTGAAGGTGTAGGTGTTTGGGTTTGGTCAGAGGGCTAAGGGGTTGAAGGGTATGTCCATGGAATGGACATTTTGGCTTTTCTCTTATTCTTTTGTTGTGTCTGAGATCAGATAACCATATGAATAATGTGTATAGGGGGGATTTGTTAGGTTTGATGGTTGCTTCATTTCCTCCTCTTCACTCTTAGGTGGGAGTGATAGAGTAAGTAAATGTTGGGTAGGTTGAGTTGATGGTAGGATTGGTAATGGGGGTAAGATAGGTTCATCTGATAATAAATAATCCTCATTATATAGGCTATGAATGAGTGCTTGGAGATCTTTGCAGTTCTTCGTGTCATGTCCTGGTGCCCTATGGTATGCACAAATCAAGTTATCATTGGACCAGAAGGGTTTGGTATTAGATGGGTAGAATGGTTTGATAGGTGGTAAGATAATGGGTGAAGTTTGAAACAACCTTTGTAGGATGGTTGAATAAGATTCATTCAAAGGTGTTGGAGGTGATGAGTTTATAGCTTTAGGGATGGGAGCCTTCTTAGAAGTAGTTTTCACCTTAGAAGTTGAAGGTGGTGGAATGGTTTTAGTTGGTGGTTGGGGTTGCTTAGTTATGGTTTGTTTTTGGGTAAATGATTTGAAAGTGAAAGATTTAGATGATGAAGGGTTGGATATAGGTGGGAAAGTAGAGGTAGATAAGTTAGTTAAGAATGATGGGGAACTAGATGGTTTGATGGGTGTGGACGTAGGTAGAGAAAAGGGAGATGGTTTACTAGAGGAAAAATAGGTAACCAGGATAGTAGAAGGATGGGGTCCTAAGATAGAGGGTAAGTGGGAAGGAGGTGGTATGGGTCTAGTTTGAGGTTGAGGTTTGGCCAACTTTACCTTCTTAATTGGTTTGGTTGGGGGTTTCTTTGGTGGACTAGATGGAGTTAAGTCCAAATTCAAAGAGGGGTGAGTTCGAATAGGTGTGGGAAGAATTCCTAGATTCTTGATAGGTTTGGTAAGAGAGGTATAAGGTGATTTGGCAATGTTAGATGGAGGTGGTTTGGATGGTTCACCTGTGGTTTTGGAATAAGAGGTGTTTGATGAAGAGGTAATAATGGGTTTAAGGGTGAATTCAAGTGAGGTTGAGGATTTGAATTTGTTTTGATAAGGGAGACCAAGATGATGCCAAAAGGTGGATTTATCAAAGTTTGGTTGGGAGGTGAATTCTAGACTTTGGATTGGTCGAGAAAAGGGCTTGTAGATGGGCTTGGTTCCTCGGTCATTGGTTTCAAAAATTAAGCCCTTAAGTGGAGAAGAGGGAATGGTTCCTTTGTCCTTGTTCTTGATGGGAGGTTCCAAAATTGGTGATTGGGTGGATGAGGTAACCTTCTCTTGTGAGATGGTTTCCAAAGAGGGAATGGATGGTTCTATGATGGGTATAGTGTCCTCAAGTAAAGGAACGAACATGGTTGCTTCCTTTGTTTGGGTGTCCAAAGGAATGGAAGGTGGCTCTACCACTTCAATGGGTGGAGTGGAAGAAATGGTTAAAGCAAAGGTTGTCTCCTTTGGTGTTTACATCAAAGGAAAGGTAGATAAAGCTAAGGTTTCATTAAGTGAAGAGAGAGGGGTGGTTGATTCCTTTGTTTAGGTATTCGAAGGAATAGAAGGTGAGTGCACTACTTTTATAAGTGAAATGGAGGAAGTAGTGGTTGAGGTAATGGTCTCCTCGACAATGGACTCACTAATAATAACATTGTTGTATGTGCCTCATGAGAGTGAGATGATTTTGGTTTGTTGTCATGGTGATGGGTGGAAGGAACATGATTGGGAAAAGGTTTGTAGAAGATGTCAAGGGATTGATTAAAAGGTGCATTGGGATTATCAAATGCAAGTTCTCCACTGTCAATTATGCTTTGGACCAGACTTTTGAAGGTATTGCATCTATTGATGTCATGTCCAATAACTTGATGAAAGGCACAATGGCCATTCTCATTGTACCAACCAAGCATGGGGTGAAAAACATCAAATTATTGGGGTGGTTTGATAGGTGGAAGTTGGATGATGTTAGCTTTAAGCAATTTGTCCAAAAATGAAGCATAAGACTCCCCTATGGGAGTATATTGTTATGGAGGGGCTCAATTTTGGTTTCGGCTTTATTGGTAGGAAGGGTTAGAGGAATTGGTTTGATGGGGTTGGTTGCCAGTTGGTGGTGGAGCAGTTTTTAAGATAACTAAGTTTGTAAATGATTTTATTTTGGTATTGGGATGGTTGGATTGGTTAGTGGTTTTGGTGGAGGGAGGGTCATTGGATTTAAAGCTAGAATTTTTATTCCATAGTTTCAATTTCCCTTCGTCAATGGCTCAATTTTCAAGTTTACGTGCCATGGTGAATGCCTCATCAAAAGTTCTAAAACTTTGAACTTGAAGAGTGGGGATAATATGTTTGGCAACTTTGAGAGAAAATCTCAATCAACTCAAGTTGGAGTAAGGAGAAAGAAAGTTGGTTGACAAGACCTCTCCATCTGGCTATAAAATTGATAATTGATTCATCATCAAATTACCTAATAGAATAGAGGTTGGTAATAGAAACCTATTTAGATATATTTACTAAGAAGTGCTCTAAAAAGATTTAGGCTAGTTGGGAGAAGGAAAAGATGGAGTGCTTGGTGAGAGCACTATACCAATCAAGGACTAGTCCTAATAAAGACATAGGGAAGGTACAAAGGAGGAGAGCATCATCATATGTGATCAAATAACAAGAATGACAAAATGCTCTCAAATCTTGTTGGGGGTCCTCCTTACCTTGGAATTTGGAAAACTTGGGTAATTCCCATTGAGGAGGATAAGAATGGATAAGAACAGATGGATGGATGGGTTCATTATAGATTTGATCATAGGATAAAAGGTTATGAGATCCAAAGATAGATGATTCTAGGTTGGTCATTTTGTCCATTAACATCTGGACCAAATCTATTTGGGGTTGGGAAGCTACATAATTAGGTGGTAAGCTTTATTAAGGTTGGGTGCCAACAATGTATTGGTAAGTAATAAAGGGTGCTGAAGAAGCCACATATTGGTAAGCGATCATAATAGGTTAGGATGGTGCCACATAAGGGTTGATTGGCACAAATGGTTGGGTGGAAAGTGCTATGTATCCTTATGGGTTAGAAACATATGGGTAAGATGTCATGGGTACTTGTTGAGGGGGTTGATATGGGTTGGTTTAGAGGTATGGATGTAGATTGGGTTGGAGGTATGAAAGTGCTAGTTACTTGGTGGTGGGTGGTAACTCTAGTGCTAATAGGTGGTTGTGTTTGAGGTATGGAAAGTACCAAACTCTAGAGTGGGGTAGAAATTGGTGGGTTGGTTGAAATAAGGGTAATGGTAGAAATAGGGGTAGAAGATACCCCCATGATAGAAGGAATATAGGTGACAAGAGGTAAAGTTGATCTAATGTTGGAGGTATTGGTTGGGGTAGTAGGTGTTTGGTTATTGGTTGGGATGTTGGATGGAGTTTGGAGAGTGGTAGTAGGTGGGATATTGGAAGAAGAAGAGGCTTGAACGAGCATTGGTTGGGTTGAGGTAGCACCCAATAGAAGATGGGAAGGCATACCATAGTGAAGATCCATAAGAGGAATCGAAGTAAACAAGGTATGATTAGATAAGGTGTTTAGGTAATGTTGAAGAGCCATGAGGTTGTTATCGAGGAAGGCTATGAAATTTGGATCAGCGTCAACAACAATCAAAGGCCTGGTAGGAGGGGGAGAAAAATGAGGGGAACCCTCAACATCAGAGGTATACTCTATGGAGGAAGAAGAAGAAGGTGGTTATTGGTTGGTTTGATTCCCAACTGATGTCTAGTAAAGATCATGAGAGGAAATAGGAGATAAAATGATGAAACTCGCACCTCAAACAAAGAGAAAGTAAAAGAAAATAACTTAAGGAAATCAAACATATACTAAAGTGTATTTAACAACCTAGGGTTATTTTTAAATCGCTTTTGGCTTATGCCTCAGAGAGTGTGAAGAGGAAATTTGGTTTGTAGATCAGGTACTAAAGAGGAAATCTAAGGTTGGTTTCAGGTTATGTTTAGGTGCTCAAGAGAGAAATATGTTTTGATCTTTAGTACATGGCTTGGTATTGGAGCCTACCCCCTCACTTCACACATCGCAGTGATAAGGGTGTCAGGTGCTTAGCCAAGATATACTAAATTTTAGAGTTTATACTCAACCAAAGATCTGAGTTGGTTATCCCCTTGGTAATGACCTCCAAGTAGGATTGTTAGGAGAGGATAAGGTTTACTGCTAGGTGATGAAATCCTAGTCAAGCCTTGTCTCGAGTATGTTCTGATGTGTTGATTGATTATGTGGTTTGGATAAATGTGTGATAAAAATAGTGAAAACTATGATTAATTACTTTGCCTTTAAGTTACTAGATGAACTAAAGCATGCAATCAATAAATGTATGTAAAAGATTTATTTTAAGCCTAAAATAAATTTTAGATTTCATTCGATGAGCATACAATAAAGGAAGAAAAATGGATGCTAGGTCCCACTGGGCATACCAAAATGTTTCAGATTATTTTTCGCTCATTTTTTAATTTGGAAGCAAGTAATGAAACTAATAATAGGGTGTGTAGAGGGATACCTAATAAAGGTAAGCATGTGATCTAGACAATGATGGGAACTCCTCTTTGGCTTGAGAAGATGACCTGCAATAAGAGAGAACTAGAAAAGGGGGTTGTTAGATAGATGGTTGAGTGGACTTCTTAACATGAGCTAGATCCAAGAAGCATGAAAATAATAGGAGGTTGTCAATCCATTATTTATAACAATTAAGTTGATGTAGATGAAAAGAAATAATACTTGCATTCAATAAAAAGAAAGTAAATGCTTGTAAGATGAGATGAAAGTAAATTGCTTATTTTAAAAAAATGATTAAATATGGCAAAAGTGGGTCAATACTCATGCTAAGATAGTTGGGGTCAAGTTAAAAAAATTAGAAAAGTCTTTGTGAATAGGTAGGAACATAAAAAATAGGGTCTGGTTGGGGTCAAGGGGGTGAAAATAACTTGTTATTTTTTACCACAGTGATCGTTGACGATTGGGTGAATCATCGACAGTTGGGCTAACCATCGACGATTGGGTGACCATCAATGGTGGAGGTGACTGTCGATGTTTGAGGTGACCGTCGACAGTTGGGCTAACCATCGATGGTTGCCTATGAAATTTTGGAAATATTTAGAAAAGTGGTGACATATTAGCTAATTGGTTAAGTAGAAGGATGTTATGGATCTGAAAGATGGAAAATAAGATAAAGATAGGTATGCATAGGGCAAGGAGGTTAGAAATGAAATAGATAAAAGAAAATAAGCATGAGATACCTATAACTTGATGGTGGAAAGTTGAAGTAATTAGCCTGGGGTGATAGTATTTTGGCCTTCGAAAGTGATTCTGATAGAGGTTCAGGTCTCCGTTGATGCTATTTTTTTGTTAAAGGGACACTAGATACCTGTATACAAGATAGCTTGGACATAGATTACTGGATTTCTAGATTCATTTCTCCTCCTACTTCTTTCTATTTATAGGATGTAGTTACTAAATGTGTATGAGGAAGTTGTTAATTGTGAAGGAAGATAAAGTTGCCATTTATGATGCTTTAAAGCTTGTTAGCATCGCATAAGGAAAGTTGATAAGCTTATCTCGTATAACTAGTAATGATTTTAAAGTAGGTTTAGAGGACCTTATCGTTGATGGCCAGGCTAACCATTGATGGTTAGGCTGACCATTAGTGGTCAAGGGTCTGGATGAAAACAAGTTAAAAGGGGGTGAATTAGAAAGTTAAGTTAGTAAATTAATAGGTGGGCTAAGTCAACTAGGTGGTCAACTATCTTCAGGGTTGAGTAGGGGTTTTAGGCATTTCAACATCTAAAATTGTGCTATTTTTGAGTGTTTGCACTATGCTAAGAACTCCAAAAACTTAATAACACTGATCTTAAAAGGAAAGGGGTAGATGAACACCCTCTAGAATCTGCAACATATCTCTGATGTAGGGGTCTCTCTAATAAGGGCCTTTGTGGGAGAGTATATGTATGTGGTAACACTGTAAGATTATACTTCACCTACATTGGTGGCTCAACTGAACTATGTGGTGTACTGATTGGAACTGTGCTCAAAACTGTAACTGGTAATTGCAGTGTAACTGCTTGTGGGATAGGTAAAGGATATTCATATGAAAGACCCTCAACTATAACCATATGATTAACATGTCTATACTTGAGGCATCTGCACATAGTAGATGGAAGTGCTCGTAGTTATTGTATCTATGGCCTACCCCATAACATGTCAAATGTACTAGGTATTACTAAGAATCTAGTGGCCACATGTGTTGGACCAACCTATAATGGAAGTACAATCTCTCCAATGGAGATCTGAACATGGCCACTAAAACCATGAATAATTGTGTTGGTTTGAAAAAATTCCTACTCTAAATAACCTAAATGTTGTAGAAGTGTGATAGTGCACATGTTAATACTTGCCTCATTTTCAACCATAACACTCTATATAGGATGATGATCAATGTGGCTTGTACAAAGAGTGCATATAAATATGAATCATCATCGATAATCTCCTACTCTGAGAAAGTGATGAGTGGTCTAGCTAGTGTTATAGTTTGATACACACCAATGATATTAAGTACAAGGTGTGTATCCTCCGTACTAGTGTGATAGGATGCCGGTGGTGGATGTGCCTGATAGGTATAGTGAACACCTGAAGTGTTGCCTACCTCATTAGCTTTATGTTTTTGAAACAAATCTAAAAATATTTTCAATGCCTTAGATTTTGTTTGTTAGACTTTAGGTGCTTCTGTGGGTGTGCCCACATCAATGATGTTGTCTTCTATCAAATCCTATATCTTATGTTTCAAGTTAATGCATACGTTAATAGTATGGCTTGGTGCCCAATGGTAGTTGTAAAATGCATTAGAATCATATTTCTTTGTAAGAGGCCATGTTGTATCAACCTCTTTGATGGGAGGGAGAGCATTACATTCTAAGAGTTGTAGTACATGTGTCAAAGGTTCTAGAATATTTGTGAAAACTCTTAGTGGAGGAGATGATAAAACCAAGGGAGGAGGGGGATCCGAGTTGCATTAACTATGGCCTTTTGATCATTCTTATTTTTAGTGGCCCTTACTTTATATGGAGGCTTATTAGAACTCTTAGTAGTTGATTATGATCTAGTTGTATACTTTAATTTTCCCATAGAGAGAAGCTTGACCTCCCTTTCTTTCACTGTGTGGTATAAATTTGTGAATGTTGGAAACTTGTTGAATAAGATAGTTTCATGCAATGTTGGTAGTAAACTTTGTTTGAAATTGTCTTGGAGATCTCTATCTACCATGGGGCTAGTCATATCTACCAATATAGTTTTGTATCACAAGACAATAGGCTCATTGGATTTTTGTTAAAGTTGTGCCACTTGAGCATATGAGATCTTATCATTGATGTTGGTTGAAAAGTGTGCCAAAAACATATCTACCAATTGATTGAATGTGGTGATGGACTGATTTGAAAGATCATAGAACCACTGTAAGGCATAGTCCTTTCAGTTGCATGGGAATAACTTAGCAAGGAGACAATAATTAGACACATAGTCTAAGAATGATGTGTGGAAAGCTCGTAGATGGTGCTCTAGATCACCCTTACCATCATACAAAGTAATTTTAGTTTCCACAAATTCAAATGGCAAAGTAGCTACCACTGTGTGTTGTGCCAAAGGTCTATGTAAAAGAATATGAGAATCCAAGGTATGTGATGGCCTAGTAGTACCTTGCTCGAGATGTAACACCTTAGACTATAGATAATGAATATCATACATAAGGGATTGTATATTTGGAGAGGAAGAACTATCCATAGGAGGTGTTGCTAATTTTGAAGGTCGTCGAATTAAAATGGATTGTTGCACAAGTTGAGTTGCCCCCAAAGTAGGTGTAACAATATTGTTATTTGGGGGAGTAGAAGATTGACTATTATTGGATTTTTAAAGTTCTTTATGGACAATATTGATAAGGTCATCTTACATATATGAATGTTTGGAAATGAAATATTTTAATTGTCTCTTATCAGTTTCATTGAGTCAGTTATTGAATTCTGCCATTGTAGGTTGAGAAGTAAGAAAACAAACAATTATATATTTTGAACCTTTAAATAAATTTAATTTATGAAATATTGCAAGAATTAAATACTGAAACAAATCTAAGATTTTATAACTAATATCTGAGCATAGAAAATACAAGGATACAAACCCTAAGAGCATATAAGGTTAGATTTTTAACAACGTTCAAAGTAAGTCAGGTTCACCAAATGATTTAACTTTTTAGGGTTATGGAGTTTAAGTCCTAGGTTGTTAAAGGGGTCGAGTATAGTTTATAAATCAAGGTATAAATATGAAACAAATAAAACCACTAATTTGTAATAGAATTGACCTACTTTAACCTTTCTAAAAATAACAATAAATGATGTAAACAAGTACTTAGCTAGAAATTGACTGAGACAGGAGATCTAGAGGTTGCAAACCAGGATAAGAGTTGATATAAGTGTCACAAACAAAATCCAAGTGTCAAATCCCTTCCTAGATAGTAATGCCCTAACTAGATAGTAGTGTTAATGATGTTAGTGTCCTCCTTTTGGCACTAGTGTCCTCTGTGTAGAACTGTTATGAGCTTTTGGGTACACTTGTGTCTGAGTATGCCAAGATTTTTCTTGTGCATGAGTTCTGATTCTCAATTGGTGACCTATTTTTATTGATTTTGTATGTAAACCCTAGACCTCCACATTGTTAGGGTATATGATTGGCACAAGTAGCAAAGTGTGATGTTAGTGGGGTAGGTTGGACATCCTCAACATCATGTTGTAATGAGAGATGCCTATATATTAATACTCTGAGGAGGGATCAAATGTGATGCATTTCTCCCTACCTAAGTGTTGGTGTAAGTGCAAGTGAAGATGGTATGAGTGTTGGTTTGGGTGCTTTTGAGTGGAGCTTAAGACTAGAAACTTGTGTATTCTAAGTTTGGGATGGTTGTAGATGACTATATGCAGAAGCAAGGTATAATAGGGATTGATAACTTGATTGTGTATAATTTGTTCTGAGTTAATTTATGTTATTTCTATTTGATTTCCATCTAGTGAATAAAGGGCTAAACATCGTGTATAATTGTTCTAGTGTTTGTGTGGGTCTTAAAAGAGGTCTAAGTTGACCCTAGGTGGCTGTTGATTTGAAAAGATATCTATTGGTGGCCAAAGGCAGGAAAATGACAATAGAACCCAAACTAGGACACTAATGCCATTGGCACTATTATCCAAATTATGGTGTTAGTGTCTAGGTGACAGAACCTAAGGCACTACGGGCCATGATGCTAAAGTGAGGGTCTAAGACTACTTTAGGGATGTTTAGGGATGTGTGTAGCTTGTACGAAGGTTGGAAAATTGTCTAAATAGGCCCTAAGATATGTCTAGGGATAAGTTAGGGATGGGTGGTCTCAAGTAACACTTTTAACACTAAAGTGTCATTTTTAGATGATTACACTATGCATTTTGGAGGGAAACCTTCTTAACAGCAAACAAGGCTTTCTAAGATTTATTCAAACCAAAATAAGATTTTATTTACAATCCCATGATGTTCTTGCATTAAATAGGCATTTAGAAGGAATAAAGAGATTTAAGAAACATGCCACACCATTTGAAGTAGGTTCATTGCTATTTCCATTGCTAGACCTCAATGTAATTACGACTGCCAACTTTGATAACTCTTGTTATACCCTTCTAAAAGAGGGAGATTGTAAATGTATGTAATTTCAATGATTATTGTAAAGCTTGATATAGCTATTAGAGCACTAGATCAAGCATGATACCTTTAGAATTTTCGCTAATTTATTCACTACACTCCTATCCCTTACTACAAACTTGAACCAAGCCAACACTATTCTCCACACACTCCTATCCCTTACTAAAACCTTGAATTAAGCCAACAATTTACTCCACATTCGTTCAATGCATTTCAATTTTTAGATCTGGACCCTGTCTTAATCCATTAAACAATAGATACACCTCAATCTCTAATAGTTGTAACTTTATATTTATCTTTGGTAGCTTTGACTTTATATTTATCTTTGGTAGCTACAACTTTATATTGATTTCTGGTAGCTACAACTTTATGTAATTGTTCAACAATTCAAAAAATGTAAAGAAAATGATCTTCAACTTTCTTCCCTATGAAATTAAGACTAAGGTAGGGTCCCATGCTGGGATCTAGCTAATTATTTTTAAGGGGGTACTACTGAGAAATTATATGGGTCTTTTTCCATGTTCACTGTCCCATGATTCTTTAAATTTTGTGCAATACACGTTGCTCAGAAAAATTAACAATATTTTACTAAAAAAATTGTGTAAAAAAATAGAATAAATTTGATTGGATAGAAACTATAGTTGGTAACCAAAACAATATGAGTAGCCATGCAAATCTTCAGGCCCCTACTTCTTCCCACCCCTTAAAAGCTTCTTCGTAAACAATAATTGTTCCTTATTTTAATGTGCAAATATATTTTTAGCAGTTTTTAAACTTGTGATGATGCATGGGACCACTATGAGCAAAAACATAGAGGCAATAGCCTACAACATGGGATCCTTTTATGAGACTACCAGAAACTGCAACAAATGCCTCCTATGTTGCTTATCTTTTGGTGACTTGCCAAACTCCAACAATACTTCTGTAGATGGAACCATTTATTAGACAAAAATGTGTAAAAGTTCTGCCATACATAGAAAGAGGGCAGGGTAAATGAAATATTTGTAGTGACACATAAAATTAAATCAACAAGGATACGTGCATAGTCCACTTGTCTGAAGCGGAGGACATAAATTTCGTGGTAGTTAATTAAGGTGAATAACACTATTATTTTGAGCATTGTTGAATTTGATGACTCCATAGATGCAATAAATGCCTCAATTCAAGTGGCACTAATTATCTAGTGCCTCAGTCCAATAGGTATAGTTGTCCAACACAATATTCGAAGTAAGTATAGGCGAACACCACACTTATCTAAATATTTGTTTAGCTTAAGTGAATTCATCTACATTTTAAGATTTTGAATCGCTAGGGGCAACATGGAATTTAAATTTATTATCCCCGCAAATTCAAAAATTATTGATTGTTAGCTCTTTTGGGGACCATCTAAAACCATTTTATACTATTTTTTTAAATTGAAAAACATCCTCTATCTAAATAATTAACAATATTTTGCATTTATCCATTTACATCTTACATTCTTTCATAAAAGTAAAACGACAACCTTTACTCAAACGAAGTTATTATACAGTGTA
The DNA here is from genome assembly GCA_037957365.1 of Torreya grandis. Lineage (NCBI taxonomy): Eukaryota > Viridiplantae > Streptophyta > Pinopsida > Cupressales > Taxaceae > Torreya > Torreya grandis. The sequence goes on along the minus strand of JARHVA010000716.1, from coordinate 109,284 downwards.
GGTCCATATATCACCTAGCACGAGAAGCATTATCATTTCAACCAACAATAGGATCCTATAATTTATGAATTTGAAAGTAGCATCCCATCATTTGTCATATAAGACTAGCCAATAATTGAGTGCTTTCCCGACTAAGATAGGGGTCCCATAGAGGGAGTTGCTGCGCCTATTTTTAATGAGAGGGTGGGTCCAATGAAAAATGAAAGACATAAAAATATGAAAATTTGGAATATTTTCTTAAAATCAAGGAGCAACGAGTTTTTTAGGGGGAAATTTTGAGTGGGTAGAAAAAAAGAGAAGTTGGAAATTTCCATATATGTTGCTATTTTATAACAAAGTGTTTTACCAAAATGTAAATTTATGAATAGACAAATTTTATTTAAATTTTTATAAAATTCAACTATTATCTCCTACAAAATTAGAGCATACACTCAAAAGGTTTACACAATGAAACCACATCTATTACATATACTCCTAATGTTACTCTGCGCTACTCACTAGAAAAATCTAGATATTCTCTTTCTATGAGAACACTTTTAAAAATGACTTGTTAACACAATTTTATATTTTCAAACATTGCATATCTTACTTCCACCTAACTAAAATTTGTTATACCATTAAAATATTATAATCAAAATTCTAATTTTGACAAAATCTAAACATTCTTCTTCCCAACAACCTATCACCTAATATTATATCTTAAATAATTCCTCTCCTCCATTTTCTTTTTAATAATAATTTTATTTTATATTAATATATCCACTTTTAACAGTTTTGATATTTTATACTAATATATCCACTTTTAACACGCTTGAACCACTTTAGCTTGATGCATAAAATACATTGGTGGTTGAATTCACACGTTTGTTAGTGGAAAACATGTGACCCACACCATAATTGAAGTGGGCTCCCATATCACTTCACATTAACTCAATATCTATAAATTCCCTCTTTTATTATTGTGGTCCATCTGTTTTTTAATGACAATTTAATATATTATATTTATGTGTATATATTTTAATTATATAAAAAATATGTTTTGCACATATATTAAGGGTAGAAGTGGTAGAGAGAACTTTTAGGGAGGGATCGATAGAATTTCCTATTAATACAATATATCGTTTTTTATTTATATTTTGTACCATACAATACATCTATCAATATATACATTTCTTATAAGTGTTTTCTATTTCCTTTGCATCCAATAAACATGCCCACAACAATTACTAATCAATATTGTAAAAAAGTATTAAACTTGTTCCATATGTCTTATACATTAAGGTTTTTTGTAATTTCACCTAGATCTTAAATTTCAAATTAACTATTCACGTCAATTTAAAATTTGTTGACAATTTAGAAGCTTTTAAATCCTTATAAAATAATATAAAAATACATCCTTTAAATATAAACATAGTATTTATACAAACAACAAACACTTATTTATCACATACATTTTTAATTGAAACCCTATTTTTACACGGATTAATGTACATAATGTTTCTTTTGCGTAATGCGAAGGATTAAGAGATATTTATTCCATCAAATTCATTTAAGACATGATTTAAGCTTCATCCCTTTTTAATATTTTTTAAGATTTATATTTTGATGAATAACTAAACAACACCTTTTACAATATCATCTTCACCATTTAATTATTTATCATATATTAAATACAAATTTTGGTTAAAAAATATATATTTAGATTTTTTTTTTTTTTTTTTTTTTCCATTCTTTATCATGGACTGAACATTTACGCCTTGTTGAAAAATTTGACTATAATAAACGCTCGGAAACACCCAAAAACAGGCTACTGACCGTCAATTTCCAGGGTGCCAACCACCGACAAGGGCATAGAAATGGCCAAAACATTGTACCATGTCTGAAGGAATGGATGTAACCCCCAACCATCTTAACAGCTAGCATAACATTGATGTTACATTCATACATCTGAAGAACATGCGAAGGATTAGTGTAACCCAAAGCAATGCATGCACGAACACCACCAATAAACACCACCCACAACCCCCAAAAAAAAATAATAAAATAAAAAAAAAATTGACCGCTCACGACACCCACATGAGAATTCGGCCTTTTAGCAGAACAGAAACCTCATAACAAACTTTGCCATAGTATTTTCATGGTGTTTGTTGTGCCCTAACAACAGTTAGAAGGCCGAGACTCAGAGCTAGAGCTGCCTGAATCATTCCACTCATCATCCATGGCTGGCATTGAAGATTTCAGTGACAAAAATGCCGTATTCAGGAAGCTCAAGGCAAAGTCTGAGAACAAGGTACACATCTCCTACGATTGGTTTAAACTTTTAGATGCAATTTCTAGAAATTACATTGTTTTAAAACTTTTGGACCCAAATGGCATCTGATTTGGATGATTTAAGACCAGATCCATGCCGATCTGATATGCATTTTAATAAATCTGATATGATCTATGCCACCCATGTGTACAGATGTGCTTTGACTGTAACACAAGAAATCCGACATGGGCATCTGTCACATATGGGATTTTCATCTGCCTCGACTGTTCTGCTGTTCACAGAAGCCTTGGAGTCCACATTAGTTTTGTCAGGTACTGCAAAATCATAATGTACATTGCATGCTGAATAGCTAGTGCTTTTTTTGTTTAGAGTAACTGATATGCAGGTGAATCTTAGTGAAAGGTGTCTGATGCGTTGTTACCACATTGTCAGATTAGTCACATTTTGGATTTTGGTAAATAACCCTATTTTTGTGAAAGTAAATCTTAGTGCAATGGCAATTGACAGCGGAAAATTTGTAAATCTTAGTGAAAGTCGTCTGATGCCAAGTTACTGCATTGCCAGATTAATCACAATGCCAATTGAAGTGGCCAGATTTGTAAATCTTAGTGAAAGTGGTTTGATGTATAGTTACCGCATTGCCAGATTAGTCACAATTGGGATTTTGGTAAGTGTCCCAATTTTTGTGAAAGTAAATCTCAGTGCAATGCCGATTGAAGTCTCCAGATTTGTATATCTTAGTGAAAGTGGTCTGATGCATTGTTACCACATTGCCAGATTAATCACAACTGGGATTTTGGTATCCCAATTTTTATGAAATGCCAAGTGAAGTCACCAGATTTTTAAATCTTAGTGAAATTGATCTTATGTATTGCTACCGCATTGCCAAATTAGTCACAATTGGGATTTTGGTTAGTATCCCAATTTTGTGGAACCAAATTTTAGTGCAATGCCAATTGAAGTCGGCAGATTCGTGAGTCTTAGTGAAAGTGGTGTGATGCATTGTTACCACATTGTCAGATTAGAGACAACTTAGGTTTTGTTAATTATCCCAATTATTGTGAAAGTAATTCTTAGTGTAATGCCAATTGAAGTGGTCAGATTTGTAAATTTTAGTGAAAGTGGTGTGATATGATGTTGCAATCCGATCCTAGTGAAATTCGAGATAAAATGGTCTGTTTTGTAATTCTCTGTGAAATTTGTCAGATCCAGTGTTGCTATTGTCAGATTAGGCACAAAGTTTCTTATTAATTGTGATTTTTGTAATATCCCTATATTTGTGAAAGTAAATCATAGTGAAATGTAAGATAAATTGGGTTGATCTGTAAATATTAGTGAACGTGATCTGGTACATTGTTACCAAAATGTCAGATAAACCGTACTTTTTCTAATTAATTCGGATGTTTATAGTATCAACATCTTAGTGGGAGTAAATCATAGTGAAATGGCAAGTGATCAGATTATAAATGTTACTGAAAGTGGTCTGGTACAGTGTTTCCCGAAATTTGATTTTAATCTGGAATCAGGATTTTTCTATTTTATTCAGATTTTATAGTAATCCCAATCTTTGTAAATATAAGTCTTGGTGAAATGTCAGGTAAAGTGGTCTGATATGTAAATCTCGGTAAAGTGGTCTGATTTGTAAATCTCAGTGAAAGCGGTTTGATATTGTTACCAAAATGTGAAAGAAATTACTGTTTTTCTCATTAGTTGGGGTTTTTATACAATCCCAATCTTAAAACAGCTTTTCATAATTGTGTTTTTTGAACAAAACCTTTCTTCCCTCCTTTTTTCAGTTTTTGTTGGGATACTTAATGAATAATTGAGGCTCAAAATTTTGGTGACGTTGGTGTGGTGCATAGCTTAGGATAATAGCAGTGATTAGCATAGAATTGCTGGATTGACTAGCTGGGTGTAACCTTGTGTTTTGTGGAAGGGTGTAGGTTTATTCTGATATGCATGAAGTCAATCTGCACTGTGTGCATTTGTGTGCCTGGCTAATGCACTCCTATTATTGCCCTCTTGGCAGATCAATGCATACACTAAACTAGGAAACAACTTTCTTTAGTATAAATATTTGTTAATGATTAATGACAGGCTACATTTGAAATTGTGATGCGTAGATTTATTAATTGGCTGCTCCATCTCATCTTGAGAGAGAAAACAGTCCTCTCTGCCACTAATTGGCTTTAGAGATAAAACAGTCCTCTTTGCCACTAATTGGCTTGAAAGAGCGCTCATAGCAATCAATTGCACTGCCAAAGATGTGTCCGAATACATCATTTTTTGGGAGAATACCTCATTTCATGCCTTTTCCAGGAGGGCTGACCCAATGCGACTGATAGTTATCCTGATATGATATGATGGGAAGCCATGATCTAGGCTGGAGCAGGAAATGTTGTTTTTGAGTGATGCAGCACCTGCCCCTGGGGACACATTCATGGGGGAACCCTGGATGTGTCACTATAATTTATTCTACATATCCTTCTCAGACAACAGAATGTCAGTTCCTATTGCATAGTGTAATACATAATTTTTGTGGGTGATACAAAGCAGTGGTCTTAATCACAAATTGCAGGGATTAGGAACATAGTATGCTAATGCCACTTCACATTTTTTTCAGTTCCAGTGATTTCTTCTAAATAAAAAGCAAATATGTGTTTGAAATTATAATTTTTGATTTTGTGCTCACCAGATCTACAAACCTGGATTCTTGGACCACCGAACAGTTGAAGATAATGAGTTTTGGAGGTAATGGCCGAGGACATACATTCTTTAAGCAGCATGGTTGGACTGATGGAGGTAAAATAGAAGCAAAATATACATCAAGAGCAGCTGAGCTTTATAGACAACTTCTTGCAAAGGAAGTTGCTAAAAGTTTCATGAATGGAACAAGCAAATCATCTTCTTCATTGCCCACTGCTTCACAAGCAAACCACGAGTCTAATGGATTTTCTGGAGAAAATATTTCAACATCAGCAACTGAATTTTTCTTTGACCAACAACTTGATCCACCTGAAGTAGCCCCTTCAAAGTCTCAAGTATGTCCTCAACATCCACCTACAACCACTACAGTTAAGAAACCATTGGGAGCAAGGAGAACTGTGGGAAATAAAACTGGCGGGCTTGGTGTCAAAAAACTTACGACAAAGGTAGGTTTGTATTAATTAAAATGGCAGATGAAGCTAGGTTTCCCAATAACTGTAAGAATTTCATGTTCATATATATATTTTTGGCAAGATAATGATAGTGGCCGATAATGATGCCTATATATTTTTTCAATTTGATCCAATTATCATGTTTGCTAACTTGATATTGGATACAGCCAAGCGAGAATCTCTATGATCAAAAGCCAGAGGAACCCACATCTGCTCATGTTCCTTCGACTACTTTGACAGCAGCTTCTACTGCGTCTCGGCCTTCTCGGTTCAGTTACATGGAGAATAACTCAGATACAGATTCAAATGGGGGAGGAAATCATATTTCTGGTCATGTCCCTCCTCCTGCATCTACAAATTTTTTTGCTGAATTCGGAATGAATCCAGGAAATCAAAAGAAAGCAAATTCTAGCCGCTCTAAAGTACAGGTAAAATAATGTAATGTATTCAGGTTGTCCATATGGAATTAGAAAGTTTATTATTGATTGTATCCTTAAATATGTAATAGCCATGACCTTTAATTGTTTGTAGTCTTATGGAACTTTTGAAAGTAATCATCTTTGTCACTATGTATTATGTTATCAGTTAAGTATTCTCGGAGGAAATGCAGTTATTTTATCATGAATTTTTTAGGTTGTTATATCTGGTCTCCACCTAAGTTTAGGGCGCTTGGTCTATGGATTTATGACCAGTAAGAAGAAAAAGATGGCATCAGACAACCACATAATACAATCATAGAGAAATTTCCAAATTGGTTTGGAAAGGATGTAAATTCTCCATTTAGGCTTTCCTCCTTAATGGTGAATACTAATGGGTCCTTGGGAATTTGGGAGGTGCTTGAGAACCTGGGTGTGGCTGCTATTCACAATATACAAGTTTTCCTGCCAATTTTTTTAATGCTCGTCTGCTTTCAGGTGTCCCCCTTTCCTAGTGATTAGAATTAAGCGCTTAAATATGTTCTTGGCACAAGGGAAAATTTTCTTGGTCATTTTCTCTTCATTTTGTACCTGTTTCCATACTGAATATATTTCCTGCCACCTGGTATGGAAACAGCAGGGGGAACCTTGGGAACTAGTAACGTAGATTTATCCTTGCAAAGCTTATAGAGGCTGTTTTGATGAGACATCCAACAGGAAACCTAGGTCTATAGGTTCAAAAGGACATCTTAGAAATGAGTCAGGCACTGTTATGTCCTCAATCATTGTCAATAGAATGGCCTTATTTAATGCATGCACAATTGTTATTGTGGTGACAATCATAAAAGAAATCAATTAGAAAGTGTCCTTGGGTCAAAACACTATTGTAGAACCTTTGTTGCTAGCCTATTAGGAGAGAAAACATTGATCACCAAATAATAGATAGGTCAACTTGATTGTATGAAAGTGTCAGATATGGGGTGCACAGACTGAGCATGATGAATAAAGCCCCTAGACAAAAATATATGTACAAATGAACAGAAACTCATCATTTAATCATATTGTAACATTTTGTCTGCATTTATTATGTCATTATTGCCTATAAGAGCAGTAAATTACTTATGGAACACTTTGAGGATGAAATTATTATTATTAAAAGTGATTTGTAAAAGGAGGCTGGGGTCTGACAAGTAGAGGCCAAATTTTGATCTCTTTGTAAATTTTTTCCATTAGTAATAAAACCATAAAGACAATCTCTTAGACATTAAATAAAATAGATTGGGATTTGGACAATTGACATTGATTTGAAAGGCAAACAGATCAAGGCAAGTGATTTGAGAAGATCTTTTAGATATTCGAAAATAGAAGGCTTCCTGATCCTCACTGTTTGAGCTTGAGATATAATATTTTGCAATGGACAGTTAAATGAAATGGATTCATATTAATGCCCTTGGGTGACCAAATTGGGCCAGTGGAACTAGGAAATACAATCAGCAAAGATAGCAGAAAGTGGCGCCTAAAGCACCAGCCACAAGAGAGGAGGAACAGAACAAAATAAACTGTAAACTAAAAGGTGGGTTTACCAAGTAAGTGTAAGCCCAAAAACATTAAGCATTATTCTGTAGCCTTTCGGAAGCCATTATCCCATTCCTTGCAATGGTCAACCAAATGATTAGCTTGGATATGAGGCCACAGGATGCTGATAATAAAATATTTTTTATTTGTTGAAATATCAGGTAATTATTTTTTATAGTAGACTTCAAACTTTTGCAGTATGTTCATTGCATACCTTTTAATGTGCTAGTAAAATGCATTTTTCAGATTGAGGAGAGTAATGAAGCAAGACAGAAATTTGCAAATGCAAAATCAATATCATCTTCACAATTCTTTGGCGAGCAGAACAAAGGAGGTGATCCAGAAACTCAAGTTCGCTTGCAGAAGTTTTCGGTATGTTCTTATTAATTTTTATTTGTTCTTTACTATTGAGAAAAGCTACTGTTTTATCCCAACGGTATAGTTGCAGTCTTGAAAGGATAAACACGAGTGAAGATGTGTTGATTCTAATCACAATCTTAGTCGCCTCAGGTTTTTAACTTTCAGTCTAAAATACATCCTGGCAATTCTTCTTGGCGATACACATCTATGCATTTTTCTTTCTTTGGCCTTTGTTAAAAGACATCCCCAAGCTAGTTTGGTGTATAAAAAGCAACTATAGTGATCTGAAATTTTTGCAGTGGTAAATATCTAATGTTTACAAATAACCATATTTCTTAGGGAGTTGTTTTTAATTCTGGTATCTAAGCTAACTAAATATACTGCTTGTTGTAGGGCTCAACTGGCATATCGAGTGATCAGTTTTTTGGCCACAATCAGGATGATTCTCCACTGGATCTGACAGCAAGTGAGCTCATCACAAGGATTTCATTCCAGGTATTATTTTATCCTTTTACATTTTGCTTTTTCCTGGATTGAATTTCTTTCTTACGTTTGCAGCAAACCAAGATTCTCAATAACCACTGAAGATCTGAGAGTATGAACTAAAAGAGCTTTGTATTTATGATTTTTTCGAAGAATTCATGGAAAGAATGTGCTACTACATGTATTTTAAACTTGCCATAAAAATTGTATAGATAACATGTAATAAATGGTTATTGTGGTACCACGTTTGAATCCATACCAAAAGCCATTGGTGTCATAGCCTGCTTTTACAAGAGGAAAAGATGTAGGTAACTGAATCATCGCCACAAGGGTCATGGCCTTTCTCGATTGTATGTTTGGGTTTCATAGGATACGTTATATTGATCAATATGCTTCACCATCATTTACTCTAATTATTGAGAAGAAAAGGTTTGTGGGAGTATCTTTATGCAAACACTTAGGTTTGGAGTTTTAATGCGACCTTTTCTTCTGATGTAAAAAATGATTTTACTACCATATTTCAACAACATACATTATTAATAGAAAAGTGATATTCATAGTGTGTCCAAATCATAGGAATGATAATTGGACTCAGCACAGATTCAGAGGGACAATTTTGGATTCGTGCCAATTCATTTAAAAAATATGGCAAAAACAAGACATTTAAAAAAAGTAGTATATAAGTAGTTTTTTTTTTGGCTTGATACGAGGGTTAAAAGGGCCTTCACCCATACATATATACTGATTGAAACAAAAAGATGGTTTAGAAAAACATACTAAGCCCATCCCACCTAGAGCTTACCCCAAAGTGGAGAGTAGCCTGCAAAAGACCAGGGAACAAACCCCGTATAGAAAGAAAAACCAAAAAACTAAAGAGACACCCAAGCATGGCTTATCCAAAAAGAGATCTTAACAGAATGGTAAAGAGAGGGTCAGTCTCCCACCGGCAAGATGGCATCCACCTTAGCATAGCCAACATCCAACCTTGAGCAGGACACAAAACGGGCCACTAGTCTCACCTGCAATAGGGACATCGGCACAGGGTTTTTTGGGAGTATACTTGAAGATTGGGCAGCCACCCACAACTGAAATCTCATCATCAACCCAAGTCCTCGATGCCGGAAGCAAAACCCCTCTGAGACCAACAACATCCACCATGGCCTACAAGCACCTCTACATATGAGACAAAACGACACGCCGAGTGACTTGACAGGAGGGAGCATCCCCCACCAGTTAGCTTGTCGATTTCTTCTTGCATTGCTGCCTCCACACCTCTAGAATTGTAAAACTCCACCAGAAAGCGAGCCGTCGGCACCATCATTTTTGACTCGAATTTTCCCAAAATCCTATCTGAAGATGGCAGAGGAGCCATGAGATTTTCCAGGAAAGGGGCTGGCTCCATGATAGTCGTAGGCCCCTCCGTCAGATTTGGCAACACATCATGCAATTTAACAAACCTAGATTCCAATTCTTTGAAAACAGAATGGGGAATTAGATCCAAACATTGAGAGCCAAAGAATGGGAGAAAAATATCATCTTGCACAACCAATTTGTCGAGCCAAGCACAAAGCTCACCACGCAACCACGACCAAACAACAGTCTCCACTACCTTAGGCGTTACAATGTCGTCTTTGACAATGCGGAGCAAGTTTCTCGCACAGAAGCAACGTTTGTGTTTGTTTTGTTCCTCCAGACCGCATGCATGCATTCAGTTCCCATGATAGTTATACTGCTTCTAGAACCTCCACATTGGGCGTCTAAAAAATCAAGTGAAGCTGAAGATCAAAGACATTATCTCGGAATGCCATCTCCTGTTAGTCAGCTTGCAAGGAGAGCACTCGTTCTATGGACGCCACAAGATCCATAGCTATGAGAGAATACCATCACTGCAGACTAGAAACTTTCAGTAGGGGACACAAATAAAACAGTCCTTGAAAAGGCCTAAGCATGTAATACATTCATATCGCAACAGGCCCTTCACACGTGGAAAAATTGAAAGCACTTCCATGATGGCACTAAAGTCGTGTGTCTAAGCCCAAATGAGTAATGAAATGATGCCAATCAAAAGGGCCTTAGATTTGATCGATCAAATCAAGTTCGAGCCATGTCTCTGAATCATTATCCATGATGTAATCGCTCCTTTGATCCACTCCCCAATTGGCTCGAAAATCCATTTGTTGATTTGCTTCCCTATAGCAGTGGTTGACAACCCAAGGCGAAAGTTCATCCAAGCATGGCCAAATCGTGCGAAGGATGTTATTCAGCCTCCAAGCCTTTGTTGAGTGATTATGAATGGCATTCACATTAAGTTTGGAATCCCCTTCAATGATCAATTTCTCAATCCCACATTGATGCACCAATTGAATGCCCAAGACCAAAGTTTCAACTTCAACCTCATTGTTGGTTCCATCTTGAAGTTTTGCAGACAAGGCACAAATGAGAGAGCATAAGCAATCCCCTATACTGCACCCAGCTCTGGATGCATCCCAATACCCTCTGACAACCCCATCAAAATGTAGCTTAAAAAAGCTGATAGGGGGAGGAGTCCAGGTTGTAGTGCATGAGTGTCGGAGTTGTCTGTAATTACCCCTGGCACATTAATAGGGGGAAGAGTGATCATCATCTAGTTAGGTCTAATCAGCATATCCCAAGAGGAGAGATTAGCTTGGTTCCTGGAGATGTGTGAATTGACCACTTTTGAGATAGCAATCTCCAATTTATTCAGAAAGCATGGGAGATCAACGACAACATCACTGAAAATGTGCTTGTTCCTTTCCTTCCAAAGCAACAAAATGAGGATTGTCGGGCTAGCAATCCAAAGGGCTCTCCAATGTCAATGCCATGAAGAGAAAGCATGAAAGAGAGAGGGAGCACGAGCCTAGTGCCAACTCAATTCGTTACACAACCAGTCCTAGCTTGAAGTAGCAAAAGGATAGAAAAACAAGCGATCCACACTTTCCTCAATGTCAATGCCATGAAGAGAAAGCATGAAAGAGAGAGGGAGCACGAGCCTAGTGCCAACTCAATTCGTTACACAACTAGTCCTAGCTTGAAGTAGCAAAAGGATAGAAAAACAAGCGATCCACACTTTCCTCATCTTGGAGACACATGCAATACCTGGAAGGACCACACCAACCTATTTTTCTGAGCTTGTCTTGGGTTAAGATTTTGTACTGCGTTGCTAGCTAGGCAAAAGCCTTTTGTACCCGCCTTCGCCAAGCCTTTGTTGCTCCAACATAGAAGCTTGACCTAAGGGCACCGCTCACAAGCAATCGTTTGACACCCCAAATTGACCTTATACTCACTAGTCCGGTAGCCCATCCAACAGATCGAGTCTTCCTTGTTACTTAAGTAGACCTTGTGCTTAACAGGAAAAGAATCCAACAAAACCTTTTGATCAGGTGGGATTGGGGCAGTGTCAAGGGATTTATTTCGCCAAATCGGCTCCGAACCATGCCAACCTTTCTCGATATAGTCACAAACATGCATTTCCCAAACAATGGACATAATTGCCCTTGCATCATCCAAATCACGTCCGTCCTTGAGGGGTTTGTGACCATTCCAGGAGTCATTCCAAAAATTAGCCTTCCATTATGCACAACCCAAGAGATGTGCTTGGTAATGAGAGAACGACGCTATATAACTAATTGTTTTTAATGGTTTCTTAAAATTTAAATTTTTTAATGTTTTCCTGTGTTTTTTGGAAGACTCACAAGCTCTGATAAAACTCAGCTGAGTTTGTTTATTTGAGGTTGCAAAGCCCTGCTTGGATTGCAGATCAGCAAGTACTCGCATGGTCTCATGTCTGTGGTCCAAATCAAGTAGAGTCCTTTTGAGAGTTTCTCTCACCATTAAAAATATATTTATTATTTATCAGGTCTGATTCACATTCGTTGTTTTCTTATTGTATGCATCTAAATTTGCTTGCCTATTCTGGCTTGCTAATTGTGTCGCTAATTCCACTTAATGATTCGCTAATTAATCCCCTTTGTCATTAGTTTGTCTAACATTGCCTATTCCCCCTACTAAATAATCTAATCCCTTTTATATATCTATACTAACATTCATATTTCCCATCCAATATTAATTCCCTTGTTATTTCTTATTAACATCCCATTTATCACCTAAATCTCTCTTATGCCCACTTGTGAATTTTAAATTCACAAAAGCACACCTTATTCCTAGGCTTCTCTACAAGCCTACCCATTAGCCATGGCATCATCACTTTATTAACCTAGTCTAATCCTCCCCAAATCACCATTAGATTCCCTAATGGAATCTAGAACTCTCCACCACCCTTCTTATCTAGAGAGTTCTCTCTCGAGAATTCTAAGGAATTTTAAACTCCTTAGAATTCCTTCCATCCTCTCTAGAGTCTTCTTCTCCAGGCTTCCAATGAATTTTCATTGAAAAATTCTTCTCCTTCCTCTATTTAAACCACACTCATACTCCATTGGAACTAACTAGAAAATCCATGATCCTTCATGCTAAAATCTTCTATCAACTAAATCCATCAAACTATCATCCAAGTCTTTTGATCAAACTAATATCATGTTGAAATTCTGAGTCTATTTGTAAGCAATCTCCATCTATAATCTTTAGTCTTTTTGTTTGAATCTTGATTGGGAACATTTGGCATTAGATTAGAATGTTGTTTAAATGTTCATTTTTTTGCATTTTGATTTAATGGTTTCCAACTTTAATGGTAGATTGTAGATTTGGGTGTTTTGGATATAATTGCATATCTAAATCAATTGCTCAAATTTATCATCTCACACTTATATTACATTTTGTGCTATTAGGGCACGGGTTATATTTATTAATATATGTTCAAGTGCATATTTTGGTTTTGGTTATTAATACATTGTATGTCAGAGGTGTTCATATATTTGCTATGACGGGATAAGTATTGAATTCTGTATCCATAGGTCTATTCTTACATTTGGAAAAACAAATTTTACCATGGCCTTCCCTTCACAGTATGTATCTGTTTGAGAGTAATGGGTTCATTTTGGAATCATTTTTTGGTTACTCTAATCAGTAATTTACTGAAAAAATGTTTCACATTGTTCTAATTCTTTTGTCAGTTAATTCAGATATTTGTTGATTTGTAATTAATGATTTTTTCTGATGGGAATATTATATAAATGTTCTTGATGGATTCTTTTCTATGAAGGCGTATTATCTTGTAATGTCCCCTTTTTAAGAATAAAGAAAGTGCAAAGGATGAAGTCGTCCCTCATGAATGGGGCACCACAATGAAGGAACAACACCCAAAGCAAGTTGGCCCATGTGAGGTTTTAAGGGATGCCACTCCTTGGGAAGTCACACCATTTGGGAAAAGCCACTTGAAGGGCATTTATGATGGGCAGTTAGTGGAGAAAGAGCATGATCAGATTTTATTTAATAAATATTCATATTTGGGCAGCAGCTCCATTAATGCATTTGAGGACGAAAATCCTCATTTGTAATTAGACTCAAGGACGAAAACCCTTGAAATCTATTGTGGTAACTTCATTTAGGATGATTATTTGACCATTCTTATTCAAAACATTTGTTGAAGACAGAAATCAAGAATTTAGTATTTAAAATCAGAATTTTGTTATATTTGATTTAATTTTATAAGTTCATAAAAAATTGGTGAAAATATCAATGATATAGTTTCCAGTAAATAGGATTAAGGAAAGATCCAAATTTAAGTATTTCGATCCCATTGGGGATGTTAGAGCGGTATCAGAGTTGTTTTCTTCCCAACTTGTGAACCATGGGGTCACTACACAAGAATATTGTGGCCAGTTTTGATCAATACAAAACTCTTTCAGCAGAGATTCAAAATGAAATCCCCTTTTCAAATTTTATGGAGTTGAGTGAGTCACAAAATGGAATAGGACACTATGAGGAAGTGTGGTCAGGTAAAATGGAAAAGTCAAGATCCAAACCTCAAAACCTTGATGAGGAGCAAAAGAAACTCCGCATGCAAGTTGAAGGTAAGGATCCTTGGGTAGTGAAAGATGTTTCATTAACTTCTAATGATTGCATATGTCAACAAGATATTGATGAAGTCAAGGCAAAAAGGGCTTCACTTGTTGGATGTGAAGAGTTCAAGGTGAAGGAAGTTGCGCCAAATCTTGTACTATCCTTCAAACTTCCAAAAGGCGAATACTTTGATGATAGCCCAAGCAGAGGACATATAGGTTATTTGATTCAAGTTCATTTATTTATTTTGGCATGTGGGATCCAGATGATCTTTTGAGACTGAAGAAGATCATATCATACAACTGGATGACAATGGGGATGGTAACAAAGCACAGGGTAAAGACAATTCTCTCTTAGGGATTGAAAGATTTTCAGAACCATCCAATTCAAGCAAGAATGTACTGGATTCTGTTGTAGCACCATTAATGGACAGAAGGCAAAAGAAAAAGAAGAGAACAAGGCTGCGAATGCTGTCATCTATTGATAAGGATGGAGAACCTTCAAATAAACTCCTCTTGCCTAGAACTGTGGAAGAAAGGGGTGCAAACATTACAAAATATTGTTGTTAGAGATATTAGCTTTTCTCAAAATTCTATGAATGTGGTATTGTTGAGTCAACATCAATAGATGGACTTGTTAAGGACATGGACCAACTGGATAAGAACATTGTAAGAGGCATGGCAGGTGTTGGATGGGGAATACTCTTTAAAAATTTCCACCATTTCTCCATCAAAGATTGGAAAGTAATAAGGAGGTTTTTTTCAGTGGGATCTCTTCTCACAAATTTGTATGAATCCATTCGCTTCAATTCTGAAACAAAGCCATCACTTGAGGGGTTGGGATTTGGCTCCTACTTTGTTGTTCCACAGATTGAATTGGATGAATTTGAAAACTATTATGTTCTAGTAGCAACCATTGCATGTGACCATTCCCTCTTATGGACTGTCAAAGAATCAATTTACTGCTTGAAATATCTTTGCAACAGGTCTCTTGTCAAGCGATGGAAACTGGAAAAAGGCTTCATTCTTCAAGGATTAAAAAGTATCATGTCCCGGATAAGCCTTGCTGGGAAGGTGTTGTTCATAAATTATCAAAGATGACTGACTCAAGTGTTTCAAAGGTTGTTCTTGCTAGGAGGACTCAGATTGAAACTGAAAATGAGATCGATTGCTTAGGCTTGCTGGCTTGTCTGCAGGAGAAGGATCACAATTTTTTTTAGTTTTATATTCAGATCTCTGATTCGACTACTTTTATGGGAAACATGCCACAACAACTCTTACATAGGGATGGGTTTCTTGTTTCAACTGATGTCATAGCTGGAACATATTCTGAAAGGAATACTATTATAGAGAATGCACAAAAAGGATAATGTTTCCTATAATGGCCCTCTTGCAACTTGGAGGATCCTTGCAATTTTGAAATTATGAAATAGGTTAAGAAACAAAAGCATCAAAGAATACTTGATCCATTGGAAGATTTACCTATTGACGATGCCACCTGGGAAGGAGCGACCATTTTAGAGCATTCCAACTTACAATTGCTTGATGACAAGCAATTTTTGGAAGGGAGGACTGTAATGTCCCTTTTTAAGAATAAAGAAAGTGCAAAGGATGAAGTCGTCCCATATTGGGTAAGATTTGTGTCCCTAACAAGAAAAGAGGTGAGCAAATGAGGGAAGCATATACTTTAAAAGTTACAGGGCATTTTGGTGTTACAAAGTTTGTTGCATATTTGCAGAGGTATGTTTATTGGCCTAATATACAACTTGATGTTTCCAAGTTCATAAGAGGTGTCATGTAGTACAACCAAGCCTAGTAACAAGGAGTTGGGTTTTATATGTTATCACCGGTTCCTTGTAGGTCATGGGAGAGTATTTCCATGGATTTTGTAGGTGGGTTGCGTATGTCAAGGAAGGGCATGACTCTCTGTGTGGTTGTGGGGCAGTTTAGTAAGATGTGTATTCTTATTCCTTCTAAGAAGACCCTCAAAGGTAATGATGCAACTTGAGTTTGTTTTGCTAATGTGTGGATTCATTTTGATTTGCATAGTTCAATTGTTTAGATCATGACTCAAGATTTATTGATAAGTTTTGGGCCACATTGTGGGAGAAGATTGATAGCAAGCTAAGACAGTCTACCACTTTTCACCCACAAATTGATGGGTATATAAAAGCTGTGAACAAATTATTGGCACAACTCTTGAGAGGGTACAATAGGAAGCATCCTATGACTTGGGATGAAAATTTGGTGTATATTCAACATTCCTTTAACAGGTTAGTGCATTTTTCTACTAGCAAAACTCATTTTGAAACTTGTTTTGGCAACTCACCTTTGTATGCATTTTATGTTGTTTTGAAACAACCATACAAAGGAAATGAGAAAGTGGATCAAGAGGTCTACAAAGCTGAAAAGTTCATTGAGAAGATTTAACAAATTAACCTCCAAGTGCAAGGGAGGTTGAAGCACTCACAAGTCGAGTACAAAGTGAGGCATGACTAGCATAGGACTGAGCATAGTTTCGTTGTTGGAGACAAGATATGGTTGTACTTAAGTAGAGAGAGACTTCAAGGCAAGGTTAAGACACTTAAGCCTCTCAAGTACGGTCCATTTGAAATTCTATAACAAGTGGGCAAGAATGCATTTAGACTTGATTTGCCTCGTTATATGGAGATTTATTCAATGGTCAATGTTGACAACTTAAGTCTCTTTGAGCCTTCTGTAATGTCCCCATTTTTGATCTAAACCCTCGTGGGACCCTTAGCCCATTCTTGTTTCCAATGGCTAAGGGTAGAGGAAGGAAAGGGAGCATTGTGGGCCACTCGTGAGGAGTTAATAATAGAAAAGGTACCAAATATTTCTAATTTTGAGTTGAGTTATGAAAAAGCACCTTATGTTTATATTTTACTTTAGTGGTGGGTTTTATAGGTCTTGGGCATTTAAGACGTAAAGTGAAATTAAGAGGATTTTTTAATATTTTAAAAAGAAAGGTAACTCTTCCCTCCAATTTTGGGCACTACACTTGGAGGAGTGGCATATAAAAGCAATCAATGATTCATTTGAAACTTATGCATAATTGGATATTTGAATTATTGATCAAGTATGTCAAGCTTGGTTTCCACCTCTTGAGGACAAAAACTTTCAAGAAGTGTCTTAGGTTTGGGAACGAAAACTTCCATTCCTTCTACTTGAGCAACTCTATTCAAGGGTTGTAAGTGAGCTTCAAATTGCATGTGTTATGTTGGAAATATTGTCATTGACGTAAAAAATCTAGCATTGGTGATAAAGGCCCCATTGCATTTAATGATGTTTTTAATATTCACATCTTGGCTAATGTATGTTAATATTTATTTAATATTAACTAATATATTTTTGGTTGCACATAAGTCAAAAGAGGGCCTATGGAGAAGTCAAAGAGTCATGGGGTAAAGACAAAAGAGGAATGGGACACATTTTTTTATGAAGAGTCATCTTGAGGAATTCCAAGAGTCCCCATGTGAATACAAAAGAGGGTATGACGCATTCTTGAGAAATACGAAAAGTCACCAAGATAAAGACAAAAGAGGAAATGATGCATTTGTTTATGAAGGGTCACCATATGACTTTTCAAATGCAAGGATATGAAAAGTCATGCAATTTTGATGCCATTTTCCATGAGGATTGAAGGGTCACAAAGGGTGAATGCCAAAGGTCATTTGGAAAACTATAAATAAAGGTTTGAGAAGCCATTTGTAATATGCAAGAGAGTGCATGGTTTGTATTTGTTTTCGAAGAGAGAAAAACATGAGATATTGTAGAGTTTTATCATTTGTTGAGTAAGCAACGTTGAAAGATAGTTGTGTTTTATACATAAGAGGGGTTGATGTTCCTGTGGGTTGGTGCTCACAAATCTTTGCAAGGGGTTGGTGTTCCTGTGAGTTGGTGCTCACAAATAGTTGCTGTGTTGGTGCACGACACGAAAAGGGTGCTTCTGCAAGTTGGTGCTTGCGAACTTTGTAATTTGAGTTGTTCATTCATATATTTGAGATTGTTCTTTGTGGTTTTTTTCACTTTGGGTTTCTACATAAAAATCTGGTCTCTCTTTCTCTCTTGTGTGGTGCATATTATTGTTTCAGTTTTATTGCATATCTTGAATGTGTGGTTAAGTGGTTAAAGAAAAAGAAATTGATTAAATAAAAAGATATATAATATACTGATACACCCCCTTCTTTCAGTATATTTTGTGCTTAACAATTGGTATCAGAGCAGGGTCTTTTGAAAAAAGTTTTACAGTTTGAAAGTAGATCAGGTAAGCACGATGGCTGGATCACATGAAGATTTTTTTACAAATAAGACACATTTGTTTGATGGGACAAATTATGCTTTTTGGAGCATAAAGATGAAAACTTATTTGATGGCCCTTAGATTCGACATTTGACAAGCAGTGGTGGAGGAAATGAAGAGTCACAAACACTTGTAACTACTCCGACAGAAAAGAAGGCAAGTGAAAATAATGCTAAAGCTTTAAATGCTATTTTATGTGGTTTATGTGAATCAGAATTTGTTAAAGTTATGCAATGTAAATCTATTCATGAAACTTGGGTAAAACTTGAGAATATTTACAAAGATGATGGAAAGGTTCAGCAAGCTAAGTTTCAGACTTTTAGAGGAGAGTTTGAAGATGGAAGAGGAAGAAAATATAACAAGTTATCTTTTGCAGGTTGATCAAGTAGTTAATCAGAGTCATAGTCTTGGAGAAAAGCTAGAAGAATCAATTGTGGTTCAAATTTTTTTGAGATCTCTACCAGTGAGATATGATGCAAAAATTTTGACAATTGAAGAGATGAATTTAGTCAAACTAAAAATGGATGAGCTACATGGTATTTTTACGACATATGAGATTCGAACCGAACAAGAGAAACCCTCAAAGAGAGAAGCTGTTTTCAAGACATCAAAAAAAGAGAAGGTTAAGATTCAAGAATCAAGTGACAGTTCTAGCGATGATGAAGATGACAACGGAGTTCTATTCATTCGCAAGTCGAAAAACAGCACAGGTAAATCTCAAGGAAAATTACTTTTTAAATGTTTTAATCGTGAAAAGATTGGACATTTTGCAGCTAAGTGCACAGATAAGGGTAATGGTGACAATGAAAAAAGAAAGTCTACATACAAGAAGAATTTCAAAAAAAAATTCAAGGGATTCGAGAAGAAGAGTTTGTATTCCAAAGATCCTAGTTTAGCCGAAGATAGTGGAGTTAGTGATTCAGATGAAGAAGAGATTCTATTCATGGTCATACATGAAGATGCCTCCACAAGCAAAAGTACAGATGATCAAGAAGAACATGATGAAGCCGAAGTGAATCTAGAAGGAGAACTCGTTTGTGCCTTAAAAGAGTTAAAAGCTCTTGAGAAGAAGAATCGAAGATTAAAGCTCCAGCTTGAGAAAAATAAAAAGGAGTCAGGGAACAATTGAAGATCTACAGGCACACTTTGAAAAAGCCAAGAAGAATGAAGAAGATCTAACGACACAGTTGTAAAAAGTAAGTAAAGAGTGTGAAAGGTATGTTATTGAAATTGTTTTTTTAAAAGCAGATCTTGAGAAAACAAATAAAACAATCAATGATAGAGCAACCAATGATTTAAAATTTGAGAATAACACTATATGTTGAATAAGATATTAGAAAGTCAAAGATCAATGTCAAATAAGATAGGTATCGGATTTGAAAAAGAAAAAGGAGAGGCCACTACTTTCACAGACAAAGAAAAATGAAAGAGCTATGCTGAAGCTCTTATAAAAAAGAAAATAAAAAGAGAAGTTAAGAATACAGAGGACATCTCAAATGAAAGTTGGAAGAAACAGAGCTACAAAAGACAATCAAGTCAGAGACACAAACAGGTCCTATTTTTATAGTTATTGTTTTTATTGTAATGGATATGGTCATAAGAAAATGGAATGTCGAAAAATGGCTAACAATTTCAAAAATAAGAAGGAAAGTCATGCATAATCAATTAGAAGCCACAACTCTTTTGCTTCTCTATCAAGTTTTAATGAAGAGGCCATAATATGTTACAAGTGCAACAACTTTGAACATAACCTAGTATTGTAGAAGCGTGTTTGAATTAGTCAAGAAGGACTAGAGTTTCAAGGCTCCATTCATCAAAAAGAAAGTTCAGACAAGTTCATGGCAGAAGAAACAACTTGAAAAATCCATGTTGGTACAAACAACTTTGCATGCAAAAAATGAAGAAAAGCCATGGTTCATTGACAGTGGATGTTCGAGGCACATGACAGGAGACAAAAGCAAGTTCATAACTTTTAAGAAGATCAATGGTGGCACAGTGAAATTCGAAGACAATATTACTGCCAGAAATGTTGGAAAAAGTACACTAAGTTTGGATAATGGTAGAACTAAAATTGAAAATGTTTTGTATGTAGGTCTTAAGCATAATCTTTTGAGTGTAAGTCAAATGTGTGATCAGGGGCACACTAAAGTTTTATGCAGAAAGTTGTGAAATTAGGAGAAAAGATTCAAATGTGTTGGTTGCAGATGCTCAGAGATCATGCATAATTTGTATATGTTATCAAACATCAAAGGTCAAAGATGTTTGAGTCAGATTGAAGAAAGTTGGCTATGGCATAGGAGAATAGAACACATAAATTTTGACAATCTTGTCAATATCAGCAAGAAGAAAGCAGTCAAAAATCTTTCAAAGATTACAAAGCCATCTGACACGCTTTGTGAACCTTGTCAGCATGAAAAACAAGCTAGAAGGTGGTTCAAAACAAATGAGTACTCGATCACTTAGATGTTAGAGCTTGTTCACACTGATCTGTGTGGACTTATGAGAACTCAAAGTACTCAAAGTGAAATAATTCATGTTGTTTATTGATGATTTTTCACGTATGACTTGGGTAATGTTTTCAAAAAAAATCAGAAGCTTTCAAACATTTCAAAGCATTCAAAGCATTAATTGAGAATGAAATCAGTTTGAAGATTAAGTGTCTAAGATCAAATCGAGGAGAATTCATGTCAGATCAGTTTTTTGAGTTTTGTGAAGACCATGAAATAAAGAGATATTATTCAGCAGCCAAAACTCCATAGCAAAATGGAGTGGTTGAACACAGAAACAAAATAGTTCAGAAGATGGCGAGAACAATGTTAAATGAATCCAAGATACCAGATAAATATTGGAGAGAGGCAGTTGCTACAGCAGTGCATATTCAAAACAGAGCATTATTGAGAGTCAATAATAACAAGACTCTTTATGAGCTATGAAAAGACAAACCAACAATAATTGATTACTTCATAGTTTTCGACAGTAAATGCTTCATAAAGAGAATCGATGAAAAACTTGATAAATTTGAATCCAGAGCAGAAGGTATATTTTTTGGTTATTCTTGCAAAAGTAAAGCTTATAAATGTTATAACAAAAAAATCAAGAAAATTGTTGAAAGTGCAAGTGTCAGGATAAAAGATGGAACACAAAGAATCAGTGATTCAGTAGACATTCTTGAAATCATTGAAGATGAAGATTTTGAAGAATCAGATGAAGATGAGAAGAAAAAAAAGACACCAAAACTTCATCCAAATATGTTCAGAGAAATCATAATGAAAGTGACATTAGCGGAGACATAAATGAAGGAATTCGCATAAAAAAAATGATGGTTAGTGAATCTGAGCAAGTTAATTTTTCTTTGTTATTCAGAATGCAGCCTAATTTTTTTTCAGAAGCTAGACATGATAAGCATTGGGTTAAGGCTATAGATGAATTAAATCAGATAAAAAAGAATGATACTTGGGAATTAGTGTTTAGACCAAAAAATCACAATGTGATAGGAACAAAATGAGTTTATAGAAATAAGTTGAATGAAAATGGAGAAGTGACTAGAAATAAAGCAAGATTAGTATGTAAAGGATATGTTCAGATTGAGGGAATAGATTTTGAAAAAACTTTTATAACAGTGGCAAATTTAGAGGTTATTAGAATGTTTCTTGCATATGCAGTGTTTAC
Organism: Torreya grandis; assembly: GCA_037957365.1. Classification (NCBI taxonomy): domain Eukaryota; kingdom Viridiplantae; phylum Streptophyta; class Pinopsida; order Cupressales; family Taxaceae; genus Torreya; species Torreya grandis. Next base: position 87,056 of record JARHVA010000716.1, on the reverse strand, counting down.
AAATTTCAAAGTGTTTCAGATGGATGTCAAATCTGCCTTCTTAAATGAAAATCTAGAAGAAGAGATCTATATTGAGCAGCCTGATGGATTTATTCTCTCAAATATTAGTAGCCATGTATGTAGATTGAAGAAAACATTGTATGGATAAACAAGCTCTCAGAACTTGGTATGTAAGACTTGATAAGTACCTGTAGGATCAAGGTTTCAATAAAGGATTTGCTGATAGTAATCTCTACATCAAAACAAAAGGTGAGCATCAATTGATTGTTGTGGTATATGTTGATGACATCATTTTTGGAGGAAACATTGAAAAGATGACAAGAATTTTCTAATAATATGCAAAAAGAATTTGAGATGTTTATGTTTGGAGAATTGTCATTTTTCTTAGGGTTGCAAATATTTCAATCAGATAAAAGAATTTTCATATCTCAAAGTAAATATGCCAAGAAAATGTTGAAAAAATTTGGTTTTGACGATTGTGCATCAGTTGGCACACCAATGAGTACAGGGAATAAGGTGAGCAAAGATGAAGATTCATCTATTGCAGATCAATCGTTGTATAGATTTATGATTCGTAGTCTTTTATATTTGATAGCATCGAGGCCAGGCATCATGCATGCAGTAGGTAAGGTTGCAAGATATCACTCAGCTTCAAAAGATAGTCATGTTCAGTTTGTGAAGAGAATATTCAGATATATCAAGGGGACAATGGATTATGGATTGTGGTATCCCACAGACGGAGATTTCACTTTCGTTGTTTATACAGACTCAGATTGGGCAGATTGCTTGAATGGCAGAAAGAGTACAAGTGGAGGAGCTTTCTTTCTTGGTGATAGCTTAGTATCATGGCTAAGCAAAAAATAGAATTTATTATCACTTTCTACAACTGAAGCAAAATATAATGCAACGGTATTATGTTGTACTCAAGTGCTTTGGATGAAATAAACTTTAGAAGATATCAAGGTAAAATATGATGAATCTATTTCTATTTTTTGTGACAACACAAGTGCTATTAATATTTTGAAGAATTCAGTGATGTATTCAAGAATAAAACATATTCTCATCATAAATCACTTTTTGAGAGAGTAGGTTGCAGATCAATAGGTTAAGATGGAATATATCAATACTACAGAGCAGATTGCAGATATTTTTACAAAGGCACTACCAAAAGACACATTTGAGTATCTGCGGGAGAAGTTGGGAGTAATTTTTTTTATTTCCTGCCATTGAGAATCAACATTAGTTGAGGGGGAGTTAAGTGTTAGCTCCAGGTTAGGTCCTTTGCCATTGATGTCAAAGGGAGAGAAGAATAAAAATAGGTACATGTATAGGTGTAGAATAGGAACAAGGAACAGGTACAGATTGTTACAATAAGGGAGAGTTATTGTATGTTTTTCAAATGGCAGTATGTGCAGATTTCAAGATGTGGCAATTTTAGTTTGAGGTTGTCATCAATGACAAAGGGAGAGATTGTTGAAAATAGTCATTGATGTTAAAGGTTTAACATTGGTGATAAATGCCCCATTGCATTTAATGATGTTTTTAATATTCATATCTTGGCTAATGTAAGTTAATATTTATTTAATATTAATGAATATATTTTTGGTTGCATATAAGTCAAAAGAGAGCCCATGGAGAAGTCAGAGTCAAGGGGTAAAGACAAAAGAGGAATATGACGCATTTTCGCATGAAGAGTCATTTTGAGGAATTCCAAGAGTCACCATGCGAAGACAAAAGAGGGTGTGAAGAGTTGGTGCTTGCGAACTTTGTAATTTGAGTTGGTGCTCATTCATATACTTGAGATTATTCTCCGTGGTTTTTTCCACTTTGGGTTTCCACGTAAAAATCTGGTGTGTCTTTCTCTCGTGTGGTGCATATTATTGTTTCAGTTTTATTACATATCTTGAATGTGTGGTTAAGTGGTTAAAGAAAATGAATTTGATTAAGTAAAAAAATATATAATATATTGATTCACCCCCCTCTTAGTATATTTCGTGTGTAACATGTTCATGCAAGTGGATCTCCAAAGGTGTTTTGAAACACCACCTACTTTTGAAAATTTGAGTGAACCTAGGATTTGAGCAAGAAAATTTTGGAAACTAGGGTTTTCAGAATTTTAGAGCAAGTTTTGGTGGCTTTTTTATGGAAGGAAAATTTTGATATTATTTGTATTAGATAGTCACTAATTTTGTGATCAGTTTGAGCTCTTATTTGCATCATAATTTCAAGTATTGAGGGAGTTATGAATTTTTAAAGTTTCAGCTTGTTTGTAGAAAATAATAATTGTTGTGGGCAACGAATTGTTTGGGAAAGGCTGATTTGCAGGTTTTTATCTTGAGGGATCTGTGTGGGAGTGGTTTTGCAGGGTTTTTTGGGTCATTCAATGCTCTAGAATATTTAGAAATTATTTTCACAATTTTGGCACTTCGGCGGCTTGTTTGACAAGCTCTGGAAGGTGATTGGGTGAGAGAAAACCAAGAGATAATTATCAGATTTGTTTCTTCTATTTTATTGAGGTGTGGCGAACCACTTGTAGAGTATTTAGAAGCATTTAAGGGCTCGAAAGTACAATTGTACCTTCAAAGAAAATTCAAAATGTTTTTGTGAGGTATTTTCAGCTATTCGTCATATTATTTGACCTCAAAAAAGGTATTCAATTGTTTAAATAATTTTCAGCTTCGTGTGGATTTATTTGGATGATTTTTAGCTTGAATATCATACATTTTTTCAGCTAGGGTTTGGCTAGTCATAGATTTTCAGTTTTTAGTTTGGTGCTTTGATTGGCTAGAGTTTGTTGGAAAACCCTCCTTTTTATTTGTCATCTCAATTTGGGGACATTACATCTTCTATGTTAGACAATGAAGATGAAGAGTTGTTGCTACTTTCAATTGAAGATCTCATTCCTGATATTTAGTTGGAATTAGAGGATGATGTGCTACAAAAGGAGAGGACAACAACAAGAGGAGTGCAAGAGCATTGGTTGGTTGGGTTGAAAGGGTCAACTATTTGGAAAGGCCAAATGGTATTCCAGAGAAGATGGGAAAATATTTCCTCACCTGCAAAGTTTTTGAAGCTTTTAAGGACTTAAAAGTCTCACATTGGGGAGGCATGATCCAAAATATGGATCTAATGTACTAGATATACTTGCTAGATGTTTTCACTATACCCAATTTATGTAACTCATGCCTGTAAGACACTTCATTTAAAAACATTAGTTCAAATAAGTTGTAGTGACAGAATTAGTATGAAGATGATACAAACATCCTCAAAATGAAGTCAGTAATTTTCAGCTCTTGAATTTGAGGGGTTTGTCATAGATGATGCAATCACCGGTTTGTGTAGGTGGTAGTCATGCAATTGTCAGCATTTGCAGGGGACAATTGTATTGAAACCACCGATATTTACAGGTGACGATTGTGTGCAACTACCGGTTTGCATATTGCTGTGATTTTGCCACCATACAAAATATTAGAATGGGAACGGTTGCAAATGTTTTCACTTTCTTACGATGGTTTGTTTGAGATCTTTGGCGAATTCCAAGATGAGAGAGCATAAGTACAATCTCTGTTGAAGGTAGAGGACATCATAAAATGCAATGAGAAGTCTTGAAATCGGATTCACATTGTAATTTGCAAGTTTGAGTCTTTGTTATTATTATCTCATTGTTCCTAGCTATACATGGTTGTTTTTGCTGTTTTTGGAGTTCTGTGAAGTGTCTAAGAAGTGCAAAGCAATCTTGTGTGCAAGCGTTGGATAGGGTGGTAGTGAAACTTTTGTCCATGAAGGCCATGTTTGGCAGTAACTTGTACATTTATTGAATTACATAGTGGAATGAGAGTGCAATTGCCTCACCCACTAGAGTTTTTCCCACACTGGGTTTCTTTAGGGCAATTTTTGTGTTCTTGACATTGTCATGCTTCATGTTCAGGTTCAGTATGCTGTAATTTCATTTTTGGCACCTATTTATCCTTGTTTTAGCATTGCAAGTAGCCTAAAACAATAACCTTTCAATCATTTGTTGAGCTAGGAGGTATATGATCTGTTTTGGTGAAAGTTGAGAGTGGAATATCCACTTAGTTTATGGATCATTTTCTCTCAAGGAGAGGATGATGCAAGCATACACGGTGAAGTGTATGCCTTGCAAATTACATGGTATAGTTTAGATACAGTAACGTGCTATATATAGTTACAGTACCTTGCAAAGTTGTATTGTAAAATGGTTTAGTTAATGCTATGATATAAGGTCACTGTGTCGGGTTTTTACCCAAAAGAGTTTTTCCAAGTGAAATCTTGCGTATTTTGTGTGCATGTCTTTGTTCTTGTTGTTTTGAGATTATTGTAGCATAGCTCTTCTTGGTGTTGTTTATTGTGAAAAGGTATTTAATCCCAACATTTGGTGTCAAAACTAGGTTGTAGCTTTGTAGAGGTTGGGATAACTTGCGATAAACAATTTTCTTGATTGGGAGTTCTATGCAGAAGAATCTTGTGCGAGGAAAATGATTGGAAGCACAAGAATAGAGATTGACAAATTCAATGGTTATTGTTCCTAGCTATACATGGTTGTTTTAGCTTTGGTTGGAGTTCTATGAAGTATCTAAGAAGTGCAAAGTAATCTTGTGTGCAAGCTTTGGATAGGGTGGTAGTGAAAATTTTGTCCATGAAGACCATGTTTGGCAGTAACTTGTACGTTTCTTGAATTACATAGTGGAATGAGAGTGCAGTTGCCTCACCCACGGGAGTTTTTTCCACACCAGGTTTCTCCAGGGCAATTCTTGTGTTCTTGTGCTTTATCACATTTTCATGCTCCATGTTCATGTTCAATATGCTGCACGTTTCATTTCTGGCACCTATTTATCCCTGTTTTAGCATTGCAAGTAACCTAGAACGATAACCTTTCAATCATTTGTTGAGGAGTTATAAGATTTGTTTTGGTGAAATCGTAGAGCGGAATATCCACCTAGTTTACGGATCTGTTTCTCTCAGGGAGAGGATGATGCAAGCATACATGGTGAAGTGTATGCATTGCAAATTACACGGTATAGTGTAGATACAACAATGTGCTATATGTAATTACAGTACCTTGTGAAGTTGTAGTGTTGTAAAATGGTTCAATTAATGCTATAATCTACGAAGGTTACTGTGTTGGGATTTTTACTCGAAAGAGTTTTCCCAAGTGAAATCTTGAGTATTCTGTGTGCTTGTCTTTGTTCTCGTAATTTTGAAATTGTTGTAGCATAGTTATTCTTGGTGTTTTTGTATTGCGAAAAGGTATTTATTCCCAACATTTGGTATCAGAGCCAGATTATAGCTTTGTAGAGGTTGGGATAACTTGCGATAAACAATTTTCTTGATTGGGAGATCTACGCGGAAAAATCTTGTGCAAGGAAAATGATTGGAAGCACAAGGATAAAGATTGACAAATTCAATGGTCAATATTTTGAGTTATGGATAGGTTGGTAGTGAAAATTCTGTCCATGAAGGCCATGTTTGGCAGTAACTTGTATGTTTCTTGAATTACATAGTGGAATGAGAGTGCAATTGCCTCACCCACTGGAGTTTTTTCCACACCAGGTTTCTCCAAGGCAATTCTTGTGTTCTTGTGCTTTATCACATTTTCATGCTTCATGTTAATGTTCAATATGTTGCACGTTTCATTTCTGGCACCTATTTATCCTTGTTTTAGCATTGCAAATAGCCTAGAACAATAACCTTTCAATCATTTGTTGAGCTAGGAGTTATAAGATTTGTTTTGGTGAAATCTCAGAGTTGAATATCCACCTAGTTTACGGATCTGTTTCTCTTAGGGAGAGGATGATGTAAGCATACATAGTGAAGTGTATGCATTGTACATTACACGGTATGGTGTAGATACAATAACGTGCTATATAATCTAAGAAAGTTACTATGTTGGGTTTTTTACTCGAAAGAGTTTTCCCATGTGAAATCTTGCGTATTTTGTGTGCTTATCTTTGTTCTTGTTGTTTTGAAATTGTTGTAGCATAGTTCTTGGTGTTTGTTTATTGTGAAAAGGTATTTATTCCCAACATTTGGTATTAGAACCAGATTATAGCTTTGTAGAGGTTGGGATAACCTGCGGTAAACAATTTTCTTGATTGGGAGATCTATGTGGAAGAATCTTGTGCAAGGAAAATGATTGGAAGCACAAAAATAAAGATTGACAAATTCAGTGGTCAATATTTTGAGTTATGGAAACTCAAGATGGAAGATCTCTTGGTAGATAGAGAAATGTGGGTTGCAGTGTTAGATACAACACCCGTGGGAATGAAACCAAAAGAATGGGAAAAGGTTGATAGGAAAGCTAAGAGCACTATTAGATTGTATTTGTCGGATTCAATTCTACTCCATGTATTTAGTGAAAAGATTGCGAAGCTTCTTTGGGATAAGTTGGGAACATTGTACCAGGCAAAGTCGGTAAACAAACTTTTTCTGCGCGATAAGTTGTATTTATTGCAAATGAATGATCGTGACTCAGTTGCAGAGCACCTAAACACCTTCAACATTGTGATAAGTCAGTTATCATCCGTTGAAATTAAAATGGATGATGAAGAAAGGTGTATCCCTTTGTTGTGTTGCTTGCTAGACACTTGGGATAATCTAGTTATGGCAATTACTAGTACTACAAATGAACTAAAAGTGGATAATGTAGTTGTAGCTTTGTTATTAGAGGAGATGAGGCGCAAGCCTGTAGAATGCTATTAGACAACAGATACCTTATTTGTGCAAGGTCAATTGCAAGAAAGAAGCAAGTGGAAGCTTTGAGAGAAGCGCTTGAAGTCTAGAGGTAGATCTAAGACTCCAGAAAGATCTTTAAAAAAGTGATGGAATTGCAGCAAGATTGGGTATTTCAAGGATTGTAGAATGAAATAGGTGGAAAAGGTCAAACCATTGGTGTTGCGCAATCCTCAGGTGAAAAGGTCTCCAGTGATGAGAAGGAGATGTCTATCTCATAGCCTCAAGTATGCATGCATGTCATGATGCATGGTTGATTCATTCAGGTGCCTCCGATCATATGACTCCTCATAGGGAGTGGTTTTCTGATTATGAAGAATATGATGGTGGCTATGTCTTTTTGGGAGACAACTCGACATAAAAGATTGTGGGGAGAGGAAGAGAGAAGCTGAGGTTTAGAAATGGGAGGATCAAGACTCATCCTGTTGACTTGCACATTCCTGGCTTGGCTAGGAATTTGATCTCTATGAGCAAAATGAATGATGTGGGTGTGAAAATCTCATTCAACAAAGATGGGTGCAAGATGGTACGCGGAGCCATGGTGTTGGGCATGGGAACTCTGTTCAGGTTGGATGTGAGTGCGGTAAGCAGTGCATGTAATAGCTTTGTTGTTCTTGAGGCCAAGGTTGATTTTGTAAAGTGCATGTTACTTCTAGTAGAAAAGATAATGATATTGCATCAAAAGATGGGCCATATTGGTGAGAAAGGCATGTGTGCATTATAAACTAAAGGTATGGCGGTAGTGATCGTGGTTGTCCCTTGGACTTTGACTTTTGCAAACATTGCATCTATGGTAAGCAAAGTAGCATCAAATTCCCCATGAGTGTTACGCATGCAAGTGGAATCTTGCAGGTGTTCATTGTGATGTGTTTAGGCCAGTGGATGTCCCATCACTAAGTAGGTCCCAATTCACCGTGTCTTTCATATATGACTTCTCACAAAAGACCTGGATATTTTCTCTAAAATAAATCTTAGGTACTCAAGAAGTTTAAAGAGTATAAAGCTCTTATTGAGAATTAGAGAGAGAAAAAGATAAAGGTGTTGAGTACGGACAGTGGGGAAGAATATTGATCAAATGAGTTTGAGGAATTCTGCAAGCAATGCAGAATCAAAAGGCAAAAGACAACTCCATACACACCACAACTAAATGGATTTGCAAAGTAGATGAACATGATAGTAATGGACAAGCCCTAGAGTATGCTGGGTGGTGTGTACTTAAAGCAAAAGTATTAGGCAAAAGTAGTGGTTTTTGCTTGTTATCTTGTTAATAGGTTACCCACATTAGCGTTGGTTGACTTAAGTGCGCAAAAAGCTTGGACTAGTAAGAAGCCATCTCTGCAACACGTATGAGTTATTGGTTGCGAAGCTTATTCCCATATTCCAAAGGAAAAGAGATCAAAAATTGACTCTTAAGTCTAAGAAATGCATTTTCATTGGATATGGGAGTGGTGTCAAAGAGTACAAGTTGTGGAATCTTGAAACAAAGAAGTCGGTCTATAGCCAAAATGTGGTCTTTACGGAGGTGAAGATGATTGCTGTGCAAGAGCAAGATCCAAAGAAGCAACCAAAGGAAGAAACAAAAAATATGTAGGCTGATGTAAATGCTGAAGAGCCTACATCAGAGTATGATGCGATGGATGAAGAGTCATAGGAAGAGGAGCCGGTGACTTCTGCCCTAAGGAGATTAGAATGGGTGTGTAGAATCCTTGAAAGGTATAGCCCGTTGGGTTTTCACGTTACATTCTTGTTATTAGTGGCTGATAAAGATCCCAAGATGGTAAAGGAAGCTCTTGGATCAGATGAGTTGAAGTTTGGAAGAAAGCCTTGAAGGAGGAGATGGAGTATGTGGATAAGAACGAGACTTGGGACTTGGTAAAGTTGCCTCCTGGTAGAAAACTTGTGGAGTGCAAGCGAGTTTTCAAGAAGAAGAAAAATGCACAAGGTATATTGGAGAGGTATAAGGCTCACCTAGTAGTAACATGATTCTCATAGGTAGAGGGAATTGACTCTGATGAGACCTTTTATTTTGTGACAAAATTGACTTCCATTAGATTTTTTTTAGCCATTGCTGTTGAGTTTGATTTTTGAGATATATCAAATGGACGTTAAGACAACTTTTTTGCATGGAGAGCTTAAAGAAGAAATCTACATATTGTAGCTGGAAAGTTTCAAGGTGAAAGGAAAAGAGGACTTTGTCTTTAGATTGAAGAAACCCTTGTATGGTTGGAAACAATCGCCAAGGATGTGGAATCATAAGTTCGACAACCACATGGTTGGACTTGGGGTTGTTCACAACAAAGTCGATCCTTGTGTGTACCTTAAGCAAGAAGGTGATAACATTGTCATTATAGTTATGTATGTGGACGATATGTTGCTGATCAGAAATGACAAGGAAATGATCAATGTTAGTCCCCTAGATTTTGGCGATGTCCCAGACGTCCTGAACGTTTCAGGGACTTGGGGACTTGGAGAGGATGTCCCCAATTTTCTTAAATTTTTTAAATTATTTAAGTAAAGTCTTTGATGCTTTTACTTTAAAATGTGACCCCCCACCCCTTAAAAAGTTGTCATTTTCACAAAAGGATTGAACCCTAATCTCAAAAGTATCATGAAAAACATCATCTAAAGTTTAAACCCTAAATTTCATTGAATAAATTTGAAATATATTAATATTAATTTTTATATACTATTTTAATAAGCCATCCCCAAAATCTAGCAATTTGATTGTCGTCTTGGAAAACTTGTCTCCATGTCCCCACATCCCTGATACTCAGGTAACTATGGAAACGATCAAGTAGATAAAGTCTCAGTTGTTTATTCAGTTCGACATGAAAGATCTTGGTGCCGTAAGGTTCATTTTGGGCAAGGAAATCAAATGAGATCGTGCGATGAGAAACCTTTGGCTATACCAGAGGAAGTATGTTGAGACGTATTGGAGAGGGTCAGAATGCAGGATTGCAAGCTTGTGTGCACATATTTTCCATTTGGTCAAAAACTATCTACTGTGCACTGTCCCAATACACGAGGAGTTGGAGGACATGGTTTAGGTTTCGTGAGTGTGGTGGGAACTCTGATGTACGCAATGGTCTACACAAGACCTGGCATTGTGTATGCAGTGGGAGTAGTGAATAGATTAATGTCCAACCTAAGCAAGGAACATTGGATGGTAGTGAAGAGGATCTTTAGGTATCTGCAAAGGAGTTCTAACTATGCAATTTGCTATTAGGGTAAACTTGGTGAAAACATGACATTGAATCTAGAGGGCTTTGTGGATTTTGATTGAGCGGGAGATCTTGATTGCTATAGATCTACCAGTTCATGTGTTCAACTTGTTTGGTGGAGCGGTAAGTTGGATGAGTAAATGATAGTTAAGTGTTGTGATATCCACCACAAAGATTGAGTACATGGCAACTACTCATGTGATAAAGGAAGTGATTCAGCTTCAAAGGTTGTGTTCTACTGTTGGGTTCACTCAGGGAGCAGTGATGATAGATTGCGATAGTCAAAGCACAATTTGTCTGGCAAAGAACATTGAGTATCATTCTTGGACGAAGCACATTGATGTGTGCTATCATTTTATAAGGGAAATGGTGGAAGAGAAGAAGGTATTTCTAGAGAAGCTAGAGATGAATGAAAACGTTGCAAATTCATTGATGTGCGTTATCATTTTTTAAGGGAAATGGTGGAAGAGAAGAAGATATTGCTAGAGAAGGTAGAGATGAATGAAAATGTTGTAGATTCATTGACTAAGGTAGATGAATGAAAATGTTGTAGATTCATTGACTAAGGTAGTGAGTACTGTGAGAAGTTATCTAGGTGCAAGAAATTGATGGGCATGGTTGCCCATAGTTGTTGAAGGATGGATTCATGTTTTTTTTTGCAGAGTGTTCAACAAGTGGGAGATTGTTGGGAAATGTTTCAACTTTGCATTTAATTGTGTGCAAGGTTGGTGTTGCGCAAGGCTGTTTAACAAAGCACCAGTTGCGCAGGTTAGTTGTGCAAGCACAATTGCGGAAGGTTGTTTGTGCAAGTAGTAATGTTGTGCACAGAAAGTCAGTGGCTGTTGCGCAAAGAAGTTGGTGTGTGGTAAATGATGCGAAGTTGTGTAGTGCTTTATGCGTAGTATCATTGCACTTTGGAAGGTTGCAAAGTGGTGCATAGTGGTGCTTTCGTAATAAGGTGCTGTGCAACACTATCAAGCAATGTAAGTAAAGCGTGAAGTGTTACCGAACACTCATCAGGCTGGATTGGTTGACTGGAGGTGTGTGAGTGATGTCTTGGTATATCTATGACATGGAGTTGTTGACGCAATGATCAATTTACTCAGTAGTTGGTGTGACTGTAGATTCCACTGTTGCGTGGGCATTACAAAGTGATGTGATGGTATATAGGCACGGTTTCTCTTGGGAGAGGATGATGTGAACATACACGGTGAAGTGTATGCAATGTAATTACACAGTATAGTTTAGATACAACAAAGTGCTGTATATAGTTACATATCTTGCAAAGTTGTAGTATTGTAAAACGATTCAGTTAATGCTATAATCTAAGAAGGTTACTGTGCTGGGTTTTTTACCTGAAAGGGTTTATCCTAGGTGAAATCTTGCGTATTCTTTGTGCATGTCTTTGTTCTTGTTGTTTTGAGATTCTTGTAGCATAGCTCTTCTTTGTGTGTGGTTATTGTGAAAGGATATTTATTCCCAACACTTGGATGGATATTTATCCATCAAAGTCTAGCTGTTAATGGTAGACTGTGAAAATTTGTGCCGACTTGTGATGCCGGGGTTTTACTGGAAGGAAGAAATAGGGCATCATGTATTCTTGCAATATATAGAGTGGAAAGAGCATTTTGGGACTGGATATTGTCACAGTATAACAGCCTTTTTGTCAGAACCTTCTGATGGAAGGTGGTGTTGCTGGTGTACCTGGATAATTCAATAGCACGGGAAGGATGTTTTGGACACTGTTAAACTTTTATGTATCTCTTTTCTATAGTGGCATAGATACAAGTCAACATTTTGAGGAGATTGTTCTAATTTACATTCGGAAGACATGAAGGTCTTTAAACTATATTTAGTTGCTGATATTGTTGCTATAATAGACAAATTTAGAAAATGTCGCCATCTATTGTGCTTCTTAATGTGCTCATATTGATTTATGATATCAATATAAGATTGTGAAACATGGTTGCCCTTTGTCCCTCACGATTTTAAAAAAACTATAGAATGCAACATATGCATGAAACATGGTTGCACTGTACTTCACAGCTTTTAGTTTTTACATTGATAAGATTGAGCTATTTCCAAATTTATGAAGGATGCCTCTGAATATCTCTAGTAGCAGTCATTGTCCTACTGTATCACCTCATCTTTTTACCGGTCAAAAGCATCAGGAGCATGCTTTCCTCATGATCTAAATTAGAACTTCTGCATATAGTAGATAATATATGGGCAGACGGAAAGCATCTGTCAACCTAGAAAACAAATAAAGGATGTGGAATTCTGGGTTTGGGAGCTGTTATTTGATAGCCTTCTTTTAGTGAGGAATTTTGAGATGAGAGCACTTCGTTTGACACGTTAACAAGAAATAAAAAATCTAAAAAAGATATGGTTCTTTCATTCTATTGGCAGAGACTGATTTCCAGCCCTTCGATGCAAAAGCACCAATCAAATACCTAACATAAAAAGTTGGCTATCTAGACGAGTGTGGAAGACTCCTGGCAGCTTGAGGACAGAAACACCAATGCTTTAGGAGAAACTTAAACATAGGGTACTAAAACTGGATTTATAATGAGGGATATCATCTGAATGCCCCAAAGACATGAGAAGAGTGTTAATGCGAATGATAGTGAACAACTTATAATAGAGAGGTCCATCAGAATTGTGGCCAGAAACACAGTGAAGATAATGACCTCAAAGTAGAATACCATCAAAGGATCGTTACCAACAAATCTGAAACCTGCAAATTATAGAACATATACATAGAAATTAGACCATACTGGATCCATGTGGCAGTTCAGAGCAAACTTTTAGCAAAATACTAAAAAACTAGCTAGTTACCTTGCCAGGGGCATAACTCTTCCATTGTTGACCGGAATTCGAAACCAAAAATTGTGTTGGAAAGCTTATGTCATACTCTACAACCACCAATATTGTTGTAGGAGGCATATATTTTGATCGGCGAAGTTTGACCCCAAAAACATGCCTCAAAGGCCCTCAAAATTGCAAAATACAGAAATGTATAAAATTCTAAAATTTTTCAAAAATCCCCTTTTTTGTGTTTTTGATGAGTTTCATGTTACGAACACTTGTCATGTTGTCGTCTATTTTTAGACTTTTCATTTCCTGCTAGAAATATCTCGAAAGATTGTCATCTGAATATAAAAATTGGTGGTGTGGCTTCACGTCTTCTCCTAGCAAACATTCATTGTAAAGAACTCATTTTTCAATAAAACGTTTATTTACATGGCAGTATCATCTGTGTTTATTGGGTTCATCTTCATTTGCTTTGGTTCACTGATTTCATAACCCATTAAGTTTCTGCAATTTAGTCTGTTGTCCACTAAATTGCTAATTTAATCTGGGTCAGTGCCAAATAAGTTGTTAAAATGTCAAATTTCTGTGCATTGAGTTTGGATGGATGCCTCAAAAACATGCCTCAAAGGCCTTCAAAATTGCAAAATACAAAAAATCCAAAAAATTCGAAAAATCCTTTTTTTGTGTTTTTGATGAGTTTCATGTTACGAACACTTGTCGTGCCATTGTCTATTTTTAGACTTTGCATTTCCTGCTAGAAATGTCAATAAAGATTGTCGTTTGAATATAAAATTGAGGGAATGATACAATTTTTTCACTTATTAATTCCTTTGGTATGGACATTCCACCTATATTATGGGTACACTGATGCTTGCCTTTCTTGTCAGAGAAGGTTCTACTGTTTACCTCCCGAATATAGCTAATTTTGGAACAAACTCCCACTAAACCTTAAACGGCCATAGGAGGATGGGACTTGCACAATGTGTAATGGAGGGGGTAGGAGATTAACAACATGACCCTCTGGGCTTGCTGCTCGCCATTTTCAACATTTCCAATATTTATGAATAAGAAATAAACCTAATAGAATTACATCAAGCACATAAATATTTAAAAAACTTAAAGGGAAAAGAACCAGGGTTTCCTTCAATTCCTTATTAGAGCAATTTAAGAGTATAGAAACCATGCCATACAAAATAAATTGTAAACGTGTTAAAACATTGTCTACCTTTAGACAAGATAGAGACAACAAACCATTTGTTCTTGCAGAATGGCAAATTTCTCTATTCATTTATTTCTTCAGTACAAGCTTTCTGCCTATGTTATGCTTAAAACTTGAAAGAAATGCTTGTTTCACATTGTAATGGAATTGCACTTTCAGCTGCTTGGTGATGGTTCTAATCTCTTGTAGAACAATGTATCATTTATTTATGCAAAACTATTATAAGTAAAATTGAATTTAAAATAACGAGTGATGGCACGCCGTTCTTCCAACACACTTTCCTGGCTGTCCTTCCATCGTTCCTTCCTCAGCTGCCTTGTGACCCAGCCCGAGTTGGATTCATGTTAGTCCTCGGCCCTCCTGCACTGCAGCTGATGTTTTTGACTCAACTCCCTTCTGCCTCTTCGCTTCTTCCTGGGTCGTTTTTGCCCTCTTTTTCTGTTGTTCTGTGTGTTAATGGCGCCCGTGGGAGCTCTACCATTGGAAATCTTGACGGCCAGCGCATCCCTGGTTCTGTTTCAGTCGCAAACTCTGTTGCCATTTCTCTCACCTGTTCAGCAGGAACTGTCTCAACCTTCTGCTAGACTTCCATGCTCACGCTCTGCTTCGACTCCTCTCCAGAAACCTTCTCCTACATACAAGTTTGTTGTGAAGCGTTCAGCATCTGCTCCTGAAACCCCACTTACTGGCCGTTTCTGTGTAGAAGCTTCAGCAGTATCCCATCATTGAACTTGGGGATGAGGCCACTGAGCAAGAGGACTATTTTAAAGATCATGGGCTTATTTGCTGTTTCATTGGACTTTGGCCAAAATTGGCAGATCTCCACCAGTGAGTCTCCTCCTCTTGGAAACCCCTTATTTCTCAGGAGATCTTCATTTATTCTTGTGCTCAAGCCTTCTTCATTATTGACTGTGAGGATGCGAGGACAGAAACCTCATTCTCAAAGCTGGGCCCTGGTTTTGGAAGGGTGTTGGGCTGTGTACGGAGCCTTGGTTTTCCAAGTTTGACCCTTCCTTGGACCTCAGCTCCTCTTCTCCCATTTGGGTGAGACTTCCAATCTTCCTCTTGACTTCTGGTCTTCTTGTACTTTCTCTTCTATTGGAAATGCCCTGTGAATATATCATTTCTGTTCTCATGAAACATCAAACAAGCATTTCACTACCTTTGCTTGCCTTTCTGTGGAGGCTGATTTTGAAAATGGTCTCCCGTAGGAGATCTCGCTCAAACTTGGGGACAGGGTTTGTAAGCAAAATTTAGATTACTCGCATGTGGCCTTTTGTTGTCGGACCTGCTTCTCTCATGGCCACCTTGCTGCTGTTTCTCTATCGCAGTCTGCTACCAACATGTCTAGGTCAAATGGTGTGAAAAAGAAGAATGGGAAGACTCGCACCTGGTGGAGCGGTGTTGAGAAGCATTGCCGTTGCGGGACCCCCCATTCATCCACCATCTTGGATATTGATTCTCTCCTAGGAAAGTAGGAAATGCCTCTTTCCCCTTTCTTGGAATGTTACAGCTTTACCCTCTAGCTCACGCCCTTGTTTCCAACGGTTCAGCAGACTCTCTTCTTTCTCAAGAGCTGGTACAAGAAGACCCTCCTCCTTCCCTTGCAGCGAACTCTTCACTCCTTTCTCTACAAGGTGCTGTTGAAGCTTCCCCTTTCCCCATGGTGGTTATTATATCTTCTAACATTATTAGCTTTGAGTCTCCTTGGCGGCCCAACTTTCTGGAAGATTCTGTGCATATTTCCTCTGATCAGGGTTGGATGGAAGTTAAGAAGCCGAAGGTTCCTGGCAATTCTTCTTGCAAAATGAAGCTGAGATCCACGAGGATTCTGAGATGGCCTGATTTTGGGCTGTTGCAGCGTTTTAGTTTGTGTTGGCCTGTTTATGGGGCTTGTAGCCAGGTTTATGTTTCTGTGCTGGTCTGTTCATGGGCTTTGTAGTTGGTCTACTCTTCTGAAGCTCTTCCATTTTTCTCTTCTATGTGCTCTTTCTTTCATTGTTCTTCCATGATATATGAAAGGGCGAGGGCCTCAATAGAACCCTCATTTGCTTATTGGAAAAAAAATTGAATTTAATAGATATAGGAAGTCGTAAAGGAACACTTTCATCTATTCATGGAAAGATACTTTATGACAAGGCTACTTGATGACATCTAAATTACCCACTCATTAGACGTCTAGTACAGTTGCAATATTTGCAATGCAATTACTCTGTTAGGGATGCTTTTATGATGCCATTCAGGTCTTCATTGATTTCAGTTCAATTATGTTTGGGAAGGTGCCTTAGTACATTTTGTGTTTCTATTATTATGATGGTTAAAATTTTTGGTCCCTCAATATCAAAAGATTTTGAGTTATTTGATAGTTGCTGAAGCAAATACAAACTTATTCATGATTATGCAATACATGATCTTTCTAGCATCATTCACATTATGATGTTCAGGCAAACAATATCTATCAATTATGAAAGAATATGCCCTTAAGCAGATAATGAAAGATTCTTCTGTTTTTCATATATCATTGTTGGCTCTTTGTTTACCATGCATTTTGGTTGCTGCTTATTTCAGGCATCCCAAGACATGTCAACCATAAAGAACATAGCCGGTGAAACTGGCAAGAAGTTGAGTTCATTAGCATCCAACATCTTTGCAGAACTTCAAGATCGCGTCCTGTGACCAGATTTGACGTGGTGGTTTAAATGTCTCTCTTGTGATAATAAATAGTGAGTGTCAGGCTATGAAATTTTTGTTCTTTGTTGTGTTTTATTGTATTGGTCTATAGTGGTCTATAGAAATTCTTATAGTGGTCTATAGAAATTCTTGGAACATAATGTATTTATTCATTCTTTTAAAAATAAAATAAATCTTGCTTGGAGATTTTATCAATTTTGTTGGTTTGGGTGGTATCAGTGATGATTCAAGGCATCCCTCAGTGAACAATTTGATAAATTAGCATGCAATGCGGACGACCAAGGTTTTCAGCAATAAGTTGAATATTTCATTGTTGTCTATCTGTGCTACTGTGTGCCATAGTTTCATGATAGTAAATTTGCCTATTTGCAATACTGATTGACATAATACTGGTGGCTTGTACCATTATGCTACAGAATATTTTTTTATAAGGAATTTTTTAATCTTATTCTAATATTTTGTAAATGTGAAGAATATTTGAATAAGTTTTCCTTTTGCTTTAAAGATAGGTGCTGTAAAGATAGGTAGCCAAATATTTTTCTTCATGGAACTGAAAAGTAAATTTCCAATTTGCATCAATGGAAAATCACAGCGTTTTTATGAGCCGATTTAAATATGACTATTTGTGTAGGTTTCCCACATTTATGTGTTGACCTTCACTTATTTTCTTTGCTCTTGTTTCTAACCTAATGCAAAAGTTAAAGTAATTTAAAATAATTGTTGCATTAGTTTCAAGCAAAGTCACTGCAATAGGTAATTTCATTTTTCTAAAATGGAAAATTAAATTAAAAAGAAAAGGCTGTATTCAATATACCTAAGGATGGATATTTTTCATCCATTGAATAAATTTGCTTGAATGTAGTTGGATTCCTTTCCAATTTGGTGATTATTTAAAAATAATAGTTTTCCTTCTCTTAGGGTGACTTATTCCTTCTTCCCTAGCAGAATCCCTTGTTTGAGGATTTATTTTTATTATCCTATGGTCAAAGTATTCAAAGTTTTGCTTTATGAAGCACTCTGGCACCAAAAGTGTTGTAAATCCAGACGCTAGCATTGGGGTGCAAGTCCCTAAGTTGATGTCTTAGTAATTTCCTCTTGATTGAAGATTGGTACAAAGTATTTTCATGGTACATGCTTGTGTGTGCTTTGTGGATCCCTGTGTTGTGGTGGTTAACTTTCTCGTGTCTTTTTAAAATGAAATTTCTCCATTTACTAGGTGGCATGTATCTTTGTGTCAATTTTGTACCCCTCCAATACTTAATTTTTGCCATTGTGAGGTTCGAATGAGGTTTAATGCAAGTTTTTTTTCCATGTGTTTACGGTCAACAATATCTTTTGCACTTGACAACCCATCTCTTGACATTCGGCAGCTTTTGAAAACATTTGTGGCAAATAGGGTTTGACCTTCAAAACCTAGAGAAATCATAAGCTAACTATTCCTGGAGCATATATCTAATATAATTTTTAATGTTACGAGATCCATCAACATAATTTTCTACTTTTGTATTGGAATGGAAATCGTTTCTCCATCATTGTCTTGGCAAATGTCACATTTGAAACAAACTTCCATGCGTATTTCTTTAGACCTTCATGGTAGACAGATTTCTTGACCTTGTGATATTTCAAAAAGAATGTTAAATGTCTAGTTGACGAGAAACCATGGGATCTTATCTTTGTACCATTATCTGTCAAACTTCAACAAGTTGTCAAAAGTGTCTCCACTCATCTGAAATTAACGTATCTTCTATTGGATGATCCCATCACCTTACCATTTCATTTTTTTCCTTGTGGTAATTCTTAAAGTAGTGGAATCAAAATATCTCAAAAGACATCCAAAATGCTTACAAATAAATGGGAATAACCAAAGGCTTTAAGCACCAAAATGTATTTGATATTTTAGAACATTTTTTGCTTTTATGTTTGAGCAAAGTCCGTCCAATTTGTACACTTTTAAAGATAATACAGGTATTGCATGAAGGAAACCTAGAATTATATGCATTTGCCTTTTTATTCAATTTGATATTCAAGCAAATGGATTGTTGTCCAATCAATGCATATGGTGGTGTTACGGCATTGTAAACCATCCACCTAGGTACAGATTCATTAATGTGGTTGCGTTCAGGGGCGAATGCTGGGTGAATTTATCAAAATAGTACCCCCTTGTTGTCACAACTAAAAGTCGATCGAGAGGCAAAGAAGTTCTTGGTTGTTACATCAAACAATCAAGTTGAGATGAGTGTCAAAGAGAGTGGGACATGCTTGCAGTGAAGATCTTTTGAGCGCCATTTCCTACAAATTGAAGGTCCTTCGAGCAGCATTGCCTTCATAGGCAAGCAACTAGTTGGAAATGGATGCATTGGTTCCTAAGGAAATTCTTGAAGGATGGCTCTTTGAGGCATTGGAGAACCATCGACCTATGTACGAGTTTTACAAAACAATGCCCTCATGTAGAGGCAGCTAATAAGTTGAATGAGAGACAAGTTTTTAGTTGTTAAATTGAACATTCAAGTTGAATCGTGTGCTGAGTGCGGGACATGATTGGAAATGGAAGATCCTTTGAGTGATATTGACTGCAAATTGAAGATCCTTTGATGGTTGGAAATAGATACGTAGGTCCCCAATGAAATTCCGGGAAGACTGCTCTCAAGGCTAAAAAAAAGCGTTGTTTGTGCCTAGTAGACTGATCAAAGAAACCAAACTTCAAGGCCCTATATTAATTTCTGTTTTTCTCACAAAGTTGTTATAAGTGGCTAAATGTTTGAAAGTGAATTCTAAAGTAAGTGCTAGAAAAATCGAATCATAAATATGAAATTTGAAATATTTTATAATTATATACGTATATAAATGAAAACGTAAAAAAAAAAAAAAAATTGTTTTATTTTAAATCTTATAAAATACATAATTCTCTATGCTAAATTTAGATTTGAAAGTACAAAAAGACAATAATACAAGTTAAATGAAAGAATGAAAAAAATATTTAATTGATTTTTTAAAACCTTTGAAAGATTGATGAGGATACAGACAAATATAAATCTGTGTTTTATCCACCATCTAAAAAAGACAACAACGACAAAAATTTAAACAAATTGCAAAAGTTGACCCTCAGTGATCAATCAACTCTCACTAATTCACTGTTTTCAAAATTGTACCACTACGAAGTCAAAATTAATACCCAATTAACACTCTTTTTTACTTCAATAGAAGGGTTGCAAACTTTGGATCTGAGAAACCAAGTAAGAAAGAGAATATCTACATTCAATAATTGATTAAATATAAATGTAAATCAACCTCTTACGATCGATATCTTCCAGTTTATTAAAAAACATTACATGATAATTTAAAATTCAAAGTATCCTTGCCAATCATGTGTGAAAACTATTGGAAGGTTATGTAACATAGATTAAAGCGTCATTGGTGATAAAGAAGGAAAAGTATATCTCCAATAATTCAAAATATGGTTATGAGGGTTTCGTTCTGTGGTCTTTCTCAATTAGTAATGCTGTATTTTGAAGTATATTGTTTCTTGTGTGATTTAATTTTTATAATTATTTGTGGGCCATGAATTCTAATCAACCACTATTTTGTTGTAAATTATTGATATATTTTATTTTTGTATATATGTTTTAATAAATATAATTTCAATAAAATATAATAATATTATTTAACTAATTTGTAGTAATATGAATGTAAAATCCATTAAATTATTAAAAATTTCACGATGATAAGTCGTACATGAAAAACACCAAAAATTTATTAAAAATATCATATAAAAGTTTTAAATCTAAATCATACTTGCCAATTCTAGAAGGAAACTCTTGGAAAGTTGTATGCACCATAGCCTAAATTGTGAATGACCACAAAGAAAAATATATACATTTCTAATAACTCAAAATGTGGTGGCACCATCGATAAACCATTGTCAAGTACAATTCAAAATTATTTTTAAAATCACGAAACCATAATAGTTTTATGGACGTTACTATTCAAAACAAAACATGTAAATGCCTAATATTAATTTTGTAAATGTTTGTGTGCTTAATTGGTTGCCCTAAAAATCCTTTATTTATTTATTTATTCATTTTTATTGTATAAGTTGCTCGTAACTCTGTTCATGCTAGTAGAGGTGTCAAGAAGCTTCATAGGTATTGCCCTGAAACTGTTATTTTTCGTTATGCAATTTTATTTGAGGATTGTATCAAATTATTTGATATATATTTAATGTATATTAAGCACATATAGGAGATCTAGATGAGTATTGAATAAGTAAATGATACAAATCAATAGATGACACATATTTAGGTAAGAAAACGTCCAATAGAAGAAGCCATAGTTGATATTCATATATGAGAAACTAGAACCTAATATAATTCCTTCACTTCTCACTTCCTCTGTATTAAAACTTCATAGAAATCTTTGAATAATATTTGTCACATGTAAATATTTAAATGTCATAACATTCTATCACACAAAACATTGTGTGTGATCTTGTTTAAATTACCAAAGGTAAAATGTATTTATATATTGGGGTGTGGAGGTGGATAGTTGTAACTAACGGGTCCAATCTCTCTCCGAGAATAATTTAAACTAATGGTAATAAATAAATATGTTTTATTATTTATTTATATGAAGTTTTCAACTTGTGTTAATAAATGATAAATCATTATTATTTAATTAAACCTATGTATGCTAAAGGTCCATAAGGGAAACCACTTAGACGTTAACTGTTCCAACATTCCCCTTTAATGCTAAGTGGGGATACATGCCATAGTCACCTTAATAAAGTAACTATACTAACAAACAATTGAAAGATTCAAAAACCTTCATCGTGTCAAAAACATATTTTGAAACAAAATGAATTATAATCCATAAACTACTTAGAGCAAGTTTTTATGCTAGCATGATCGTGAAACTATATCTCAAAGTTTCTCATAAATAATCAACTAAACATTATTGGAGTTTTCCATAAGATAAGGAACTTGATTACAATATGTGCTTTTAAATATTGGGTACTGTATGCACCTAAATCCACTCACCCTAATAATTCGTTTAATTTTCGCTAATTTAATCCATAATCATATTTGCTAGTCAATTAACTAATATCCTAGTTCCTACCTAAAATCTCTTATATCCCATAAACCTTACTCCACCCACACAACCAATTAATCACCCTCATTAACTCATTAACTAAGCCTACTTAGTTACTAACCTACTCATTAGCCCATTTGCCAGTCTAAGTTTTTTTTTATTTCACTACCCATCAACCACCCTACTAACTTAACCCTTCCTACACCCCTACTCCCTAATGGAGATTCTAGAATTGAAGAATTGTAGAATCTCCTCTAATTTAACCCTTCTCCTCTAGAATCTTCTATTCTAGAGGTTTTCAAGGAATTAAAACTTCTTTGAAAATTCTCCAACCATTGATCTCAATAGCTCAAAATTGAATATGAGTCATTGATTTTTCTTTCCATGGCTTATATAAACAAGCCATACTTCCATGACCAACTAACTTGAAAACTTAGAGAGCTTACTTACAACCATCATTCAAGCACTCTCATAGCCTTGTCAAAGCTATCAAGAAGCCACTGAAACCATTATCAAGCTCAATCAAACAATCCAACAATCCACTCATTTTGTACTCAAATCAATTTAACATTTTTGAAGGGGAGCTCTAAGGGACAAAATGATGGTAAGTGAATCCATTGTAAGTATCTAATTGTCTCTTTATCATCTTTTTTGATGTTGTTTGCATTTTTATTACTAAAAATAGTAATATAAGAAATAATCCAAAATACATTCAAACATTGATGACCACAGTGGAAGATATTCCCTAAATCTAACCTATTGTGCTTGTTAGAGGTGATTTAGTAACTTATAGGTGCAACTGGACAAGGAACAAAGACCGAAATTAGCTAGATCATCACGTACAAGGGAGTTGTGATATTGACCTACAATCAACAATATTGCAGTCATGACATTATAGTTATTTAAGCAGTATTGTGCTGAATGTAAATTTAACCACTAACAGTTTCAGTTTTTGGCAAGTTATTATACTTAAGCAATACCGCTACTTCAAAATTATCAACATTGCACTGGTATTAATGATATTGTCATGATAATAGCAGTTTTGCAAGATTTCTGGGTTAGCCTGACATAACTGCTTTTTTGTTGCTTTCTAACATCTTTGAAGCTATATTTACTTATTTTGTGTTGCGAGAGAGGGGGTTTACATCTTCTTTGTAGGAAATAGGTTCAATCAGAGACTTAGTGTTTAATAACTAGGTCATGATATCGCTACTTCGAGACTCGTGGTATTGACCTACAAGTCATGATATCACCATTGCAAGTCATGATATTGTCACTTCTGTCAAATTAGATAAAGTTTATCCAATTGATTTTTTGACCTGCAATTTTCTCTTTTTATTCTCTATTTTGTAGGAAGATCAGTGAACATACAAACCCCTTTTTAATAGATTACTTAACTGTTTTAGGTCTTAGACTATTTTTGCTAAACACCCTTTTTGTAGAAAAGTTTTTTTGTACAAACTTGTGTGTTGATTGACAGGAAGGGAAGACATAAAGTAGGGTCATCTAAAAGCAGGATATCACATTTTTGCCATTTTGTCATACTTTTACAATACCACTAATTGCATATCTATGATTTTGTTTAGGAATATGCGATATTGTGTCAATAGTAGCGATATTGTGATTTAATAATCTCTAGGGTTGTTTTAATGATAAGACAAATTTTGGGATCAATCTGATAGGTAGTACTTCTCTGTTCTGCAAGACTGTGTGCTTGTTATCTATTTTGCTAGAAAAAACTTGGTGTCTTTTAAGCAAAATTTTGATACATAGTTAAATTTTTTAAATCTGCCATATTTATCTATGAATATTTCTTAGGCATTTGTATTTCTTAAGCATCTGGGATAATCTGTTAATTATCCAAGCATCTACATTGGTTAAAAGTCAAAAATTCTAAAGTTCTATCAATTTTTGCAATATCACTAATAACATAGTAGCGATATCATTTTAACAGTCATGATTTTGTTTTAACAGTCACTATTTTGCAAGAATTGCTCACTTGATTGTCATAGTTAGCTGTCTGGGGCAATATCGCAACTTGCAATTAATGGTTTTAATTTAAAGTTATGACATTATAGTTTCTGGTTGCAATTTTGTTTTAAACTGACTGTGTATTAGTGATTTTTTAGGGAAGTAACAACTTTGCTTCAGATCAAACTACTAACCCTTTTTGTGCAGGACCTCTGAAGAATGATGGTAGGTTAGACATAAAAGGACTAAAATCTCGTTTGATCCATGTCTATGAGATGTCTTAAGATCCATTTCATGGCCAACCTAAGAGGATAAGGGTGTTTAGCTGACCAAGAACGATATGAACAAGAATCTTGTATAAATACAAGGCAATTTTAGGCCTATTGTGTGTGTGGATAATTCAAGTGAACAAGATAACACTTTGGTAAGTAGAAGGTCTTACAGACCATCAAAAGAGTGTAGAAGATTAGTGATGAAGCCTTGACATAAATTCCACATATGAGGATCAAGGTCATATGACCTAATCAAGTAAAGAAGAGGGCTAGTTGAGCGAAGAAGACTAGAGGCCAATTTGAAAGGGATAGAAGTGTGTGAAGAACTAAGGAAGGAGATCATCATTTATTATATGTGCAAAAAAGTATTCTGAAGGTGATCAAGTGTTTTATGTGGCTGAGTTGGTGTTGAGTCATTTAGGGGGTTGGTGTCTCCTTACAAGTTGATGCTTGCTAAAACCTAGCTGAGTTGGTGCTTAGCTAGTTGGGGTTGGTGCTCCATGTGAAGTGGGTGATTCACTAAAATTGATGTTTGTCTTAAAATACTGTAGTCCATTTGCATATATCATTAGGTTTTCTTCCCTTTAAGGGTTTCTCACATATGTGATGTGTTTTTGTGTTTCATGCTCTTGTGGATTGGTGTTTATGCTTGCTAGATCTATATGCTAGTTTGATTAGTTAATGATTACTTAAGTGAAGTCGATAAGTAAGTTTTTGAAGACTAATTCACCCCCCCAATCATTTTGATTCCAATAATTTTGTGTTTACCTTGGGCATGAATATGAGGCACTAGTCTGCAACTAGTAGCTAATGAGTGCTGGAGTCACCAAATGTTGCATGAAGAAAGCCTTATAAATTCAAAATTTCCAAGGTCAACATCTACATTTGACAACTTCTTGGACTATGAGTCTCATTAGGCATGCCAAAATTGGTATGCATAAAATTTACACCTTAAAGGATGGCTACTCTAGCCTCCTTCAATTTTATGTAATATGGAAAAATCTCTCAAGACCATTCTTCTCCTTCAAATTTTGAAGTGGAGAAATAGATGAAAGAATAGATGCTACAGGGGTGCTATGACACATTGTAGTAGAGTTATGATTAGGGATGTTGATCTCGGGATAGAGATCACAATCAACATGAGAGGCTCTGAGTAATAACAGGGGCAGTAGGGGGAGCAATATCACGATCCATCACAGGAGGAGGGGGACAGGGCAGGAGGGTGGGGCCTCCAAGGAGTGCGAGCATGGATAGATATCAGGATGTGGTAGTAGATCTACAATATTATGAGAGTATTATTATAGATTAATTACTAGAGGTTCCTATATATGCCATCCATATAGTTAGGCATGGTTAGACTCCACGGGGGGCACAAATTACTACTAGTGTGGGGAGTGTGCCATAGGGGATGGACATGAGGAATGGAGGAGATAGAGGGGATAGAAGGGGAGGCATGATGGATATCCACCTGAGCCATATTTAGTTCATTGAGTAGTCATGTATATGGCTAACTATATTGATTGGCCTTTGTGTATATGACACTTTATGATATACATTTGATTCTTGGATATATATTCATGAGTATATGTTATTCACATTTATTACACGTGTTTGTGTTATGTGATTATGGATTATGTGTATTACGTTTATATGGTATTTTGAGTTTAGTTGCATAATGTATTATATTGATTATGCATCGTTTTCATGTATTATGATATTTAGATGATGCGATGTAGCCTGTATCTTGATTATGGATTCATGTGTGTGTGTTTTAAATGGACTAGTAGTGGATTATGGATTTTTAATTGTATGTGATAATTTATAATGTATTATGGATTTATGACATATTTTGTTATTGATGTTATATTACATGGATGGTGCTTATATGGCTTTTATTTTTTATTATATTCATTAGATTATATGGATGGGATTTTATATTATGGTTGATTATGGAATATGTATATTTTACATGAATTAAATGTTTATTAACTGATCAAAGATGTAGGACTCTAATTGGCTGGGACCCTAACCAAATCCTAGGCCCCTACCAAATATCCAAAATCTTAGGTGGGAATGCTTTCTGCCTAAGGTGTCTTATTGGTGAGGATGTTCCATTGCTTGTTAATGGATAATTCCTCAAGCATTACTTCTAGGCTTGAGTGGCTTGGAAGCCCCTATAAATAATTTTTCTTTTGTTTTTTATTTTTCCTTCCTATTCCTTATTTTAGTTTAGGGTTGCTTTTGTTGTTTCTCTTCACCTTGATTCAACTGTGTTGCACTTTTTTTTGAGTTGAACCTGTTGTTTTGACCTAAGGGTTCTCTTGATTAATTCATGAATGAGAATGGTCATTTTTTGTAAGTAATATCAATGGCGTTCCTTATGTTCAAAACATTAAAATCTTGTTCACTTGCCTACATGAACTGCCACATTTTCTTTGTATGGTTAAAATGTGTATGCCTATGATTTATAACAGAACATATAAATTTAGAAAGGCTACATCTCTTGTTTTAAGGATCATCGAATACATGAAACAAAAAATATGAAGCATTATGCTACCTTAATTTTTTTTCATAATTATTTTGGTTAACTACACACTTGTTGATTATCAATCAACCTATGGCTTGGTCCCCAACTGTCAATGGATGAAAATAAATCAAAATCTCCTTTCAAAATTAACCGAACTAAAATACAAAATCTAAACTTTCTCCTTCGAGGCTGTAAATGCAAGTATAGTAGTAGAGAAATGCTCATGCCATTTCCCCCAACTAAAATTTCAAAATCCTTTACCCTTCAGTTGTGCCTTTTAATTAGGAAAGGTTGATTTGTGTTGTGTACTTTCAAACTAATTGAATTAATCAAATCAACTGACACATTGATGGTCTTTAGATGGAATTGCAGTTTAATATGTCATGTGTTGGAGTAGAATTTTATGCCTTCATATTTTGAATTTATCTTGGAAGTTCACTTGCAGTAAATGTTTGTATTTGGATAAAAGCTTAAAGATTACAGATTCTTGAGATACTCAGGAGTATCTCCCAGTAGGAGTTGCTATCTATTGTTGTTCGCACAACATGCCCCATTTTTGACTAAAATGGGAACCTTTATTTTTTTGATTTAGAGCCTGGTCTTATAACTTAAGGAGTGCATTGTGGTTACTTTTTTAACTTAGCCTTCTTGGGAGTCCATTCCACTAGATGTGAATATTTGAAATTTGAATGTGATTCATTGCTTTAACTAAGCTTGAATAAATAAATGTTCATTATAAGTGCTTAGTCTAATTAACATCTAAAGTTGTTATTGACATTTTGGCTTCCTAGGCCAAAATATAGCCCCTACCATCCAAAACTTTTCCACTTGCATCATTTTCCCTTTTGAATGAGACCTTTTACAATATAGTTTAGCAAAATTTAAGGTAACTTAGCAAATGTTAAGGTTAGTTTGTGAAGGTTAAGGTATAAGTGATGCATGGTGAAGATGGTGACTTGACGATCTCTCAGGATAACATGGTCCTTCATGGTGAATAGGTGGATCAAGAAGAAAAGTATGTAAGATAGAAACAATACATTGTCAAGCCTTTAACATTTTTTAATGTAGTTTCAAATATTTTAATGTATTTGCAAAAGTTAAGGTAATTTTACATTACTTATCTAAGTCATTCTTATTTCAAGTTTAACATGATTCAAGCTTGATGGGGCTATGCCAAGGGTTAAAAATAAGTCATAAAAATTTCACACACATGTCAATTGAGTGTAAGTCAACTTCCAATGTGTAGATGCAGTTTCAAGTCAAGTTGGAGTAAGAAAAGATAGTTATAAGCATCTTCTATGACCTCTTCACAGCAAAACAATGCTCAAGGTAAGACGATCACCTCTTGTAGGAGTTTTTATAACATTCCATGCATCAATAAAGGTTTAAATTTCTCCAAAAACCATTGTTTTAGACTGAGATAGCTTCAGGAGACTATAATATTCAAGTTTGTGCATGTAAATGGGAGACTAAGGAAGGTTTCTAGATGGATCAGGCATGTGATAGACAAGTGAATCATGATATCAAGATGAGAGAGGCCTATCATAGCCTACTCTAGTCTCTAAAATCCTCAACCCATGCTTCCCAAGATTTTTTAGGTCCTAAACAAGTAAAAAACTACTCCACTCCATTGAGTTGTAGGTAAGCAAAGAAGCTCAAATTGTTTAGTGATGGTTAATGGAGGAGATAGAATGCTAGGGAAAATGATCCTAGGGGAAGGAAACTAACCCTATAACCATATAAGCTATAGAAATAGTTCATGGGTTGGGGGGCCAGGCTTTATGAATCATTGTTAAGAAGTCTGTTATCTCTTATACCCATTCAAAACCCTATGACCTTGATTTTCTCCATGTGAAGGAATTTAAGAGATAAATAGATGCATGTTAGTGATTGAAGAACACTTTAAAGAGGTTTATCATCTCTGAAAACATCCAAATCAATGTGTTGGGTGAATATTTTGTCACCAACTAACTGAGGGCAAAATAGGTGTTTCAACCACAGCATAGGGAGATTGATCGGCAAAAATGTGCATGTTTACCACATCAAAATGGGACAAATCTCTCCTCTCATCAAGGGGAGGTTCCCTATAACTATGATATATTAATATACTATAAATATAAGCTGAAAATAACACTCAGAGTAGGATAACACCATCCATCTCTCTTTTTTTAGAGATGATGTTCACAACAAAGGAGAAATCCTAGGCAATTATTGAAGGTACTTCTCTTCTTTCAGAAGTAATATTCAGTTAATAGCCAGATTCCTTCCTGGTAGTAATTGTAACCATGAAAAACCCACGAAAGCACAAAGTCTTTCGTTACTTCCTTCACTGAAATAGGGTGTAGTAACACATCAGAATGAAGTGTAGCACAAAGTCTCCACCTCAACTGCCAAAGAGTAAAAGATTACGAAGGATAAAGGGGGCATAAAGTCTTCCCAAGATCCTTTACACATAAACTGAAAACACACACTAAAGACAATTGTGGCAGCACAAAGTCTCTCCACAGTCAGCTTTAGGACACCTTCCTGATTACTTCTACTAGTTCTGCTTGTTAAATTAAATAGACAATAATACTTCTAGAAAATAGACATAAGAACAATTTCCTAAATAACACAAGCTATTCCAGCACAAAGTCTGAAAGGTCACTTATTTTCTCATTCAAATAAAGAAATATGATTAACAATCTGAGCTCAAAGTCTCAGGAAATGCCTTTCAATTTGGGCAGAGTTTTGCTTCTATAACAGAGAGATCTCTTCAAAAAAATAAGAGAGATTACAATATATAGCACTCCAAGAAAGACTTGGGCACTTTGTTTCATGGAAATGGCCCATGCTGCATTCAATGCCTTGAATGTATTTATGTGAAAGAGCCATGCTGGAACAGGTCATCATCCTTAACTTTGTCATTCTAAATCATATCAAACATCCTTTCCTAAGCATGGGTTGCCTTATTTTCCTTATGATGCTTACACGACTGTCTATTCGCCTTCACTTAATGCAAAAAAATGGGTCACATCTTTGAATGCTCAAGCTCTTTGATGTCCACCTAGTGGACTATTCCACCTACTGGAAATAATTCTCCTGCAGATATTTTTGGATTTCCTGTAGTTGTTCTCTTTTTCCTCACCATGTCTTGTCCTTCTTTGGTGATTTGAGCTTTTAGGGCTATCTTCTCACTTTTAGCTGGCTTTTTTGGCTCTTTCTTTGGCCGGTCGCTGAGTTTGTTCTCAGGTGTGCGTCTTTGAAAATCAACGGATATTTCATTACCCTATATTTGACGTTCGCATGGGATGTCACTGATCACTTAGTCGCTTAAATCACTTTGAACCTTGAACCTTTGGAATGCATCAATTCAATGGTTCAACAGTTCAAAGTGGTTCAATGGTCGGCGATTCAATGTTTCTTGCAAAGGGCCAAGTTCACTTAGTCCTTTTTATAAGTTCAATGTATTTGTTGAACCAATCGTTTGAACCATTTGCTTGGAATATTTTTCTAGAATATTTCGCTTGGAACATCTTCTAGAATCTTTTGTTCGAACCTTTGAAACTCTTCGAACCCTTCTTTTCTTTAAGTCCACCAAAGTCATTGAACCTTTGAGCTTGTTGAAGTCTTCAAACTTTCTAGATCCTTTGAAGCGCTTAACTCGTTTTGAACCTTTGAACCACTTTGAAATTTGAACTTGTGAAAGTTCAAGGTTCAATGGTTCATTGGTTCAATGGTTCATTCCACTTGTTTGAAGCCTGTCGATGGACCTTTGATTGAACCTCGGCATTGAACCAACCTTGAAATTGCCTAAGTGTTAGAACTTATTTTTGAGAAAGCCTACCTATTGAACTTGTGAGTTATTTAGCTGAGAAGACTTGAATAATTAAAAAACTTAACTGCTCAGAACATTTTGAAAGAAAGAAAGAGACCATTTTGGTTTACAGGATCAAAATAATCGGCTTGTTGTCCATAAAAAATAAGTGACAGATTTTGGGAACAACAGCTAGCTGCAGTTGAACTTTTATTAGTTGTAAAAATAATTGAAGGGAGTAGAATCTATAATATCAGTGCCTTCATGTATGTCATTTGGTTACGAAGTCATGCTACCCAAAAAAAAGGCGCAAAAATAAAACAAAACGAACCAAACAAAACAAAACTAAAGACTATACAAATATGTACAATTAATGTCATATGATACTTCAAGGATTGAAGTGCTTCAGATGCTGCCCACTGTGAGGCAGTGAAAATGGTGTTCTGTCTTGATATATCATCAAAAAACCATTTTCTCCCTAGAAGTGATGATTGGCGAATGGACCTCTCCACCAAGAATCAATTTTTTTGTGCATTCCTTTTAGTTATCTCCTCTTGCCCCACATCAAGACTTGATTTCCAGTATGAAAATCATGAATCCTTGTTCTCTTGCAGAAGAGTTTATTTTTTTGATTTTGACGTGCAATAGTATGGTCTATTACCATAATTTGCTATTCTTCTAGTTCAGTCTAGCACATGATTTGATTGCCAGCATGAAACACCTGCCAATAATTGGCATTATCAGGCACACTTGGTCGAAAGACCAGATCGATAGTGTACTTCTACTCTTCAAAGTCTTTGTGAGGAACCATGAGGGTTGCAGAGACGACCAATGAATCTGCATGATTATGAAGCTCTCTGGGCACTGCAAAAATATTGAAAGCATCAAAACTTTCAAGGCAGTTCCATACCTGATTGCGATAATGTCACAATTTTTTATTCTTGGTTTGATACAGGTTCATCACCTGACAAACCACCAGCTCAGCATCTCCTTTGGCATGAAGGAGCTTAACACCTTTATCTTGAGCAACCTTTATACCGAGTAGCAAAGATTCATATTCAGTAGTGTTGTTGGTGTTGCTAAACTACAACTTGTAAGCATAAGAAAAAATATCTCTTTGCATAGATATTAAAATAGTCTCGGCTCCATAACCAGTAGAAGAGCAGCTACCATCAAATTCTAGAATCCATACGCCACCAGAAATTGCTCCTTTCTCAGATTTTCCTTCATTTGGAGGAGAGAGTCCTTTTGCACCTGCACTATGCTTTATTAATTCTTTTGCTGTCTCGTCTGAATCAATTCTTGGATCACCACCTACAGGAATTTCATCTACTAAAACATGAACATCCTTTATGGTCAAGAATTAATTACCCACCCCTGAAGACTCAAATAGAATTTGAGCTTCGGGGGCTGTCATTTGGGTGACAATGTACTTCGACTCCTTTTCAAGGAGCAACCTCTGTATGGCGCCTTTGATAGGGATCCTTGCTTCAGACAGGTCCATGCTCAATTCTCTACCAACGTCCTTGCAAAAATTTTATCGAAGAAGGATGTTGTATGAGGCTAGGACGTCGGCCACCAGTACTGTCATTTTAATCCTCTTTTCTGAAAATGACACAAATGCAAATTGGGCATCCTTAATTTGTCTTAGAAGTGGCACTTATATGTTTTCCATGGAGAAACACCTCCCAAAATTTTTAGTCAAAGTGAGGCTGAGAGAGTCCGCTACCTTGGCAGGCATGACATTGTCTGAAGCTCTAAAATTAATGATGCAGTTGCTCAACTTATGACCATTTATCAACATGGAAATATAGAAAGGCTCTATTTTCCCAGGGTAGCAGGAGGAGTAATGACAAGATTATTTGGGATGGACATGTTTCTTGGGGGATCATGAGTTACCTTCTTAACATCTTGTCCTGCAGGGACGACTTTCTTCTTCACACACTCAACTAACCTGTCCAACTGCTTAGGGTTGGCTTGTAAATATTTAAACTCAGTCATTTGAATTTTGGTCTTCTTGACATGGTCGATTATATCAAATGTCTAAAATGAATTAGGAACAAGGGAAGACAGTTCATCCTTCTAGTTTTTAAGAGGGGTGGTACTGGTCTGTAAATTTGAAGCAGAAGATGAAGAAAAACTTGATGTACTTACCTTTTTAGTGATCACCGAGTCCTTTGATTGAAAAGGCAGAGTGGTTCCCCGCTTAGCAATTGAAATTGTTGGTTGAGATCACTCCTCTATTTTTTTCTTATCAGCTTGTTGGGCTGATTGGTTCTGGGACCGGGTGAATAAAACATATAATCCATCAAATGCTTCACCTTTACTTCTGGGTTCATCCTGGCAATTCAGGAAACTAATGTTAGAGTCGCCAGCTGATTCATCTTGGTCTTCCAAAAAGTGATCAATGCCATCTTCCTAGTTCAACTCATATTGGAAAGAAAAAATTGATTATGTTTCAAGGTATCTAACTGCTGAGTTGGCTGGAGCTGCTTCAATAGCAAGTTTTCCCTGAGGGAGAGGAAGATGATTTGAATTCCCTTGATTCCTAGTAATGTTGCATTGGTATGATTGATTAGGGAATGTCCTCCTTGGTATATGTCAATATGAAGGAGGAACATACATCCCTTATGCCATTTTCTTTCTGAGAGCTAGCAACTCATTTGCCAGCTTTTGCACCATTGGATCAGTGGTGCATGTAGATGGATATTTAGAAGATGAAGAAGATTTACATCTATTAAGATCTCTCCTTATCTTCCCCGCCAAGACGAGATCATCTTCCACCTCAGTAGCCAAATCCTACGCTATATCAAGGTTTATGTGGCTAGCACGTCTCAACAAAAAACTCACTTTATAATCTGGCATGGCTATGAAATTATAGGAATCTTGTTCCTTAACTTATTGAACTTGGCTATGAAATCTCTCATTGGTTCATGTGGCTCCTTCTTTATTTGTGTGAGCTGAGCCAGCAAGGCATGCACATCTTCTACAGGCTTGAATCTGGCTTCAAATTTGGATTTGAAAGTGTTTCAGTCAGTCACTGATCAAGCATGTAGATGGTATAACTAGTCTGCAATAGCACCTTGTAATGTTTCTATGAATAGCCTGACTGCTACGTCTTCATATTCCACACCTATCACACCACAGGGTATGTTGAAGGTTGCAATATGTTCATCAGGATTAACTCTCCCATCACCAAATAATTTAGGGAAATTCTTCCTTGAACTGTGTGGTAGCTCATGTAGAGGTGGATTTAAATTGAGTGAGCCAAAAGAGTTACCTCAGGGGCCTTGAGCTGCCATTATATGACTATGGAAAGGGGGGATAATAAATATTGGTGGGGTATGTACAGGTAAAGCTCTGCTAGAAAAGGAAAAAGAAGCTCTGCCTTGTATTGGTGACCTAGTGTTGGTAGGAGGAATACTCCTAGTTCGTTGAAGGTGAGGTTGTGGAAGAAACAAATCAAAATTTCTCTGCTGCACCAACTCAAAAATAGGGTCAACAACACCTTGAGATTTCTAGCTTCTTGTATAGCATGGATCTGCCAGATTGTAGAATAAAAAATAGAAACGAACTGCCCCTACTTTAGCTTGGAGCTTGAGGCTCCAAACTACTCGTTCTTCCTTAGCGGAGTCGCCAAAAATTGTTGGCATGGAGCTGGTAGAGTAGACAATAGCAATGAAACGTTCGATCCCCAAAATCTTTGGTTTCACATATCAGAGTATATAATAGAAATAGATAAGGATATGGAGATGGAAAAGAACTAGAACAACTCATTCGATCCCCAATAGAGTCACTAAAAACTATTGGGTGAATATTTTGTCACCAGCTAACTGAGGAAAAATAGGTGTTTCAACCATAGCATAGGGAGATTGATCGACCAAAACGTGCAGGTTTACCACATCAAAATGGGACAAATATCTCCTCTCATCAAAGGGAGGTTCCCTATAACTATAAGGTACTATATTAATATACTATAAATATAAGCTAAAAATAACACTCAGGGTAGGATAACTCCATCCATCTCTCTTTTTTTAGAGATGATGTTCACAGACAAAGGAGAAATCTTGAGTAATTACTGAAGGTACTTATCTTCTTTCAGAAGTAATATTTAGTCAACAGCCCTTCCTAGTATTAATTGTAACCACGAGAAACCCATGAAAGCACAAAGTCTTTCGTTGCTTCTCTCACTAAAACAGGGTGTAGTAACACAACAGAATGAAGTGTAGCACAAAGTCTCCACCTCAACTGCCAAAGAGTAAAAGATTTTGAAGGATAATGGGGGCACAAAGTCTTCCCAAGATCTTATACATAGAAATAGAAAACACACAATAAAGATAATTGTGGAAGCACAAAGTCTCTCCACAGTCAGCTTCAAGACACCTTCCTGATTACTTCCACTAGTTCTGCTTGTTAAATTAAATGGACAAAAATGCTTCTAGGAAACAAACATAAGAACAATTTACTAAATAACACAAGCTATTCCAGCACAAAGTCTGAAAGGTCACTTGTTTTCTCATTCAAATAAATAAATATGATTAACAATCTGAGCTCAAAGTCTCAAGAAATGCCTTTCAATTTGGGTAGAGTTTTGCTTCTATAACAAAGAGATCTCTTCAAAACATTAAGAGAGATTACAATATATAGTGCTCCAAGAAAGACTTGGGTGCTTTGTTTCATGGAAATGGCCCATGCTGCATTCAATGCCTTAAATGTATTTATGTGAAATAGCCATGTTGGAATAGGTCATCGGCCTTACCTTTGTCATTATAAATCATATCAAACATCCTTTCCTAAGCATGGGTTGCCTAGTTTTATTTATGATGCTTACACGACTATCTATTTGCCTTCACTTAATGTAGAAAAACAACTGTCTTTGAATGCTCACGCTCTCTGATGTCCACCTGGTGGACTATTCCACCTACTAGAAATAACTCTCTTGTAGATATTTTTGGATTTCTTGTAGTTATTTTCTTTTTTCTCACCACATCTTGTCTTTCTTTGGCGATCTGAGCTCTCAGGGCTATCTTCTCGCTTTCAGCTAGCTTTTTTGGCTCTTTCTTTGGCTGGTCACTGAGTTTGTTCTCAGGTGTGCATCTTTGAAAATCAACAGATATTTCATTACCCTATATTTGACGTCCATAGGGACGTCACTGATCACTTAGTCACTTGAACCACTTTGAACCTTGAAATTTTGGAATGCATCAGTTCAATGGTTCAACGGTTCAAAGTGGTTCAATGGTCGGTGGTTCAATGTTTCTTGCAAAGGGCCACGTTCACTTAGTCCTTTTTATGAGTTCAATGTATTTGTTGAACCAATCATTTGAACCATTTGCTTGGAATATTATTTTGGAATCTTTCGCTTTGAACATCTTCTGGAATCTTTCGTTTGAACCTTTGAAACTCTTCGAAGCCTTCTTTTCTTTAAGTCCGCTAAAGTCATTGAACCTTTGAACTTGTCAAAGTCTTCAAACTTTCTAGATCCTTTGAAGCGCTTAACTCCTTTTGAACCTTTGAACCACTTTGAACTTTGAACTTGTGAAAGTTCAAGGTTCAATAGTTCATTGGCTCAATGGTTCATTCCACTTGTTTGAAGCCTGTTGATGGACCTTTGATTGAACCTCGACGTTGAACCAACCTTGAAATTGCCTAAGTGTTGGAACTTCTTTCTGAGAAAGCCTACCTGTTGAACTTGCGAGTTCTTTAGCTGAGAAGACTAAAATAATCAGTCTGTTGTCCATAAAAATAAGTGATGGATTTTTGGAACAACACAATGCATGCAACCATAAACTAGACCTACAAATGGCAAAAGTGCTATGTTTTGTTGATCTTGAGATAACAGGGTGGCTTCTTGAAGGTGTGATTTTATTTCAAGATAGGAAGTGGTTGTATTGAAGTGGAAAACAATGTAATAAAATTTATAAGACATCCTATAGCCTCATAATACATCTTAAATAATATCCATTTCTATATGGTAAAGAGGACAACTGATACATGCATGCCCAACTTAGCTGTGACAAGTCTGCGGGGATAGAATGAAGATTCTTGGCAAGTTTATATTATTCTAAATTGAGAGGAGGTATTAAAATGAGCCAAATATATTAAAAAAATATCTCAAATATCATCCAATATCATATATATGGGATGAAATACAAATCCAATATCAAGGTTTCAACCATGTTTAGGCTTGGAAGATGCACCTACATGTCTGCACATAAAATATGGAGAGAAATTGCAATTTTTGTGCTAAACATTTTGAGAGGTCAAACATAGTGTGAATAACCCTTATGGAGATATAAAAGTTGTTTATACTTCTTGAGATAAGGATAAACCATCAAATTAAGGTCAAGACCTCTTAAAAAAGGTATTAGGCCTATAAAAGACCTAAGACAATAATTCTATCATTGAAGTTCAATCCTTGAGAAACCAATAAATATTAGTTATTGTTAGTAAAAGTGATATATAAAAAATTAATAAAATATATAATGAGTGGGAAAATACTCCATAATAATTCCTAATAAGAGGTTGTAGGTGACAAGCTAGGTTGCAAACATCAACTCTCAAGGTCTATATCAATGTTATAGGTATAAGTATGAGGAGTAATGATATTTTTGAGTTGAAAAATAATATTATAGGATTTTAATTAGTGTGTTAAACCATGAAGAAGGTTTAAAGAGTGAATTAACCCCTTGTAAATATGAGAAAACACCAAAAAGAGGTCGCTAGTGTTAGAATTGCCAAATTGCTCATAAACCTTGTGCATGGGTTAGATCAAGTTTAAAGACTTTTGAGAGTAAAAATTCCATAGAAAGACATATTAAAACCTTATAAGAAGTATATAAAGTCATAATAATGTATTTATATTAAAAAATGAGCACAATAATGATCTTTTTCTCCAAAACCTCATCTCAAATGTACTGTACATAGGCCTATAAGCTTGAGGGGGTATATTATTCATGTTGAAATTATGTTCAACAAGAGCATGGGTCAAAATGGTTTTATGGGAAGTTAGAGAGGTCCCCTTACTCCAAATTTTTGGTATTTATCATTCCTTTAGGTCCCTATTCTTTATGAACGATTCTTAATAAGGTAAACACCTCTAAACCCTGCTAAAACCCCAAGTGGAACTTGATGACTAAGAGTAGTATTATAAGTGATTCAAATCCACTTGAATATCCTTGAAGACAATTATATGATGTCTACACACCTAATAATCACCTTTTGGAGTAATTATTTGGCATGTGTGGATGGAAAGGTGCAAGAAGATGGTGAAAAATTGTAGTTTCAGGCCTGAGTTCATGATTTTGGTTGTGTGAGGTCTTCTTGACTAGTTGGGGAGCTTTCTCAAAATTGGGTAGAGATCAAAAAATATTACACCAACATATCAAATACCCTTAATGGTGTTGTAACAAGTGTTAATTATTGAACCAAGTTTATGAAGATTGTCCTCTTGTTTGTTTAAGGTAAGTAAGGTTGTAGATCTTTTAGAGGTCATTTAAAACATGAAAGTCTTCATGACACCCCTTTAGACAGCTAATACCATTTTAAGATACCTATATAAATCACAAGAAAGTAAATTTCACAAGCTAAATGCAGTTTTGAAGGGTTGAGGTATAGACAATTTGTTAGCCTCATATTGTTGAGAGTCCTCAAGGATGGTAACAATCATTAGACAATATTTTCAAGCTTGTTGTCAAACTGATGCAACTATACACTAAGGTTTTGTAATTAGTTATAAATGACATAGATAAGTAGAGGTGGTATGGTATTATCTAAGACACCTATGAGATGGACAAGGTTGTTGTGGCAATCTTGATGCAAGAGACATCAGTTTTTGAAGATGCGTAGGCATGAGCCAAGTGTCAAAATGATCAAGGGGAGTTGAATCCAATGGAGAGCATGAAATACGTAACAAAGAATTGAAATCCACGATGAGATATGGAGGTAGTGAAATCATGCAATGAGAATCAAGGTCAAGAGATCATTTTGTAACTACTCTTCAAGAAATGAATTTTAACTCTTCATTTAAGACCCATGCCACCTTTTCATGAAGACTATTATCACACCAAGCGAACACATGGAGAAGATGAGTTATGAGATTGTTTTCATACTCATAAATATTGTAACTAATGGATGATAGTCATCATGGACTTTTACTACATCCTCTTCCTCTTTCTCTCTCATTTTCTTCTATATATTTGACCCTGAAGGGTTTGGTAAAGGATCCTCAAACTGAGTATGGTGAAGCCATGCTCAAATTAACACTTTTTTTTACCTTTTAGAATGAATAAGAATCTAGTTTTAGCCTTATTAAATCTTGATTTCAATGTGTACTTGTGATTGTGCATGATTGAGACTCGTAGTGTCCTTAATCCCTTTCTTTTATCCTCTCACCCTTACCTATTTTCAAGTAGGTTGGTGCTTTGTAAGTCACATAAAGTGTTGTGTCTACTGTGTATGGAATTAAATGTGGAAATATACCATCATTTTTGATTTAGTTCACCTCTTGGTTGTTCCTCATAATTCATACATTTCCCAATACCTCCATGTTGAAACACTGATGTAAGGAGAACCTCAAGTTATAATTGTGTGGTCCAATCAGTCTTGTTTCACTTCATAAGTGCATAAGCACGTGGAGGTCAAAATTTTGGTGCATCTTCTCTTTACTTTCAGTTTTCTCTTTCTCTTTTTCTTGCTAGTTGAGTAGGTTAGTGTTAGTTTTAGGTGTTGTTTCAAGGGAGCCAGCCCCCTCTAGAGGTTCTCTCTAGTCATAGGTCACCCACAACCTTAGAGAGATCCTATTGTGTCAATTGGGTGAAGATGTCCTCAAACAAGCTTCTTAAAGGGTATAACTCAAAGCGACAACAACTAATTCAATTTTAAATATTTGAATTCACATAGATTTATTAAGTCTTGGTTTATCTTTTGCTTGTGTTTTGAAACATAGTTAAGGCTTCTTTTTGGACCATTTCGCTTTAGGTTTATGTAAATTATCGGACTATTTTAGACTTTTATTGCTCTTTTTTTGGGTCATTTGATCTATTTAAATTCTAATTTTAATCCAAATGAGTAACTAATTTTTAAGGTTTTACTTTTTAACTTAGTCACATTTTAAATTTTTTGACTAAATTGGCTTTGAAATTGAGAAAAATGATTGAGTCATTTCATGGTTTTAATTTTATATGTAGTTATTTTTTTGGCTTATAACTTAGTTATTTTTATTTAAAAAATTAGCTATTGGCTTTCGAAATTCAGAGTTACTGACTGTGCCTTTTTATATTGTGCTCATAGGTGCCTAATTTTGTCCTAGAGCCATGTGGTATCTTTTCACTTAGAAGGACTCAATCGTTCATCATCAAAAGTTGCCCATTACCACATGTCTATCTCTTAGTGGTTTCAAACCCATTTAAAATGTTGTCTAAAACTTAGTTGATTTTATTAAAAGTTGCCTGGCTGGTCTCCATTGTTAGGTTGTGGAGCTAAAAGCTTCAACTTGTTGCAGACATGGAGGAGGTTGCTGAGTTCCAAGGATACCGGCGTCGACAGTGGGACCGATGTTAGTCAGATCTAGTGCAGAAGGCAACCGACATCGGCAAGGAGTCGGCTGACGTTGGTCACCTCCAGTCAGATAGGGACCGACGTCTGTTGCCTGTGTGTTCCAGAACTGTTTGTTGCACGAACAGTTAGTTTGTTAAACTGAATGTTTGCATGTAAAGGCTACTTCGAGTCTTGAGTTGCGTGTCTATTATTAGTAAACTAAGAGTCTAAGTTATTGTTTAAGTCTGAGATCTATTTATAGACCCATTAGCATGTATTGTAATGATGAGCTAAAAAGGAAGGCAAGGAAGATCTTTCCATTGTAAGATCATTGAGTTGCAGGTTGTTGCAAGCTCATAGGAGATCTACATGTGTAAGTATGGTCTGTTGAATTGCAGGTTGCAGATTCATGGGAGATCTACTTGAAGTACTTTAGAGTGCTTGGTGTACTGGCAGGGTTATTACTAACTGATTGGAGAG
Organism: Torreya grandis; assembly: GCA_037957365.1. Classification (NCBI taxonomy): domain Eukaryota; kingdom Viridiplantae; phylum Streptophyta; class Pinopsida; order Cupressales; family Taxaceae; genus Torreya; species Torreya grandis. The sequence goes on along the minus strand of JARHVA010000716.1, from coordinate 46,693 downwards.
GTGAACACCAATTCTGTGTGTGAGTTGTGTGTTGGAACTATTTTTGGTAGGAGAGTGAACTCTTGATTGAGAATTACTGGGAGCCCTTGAGGTGTGGGAAGCCTCTGAAAGGTGGGAGAAGAAGTGGCATCTTCTTTATTGTATTCTTTTCTGTACGAGTATTAATACAAGTTTGTGTATTGTCTCTCATATTCTGTGCTATGTGTGAATTCTAGTTACTTGTACTTCTGGGTATTTTTGCATGTTTAATTGCTTGTATTTGGTAATCATATTGTGCTCTTTCTGAGGAGCAAGATCCTAACAAGTGGGATCAGAATAGGTGTGTTTATTTTTAGTTTCCCCATCAATTAGTATCAGAGCTTTTGGTTGGGATACTAACAGGTTGTATCAGATTTGGTTAGTGTGTGTTGATTACAGGTTACTCACAGGGGTTTCTATTTGAGTGGGAGTAGAGCAATGGCAGAAGAAAGTAAGCTAAGAATGGAGAAGTTTAATGGCAAGAACTATCAAATATGGAGGATGCAGATTGAAGATTATCTGTATCAAAAATATTTGTACTTACCGTTGGGTGGGGTTGATTGCAAGCCCTGGGATATGAAGGATGAAGAATGGGAGGTTCTTGATCGGAAGGCTCTGGGATCTATAAGGTTGAGTCTTGCATCGTCTGTGATTTCCAACTTATCACAGGCTAAGACAACGGTAGATTTGATGAAATCTTTGACAAATTTATATGAAAAATCCTCGGCTTTGAATAAGGTATTTCTTATGAAGCAATTATTTAATTTGCAAATATTGGAAGGTGGATCTATACATAGTCATCTTAGTGATTTCCATGGTTTGATAAACTAGTTAAATTCAGTCAATATTGTTTTTGATGATGAAATTAAGGCTCTCTTAATCTTATGCTCATTACCTGAAAGTTGGGAGAATTTGGTAATGGCAGTTAGTAATACTGCATCTGCTTCAAAAATCTTAAAAGTGAATGATGTTGTGAGTGTAATCTTGAATGAAGATATACGCAGAAAAAGCACAGGTGAATCATCAGGAAATGCTTAGAGTGTGGAAGGCAGAGGAAGGCAAAGAGATAAGATAGAGCATGGGAGATCAAGGTCCAAGATAGGCAGGAGATCCAAGTCCAGGTATGGTAGAATAACTTGCTGGAAATGTGGAAAGCAAGGGCATTTAAAGAGAGATTGCAGGTCGGTTGAAGATCAACATGAAGGACATGAAGAAGAAGTAGATGTTGCAAATTTTGTTGCACAGGATGCTCTGGTATGTTCTTTGGATAAAGTAGAATCTTGGGTTTTATATTCTGGTGCCTCTTTTCATGCATCCCCAAATAGGGAATTTTTTCATGAGTATGTCCAGGGAGACTTTGGAGAAATTTGTTTAGGGGATGGTAAGCCTTGTCAGATGGTTTGCAAAGGGAAAGTGAAGCTAAAATTGCAGACAGGTAACACATGGGTGTTGAAGGAGGTCATGCATGTCCCAGTTCTGAAGCGGAATTTAATTTCTGTAAGAAGTTTGGGTGATGAGGGTTACACAGTAACTCTCACAGTGGACTCTTAGAAGGTTACCAAGGGTGCACTTGTTGTAGCAAGAGGTAAGAAAGTAGGTACACTTTATCTATCTACTTGTATTACTGATTCTCTTTCTGGGTTATCTACTTCAGCTGTAGATTTGGAGATGTGGCTTAATAGGCTTGGTCACATGAATAAGAAGGAGATGCATGTTCTTGAATCAAAGGGTATGCTTTTGGATTTGAAAAGCATGGATCGAGATTTCTGTATGCAGAAGAAGAAAGTGACGTTTCTTGAGAGAGCCGATGTTAGTGACAAGAACAGGAAAGCCTTGGTTTTCAAGGAGAAGGTGATGGACAGAGTTCAGCGCAAGGGGTAGAAGAATTTTAAGCAGAGCAAGGTTGATTTGGACAAGGGTTTGATCCAAAAGGAGATTGCAGGAAAAAGTTAGTTCTCACAAGAAAAACATAGAGACTGACGTCGGTTAGAAAATCAACGTCAGCGTCCAGACAGGGACCGATGTCAGCTATGTGCAGCCCGATGTCGGTGACTCAGGGCAGATAAATACCGTCATCGATCAGGGTGAACCGACGTCGGCAGTGAGGCAGTCACATAGAACCGATGTCGATTGGGTGTAGACTGAGATGTGACCGACATCGGTCACTGAGACAAATTTTGGGTAGACAACAAGCTGTCAAGGAGTCTCAAGCACCCATATGGAGGACTTAAAGGGTAAGTAAGCCTCAAATTCATCATTTCCCTTCTTTACACTACTTTTTGCTCACTGATGGTAAAGAACCAGGAATTTATTAAAGAAGCAGAGCAGGTAGATCCAGGAAACAGTGGGAGCTTGGCATGGATGAGGATGTGATTCCTTGGAGGAGAGCCAAACAGGAGTTTTGGGTGGAGTTGCCAGCTGGAAGAAAGCACTAAGAGACGAATGGATGTTCAGGATGAAGAAGAGCAGGAATGGATATGTGAGACAGAAGGCCAGGGTATATGGTCTTAAATAAGCTGCAGGATAATGGAGGTTTGATCATTGTGTTTTTCTTTACCAGGTTGGATAATATTAGCTACATTATCCTATTACTGTATGTTGTGCTTGTAGCAGGGTTACAAATACAGGGAGTTACTGAACTAAAGGTAAAGCTAGTTCAGAAGTATGTCATGAGCAATCTAGGAGCAGCAAGATTCTTTCGCATGAGTGTGTTCTAGAGACATGGAAGGTCACAAGTTAACTTTGTTTCAGGATGATTGTGTGAGACCGGTTAGCACGCCGATGGTTGGACAGCTCTATGAATAGTGTCTTGATTCACATAATGAGGTTGAGTACATGTGTACTAAACCTGAGGTTTTCCAAGTAGTGTGAGTTGTCAGAAAGTTAGTATCCAATCTGGGAAAGAAGCATTGGAGGGTAGTTCAGTGGATTCTTAGAGGGACCAGCAGCAGGTGCACATGCTATGCAGGGTCAAGTTCTTTTCTACATGGGTTTGTAGATGCGGATGTGGCAGGTGATTTGGATGACAGGAGGTGTACCATAAGTTTTGTGGTGGTTGGTCTTCAAGGGTGATCTTGAAGAGGGATATAGTGCCAGGGAACAAACTAGACGGTGTGTAGGTATAGGTACAGTTGCAGTTGTTTATCTCCAAGTGGGAGATTGTTAGGTTGTGGAGCTAAAAGCTTTAACTTGTTGTAGACATGGAGGAGGTTGTTGAGTTTCAGGGATACCGACGTCGGCAGTGGGACCGACGTCGGTCAGATCTAGTGCAGAAGGCAATTGACATCGGTAGGGAGTCGGCCGACGTCAGTCACCTCCAGTCAGATAGGGACCGACGTCGATCGCCTGTGTGTTCTAGAACTATTCGTTACACAAATAGTTAGTTTGTTGAACTGATTGTTTGCATGTAAAGGCTACTTCGAGTCTTGAGCTGCATGTCTATTATTAGTAAACTAAGAGTCTAAGTTATTGTTTAAGTCTGGGATCTATTTATAGACCCATTGGCATGTATTGTAATGATGAGCTGAAAAGGAAGGCAATGAAGATCCTTCCATTGTAAGATCATTGAGTTTTAGGTTGTTGCAAGCTCATAGGAGATCTACATATGTAAGTATGGTCTGTTGAATTGTAGGTTACAGGTTCATGGGAGATCTACTTGAAGTACTTTAGAGTGCTTGGTGTACTGACAGGGTTATTACTGACTGGTTGGAGAGGTGAACACCAATTCTGTGTGTGAGTTGTGTGTTGAGACCATTTTTGGTAGGAGAGTGAACTCTTGATTGAGAATTACTGGGAGCCCTTGAGGTGTGGGAAGCCTCTGGAAGGTGGGAGAAGAAGTGGCATCTTCTTTATTGTATTCTTTTTTGTACGAGTATTAATACAAGTTTGTGTATTGTCTCTCATATTCTGTGCTATGTGTGAATTCTAGTTACTTGTACTTCTGGGCATTTCCGCATGTTTAATTGCTTGTATTTGGTAATCATATTGTGCTCTTTCTGAGGAGAAAGATCCTAACAAGTGGTATCAGAACATGTGTGTTTGTTTTGGATTCCCCATCATCCATGTTAGTAAATATTTAAGCAAGTGGGTTAGCGGGATGTTGCTAAGTTGCAAGATCTTGGGGACTTGACATCTTAGAACCATTTTCACAAGAGAATAATGATGTCAAAAAAGCTCTGGGGCAAGTGGGTAAGTGAGATGATGCCATATGGAGAAATCCTGTAGCCCCATATCCTTAGGGTAGTCTATGTAAACCCTGTAGTGTGGTAGAACTCTTGATAAATGAGATGATGCCACATGGTGAAACCCTGCTACCCTGTAGAAGAAAAAATTAGTAAATTCTTAAGGCCTCAATCTAGGAAATGGAAGAAAAAGGAGAGGATGTGTGTAAGGACCCCAAAAGGAAGGGACACACTGGCTACATAACCAATAAAGCATTATCTTAAATTTGGTGGCCCATCCAGCCATAAAAACCATAAGAATTTGAGGAAAGGACTACACATCCAATTCAATTTGTAGGATCAAATCATAGACCAATTCCTCACCAAAAAAGATAAAAAAGGTGGTGGAATTTAATGCAAAATTGAGTAGAAACATTGACCAAAGCATGGCATGTGTATTGAGATCATGCGCTAAACACATAAGACAAAGATTACCTTAAGGAGGCATGATAATAGATTGCGTAGAAGTATTGGTGGCTATAAATTTTGATGCAATCCCATCTGACTTTAGCTACCAAAATTTGATTAAGGCATGGTTTAATTTCATAAATTCCAAGCACACCTTCATTATATCAGATATATCAAGCCTCCTACTTAAAAACATTCCCTCAATCAAATTAAATGTTTTTAACCACCCCATTAATAGGAAAATTTGATTGAATTTGAACTCCTTAGACCTGCAAGCCTATATAAGATTAACTTTTTGATGTAATAAAGGCTAGCTCTTTGTGAATTATAATATAAACATAGAGAGACTATGCCCATTTTTTCCTGCACCTTATTGCTTTCTATAATAATTTATCTCTTTCTCCTATTTTAGTTTTGTTGTTTCAGAGGTGTCCCCAACACTTAGAGGATTTTATGAATCCCATACTCTGTTAATCAAAAATAAAATCTTGATGATTTACATACTATTGAGTTTTTGTAGTCATTTCTTATGCATTTTTATGGTAGTTATGTCTTTCCTTCTCATAGTCAAACTCTCTAGACACTTATGCCATCTTTAGTTGGAGTCATGTTAGGTCTAGTTGAACTGAAGATTGGATTTACTGGAATCATTCAACCATATAGTTGTAGAATCATCTATGTTTGCAACATATGTTTTATCTCTTTATCGATACTCTTTTGCACTTTATCTATGATCAAGTTATTTTATGAACAAAATCAATATGAATTCAATGGTTTATGTCAATTTTTATTTTTCCATTTGGTTTATCATTATTATAACACTATTATATTCATAAACATGTTAAGCTACTAAAGAAATAATTGATTTTAAATTCATATTAATCTACATAAATTTGATTTATATTTTATTTTGGAGGCTAAAACTTACAAGCATATCCAAATGAAGCATGAAACCTATCCCTATGAATTTATTAAACAAAGTTAAAACCATAGCTCAACCCATTAAAATAGGCCCCTTAAATGGAATAAGTGTGCATCAATGAATCTAGTGAAGGATAACATACAAGGTTCTGGTATGTTTAGAACTTGGGGAGATATTTTCTTTGTGATTTATCCCTCCTTTCAGGAGAGGTAGGGATTAAAAAACCCTTTTCCTAATTGTTGGCTTGTGTTAAGAAGCACATCAACATGTTATGGCACTAGAAGGAAGACCAAAACTAGTGTGTATATTGATATTTGTTATTTTGATTGATTCTTATAGCATATCCCATTCATGTTTTCTCCCATCCTTGATACAGAGGATATTTTCAATAATTCTTTGATTTTTTTGAATTTTGGTCCATTGTGTAGAGCTCATCAAGAGCTTTTTGACAATTGTTGGAGTGCAAAAAATGGACATCATATGCTCCAGTTATCATTGGTCAAAGTTTGGTAAATAGGTGGTCAAAGATGGTTAAATTGGAAAAATTGATGGTCATGAAACATTTTAAAACTAGTTCCATGGTGTATATCTCATCGATAACTGTTTGATGTGTTTTATGGTTTGAAAAATAGACTCTGTATGTGCAAATTATGGCTAGTCAAAGTTGTGTTCAAACCCAGTAAAAATGATGATGTGGTAATATGGTGATGTGGCACAATAAGTACAAAATGATAGGTGTCATAATGTGAGTCAATCAATGATTGAAAAATGGCATCCCATTATAATATTTAAACCCCACAAAGATGGGCTGTTACATGCCCACTTTACATGGCATATTTCGATGCCAAAAAGGAAAAGCCTTAATAAGGCTATAAAAAATTGATATCCATGAATACATGGAAGGTTAAATGGTGGGAGAGTTACGTGGCAGATGAAAAGCCATTTTAATATGGTTTTTAAAAACATGAGCATTCGATGCTTTTTAATAATGTAATGTTTTATTAAAAGGTCATGTAAATCATGAAAAGACTAAAATAAAGCCTTTAATATTTATAAATCCCATAAAACATTGTGGAATGGGATATTATTCAATCCCATCTAAAAAGGTGGGGATAAATGTTAATCCCATTATTATTAGAAAGGGGATAATGATTAATCCCTCTATGTGTGCACCTTAACAAGTATATAAAGGGGTGAGAGGTTATTTGGAAATCATTGAAATTGGAATTCAGTGAATTCATTCAAAAGCTCAGAGAGCTAGAGCCAGAGCCAGAGCTAGATCTAGAGTCAGAGTCAAGATGAGAGCTAGAGCTGAGAGCTAGAATCGATAACTAGAGCTAGACCCAGTTGCTAGAGCAAGAGCCATTAGAATCAAAAAAATTATTTACAGATCGAGAACCCCTATTGGGGATTAGATGTAAAAATAAATTTTGCATCAATAATCGATAAATTTTGCCTTTGAGCAGGACCCAAAGATGTAGCTTAGATCAGGTGAAATCCATTAAAATTTTTGGTGTTTGTGTTTATATTATTTTGCATTCAGTTCTTTCCATAGATTTGATTCAATTATTAAAATGTGGATGCAAGTGTTAATCAAACACAACATTTAAAAGAAATAAATTAAATGGCTAATGATCATTTGAAGGTGTAATTAGAAGGAATGAATACATAGATATTCATATTTAATTTTAATCTAATTTTTAAACACTTTAAATTAATTTTTGACCATTTATTTAAAAGCCATTATTCAGTATTCATTATAAAGTGAAAGTGAACTTGAAGAGTTCAAAAGGGGTTTACAGATCAATTTTGGTATCAGAGCAGTTATAATGCAGGGATTAGCTTCTGATTGTGTAAAAGTTTGATTTCAGTTGCAATTGGTTTCATTCAGTTTGTGCAGACATTTGGACTTGTTTTGACCTTCCATTTCCAGTTGCTATTGTTAGAAGTACATGATGTTTGTAGGAAACAAGAAGCCATAGGCAAAGCCTTGAAAAGAGAGAGGCTTGATGAGCTTAAAGTGTATAAGATCCAAATCCAAGAAGAGAACTCTTTTCTGAGAGATAAGTTTTACTCCTTGGAAGAGGAGATTGTGCTCTTGAAAACTGAATTGTAGACCAAGGATGAGCTTTTGGTTGAATTGCAGAATGGTGAATAGGAGAAGGAATTGCCTTCCACATCATATGTAGGAACTATGATAGATGAATTCACTGTAAATTATTCACCATATAATACTTCCTTTCCCACAGTTTCAAACATTGATTTTGGTGAATTTGAAAAGCATACTAAAGGCATATGATCTAAAATTTTGCTTAAAATGGGATTTGATGGATGAGGCCTTGGTAAGAATGGACAAGGTACTTCTAACCCAATATAGGTAGAGGATTGGCCTCATCATGCAGGATTGGGTTACACTAGTGAGAAAGTGGATATGGGAGAAAGTTCTAAAACTGTTGAAGGAAAACAAGCTTCTAACAACAAAGAGTCTATGCCACTAGTATTCTAGGATGGATTTAGTAAGAGAACACAATGAAGAGGTAATGAGATTCCACCTCCGCCTTCTTATCATAATCATAAGCATGAGATAAACTGTAAGACTTCTAATCCACTCTTTCCATTTAAGAAATTTGGCTTTGATATTTGGAAAATGTGGAATGCTTTCCCTTATACTTTTTATGGATTCGATAACCATTCTGTTACTAGTTGTTGGAAGAGAAGTACACTAATGAAGAAGTTGATGATGTTCATCAAGAACAAAGCAACTGATAAAGACTAGTCTCATAGCTCTTAGGTGAGAAATGGAAGACATGTATCCTCATCTCAGAAAATAAATAAGAGGAACTATTTCACTCATTATTGTATGAGTGGACACTAGGTTGAGAAATGCTACAAACTTCACCCAACAAGCCATCCGATAAATGGTAATAAAAAGTTGGTTTACAAAGTAAAAGAAGTTTTTAATCCACCAGTCAAGAATAAAATAACCTTGGATCTATCCATAGATTGTCCACAAATGAGTCCATTTTATTTTGATATGGATGATAAAAAAATAGTTATTTTCATGGATAAATTTATATAACATTGCTGATACTGATGAATAACATGCTTTTAATTCATTTTGGTTACCCTTGCTTTTGGGATTCTAGTTGATTGTGATAAAAGGAATTAACCCCATATTTTATAAAGCATTTAAAAAGGGAAAATGAATTTTTGGAGTTTAGATTCGTGAGCAAACTGAGGGAAATGTTTACTATACTTAGTGAATATTTTTACATTGAAAAATTAGAAATACTCCATTTATATCTCCTTATTTAGGTTCTGAGTTCCTGGTATAGTTTGGGTATGAAATTAAAACTCATATTTTAGCTTTGGATATTTGATGGTAGTTTGTACATGTTGATGGGATTTGACAGTGTTCAGTTTCATACTTGTTTGCAGAATAAGTGTTGTTTGGGAATGCGTCTATTTTTAGCATGTATATGTTAGGTGTATTTTTAAGATCCATAATTTGGGCATGCTTTTAACTGTGATCACAATGAATAATCTCATAAAAATGTTAGAATGCATTATGATTACACTAAAAAACTAGTTTACAAATTACACCTGGTGATATTTTATAGTTATTGGTAGTTTCACCAATGGAGATGTGATATTTGTGCAGACAATTTACCTTCACTAGCTTTTTCAAGGCTATTTTTTGGTGATCATTTGTATAAGCCTTCTAAGCTTATAGACACCATTTGGAGGAATTTTTACACATGTCAAACTGTGTAGAGGGTCTTTGAGGTCGTGTAGTAGAAGAGGACATTAATGGAGGTGCCTGATTCTCCATTTTTGTGTAGAGGATCATTGAGGCCATGAAATAGAAGAGGATGTTGATGGAAGTGCTATGAATCTCAGTTCTATGTAGAGGATCTTTGATGCCATACAATAGAGGAGATCATTATAAGCCAATTCCAACTTTTTTATGTAGAGGCTCTTTGAGGTCGTGTAATAAAAGAGGATATCTGACATACATTTCGAGTTCCTAATTCTATGTAGAGGCTATTTGAGGTCATACAATAGAAAATGAGTTATTTTGGGAGTGTGATCACTCTAGAGGAAGATAATAGCTTCATTCTTCCTAGAATTTTGTAGTTTCACAGGGTCAATGGACACTTGCTTATGTTTGGCATTTAAAGTTGTCTCATCTAGATTGATCCAATTTAGTGAAATTTTGTAGTTATAGTGATTAGCCTTATCATAGAGTATCAATTGAACACTTGCCTCATTGGGTGAATAATTTTCTATTTTTTTAAACTAATTGATTTTTTGTGATGGCAGTGACAGATCATTGGGTTCACAACTATTTGTAGAGATTGGCAACATCACAGAGTATCAAGGGACATGTGTCTATTCTGGCAAATAATTGTCTAATTTTTACTGATCAATTTTTTGTGATTAATCTAATCAACAATTTTCAATAATTTAACCCATATTTCTATTTATATGGATCTTGTGTGTTTGTGATATGCAAGAAGATGATTAGCAACATTTGTGGGTGAAAAACAACTTTTTATGAATAAAAAGCCTTCTCAATGGGAAGGCATGATCCAGAGGATATTTTCAAAAATTATTTGGTTTTATTTAATTGTGGTCCATTATGTGGATCTCATCAAGAGCTTTTTGGCAATTGTTGGAGTGCAAAAAATGGACATCATATGCTCCAGTTATCATTGGTAAAAGTTTGGTCAATAAGTGGTCAAATCTTGTCAAACTAGAAAAATTGATGGTCATAGAATGTTTTTGAACCATTTCCATGGTGTATATCTCATTGAGAGCTTTTTGATGCATTTTATGGTTCAAAAAATGGAGTTTATATGTGCAAATTATGATCAGTCAAAGTTGTGGTCAAACCTAGTAAAAATGATGACATGACAATAAAGTGATGTGGCAATATGGTGACATGGCACAAGTACAAACTAACATGTTGTATAATGTGAGTTAATCAATGATTAAAAAATGTCATCCCATTATATTCTTTAAACCCCACAAAGATGGGATATTACATGCCCACTTTACATGGCATGTTGTTAGGTTGTGGAGCTAAAAGCTTCACCAGGATGCAAACAGGAGAAGTTATGGAGGATGCAGAGTTGCGGGGAGTTGCAGAACCAGTTGCAGGGCAACCAGCATCGGTCTGATCAGCCGACGTCAGTCAGAGGTAGTGAGAAAGCAACTGGTGATGGTTACCAGTCGGCCGACATCGGTCTTGGAGGTGCCGGCGTCGGCAGCCTGTGTGTGAACAGGCAGTTCACATGCTGATTCCGAGAGAGTCTATTTTTGGACTGTTAGTTTGCATATTGAAAGCTAGTGTTAGTCTTGAGTTGCATGTCTAATTATTGTAATTAGGTTAGTCTAATTATTTTAAGCATGAGATCTATATATGGACTCATGGGCTGTATTGTAAAAGCATGCTAGAAAGCCATAGAGCTTTTAGAGAGAGCTAATGTAGCTCCTCCTAGTTCCAAAGGGGTGCTGAGTGTGTATGATCAGGGAGGGTTGAAAGGTCTACAAGGTCAAGGAGCTGATCCACCGGGGTACTGTTTGAAGAATCATAAGGACTTGGTTAGGCAAGGACAAGGGTTCTTCAGGGGTGTAGAGATATCTACATGGTGAGTAAGGTCTAGTGATTTATAGGTAGCAGAGAGCAGGGGATCTACTTAGAGTACGGTTGTGTACTTGGTGAACTGACAGCGTGTTACTGACTCGTTGGAGAGGTGAACATCAATTCTGTATTGGAGTTGATTGTTGTCACCGAGAGAGAGAGGGAAGAAGGTCTTGAGGTGTGGCGAACCTTTGAGGTGGAGGAAGAAGTGGCATCTTCCTTATTGTATATTCTTCTATGTATTTAATACAATTGTGTATTGTCTCTTAATTCCTGTGTTGTTTCATATTTCTAGTTACTTATTGATTCTGGTATAATTCCATGTTTAGTTGCTAATACAAGAAGTAATCACATGTGTTCTAATTGGTAGAGCAAGATCCTGACTCAGTAGGGATCAGAGCATGTTTATTGTTCTAGGGTTCCATGACAAGTGGTATCAGAGCTTTTGGTTGGGTTACTAACAGGTGGTTTCAGATCTAGTAGTGTTTTTTGATTACAGGTTACTCACAGGGGTTTCTGATTGAGTGGGAGTATAGCAATGGCAGAAGGAAGTAAGCTACGAATGGAAAAACTGAATAGCACGAATGGTCTGATTGATGGAAAGAAAGAGTAGAGAAAAAGATATTGTTGGTTGGTAGTAGATCAACATGAAGGAACTGAAGATGCAGATGTTGCAGGTGCTGTTGCACAGGATGCTCTTGGAGGTTTCTTGGATAAAGTTGAATCTTGGATAATAGATTATGTTACCTCTTTCCATGCAGCCCCAGGGAGAGGAGCTGGTGAGCCTTGCCAAAGAATTGGCAAAGGGGAAGTGAAGCTAAAATTGCAGATGGACGACACACAGTGGTTGAAGGAAGTCATGCAGGTACCAGTCTTGGAGATGAGTCTAATTTCTTCAAGAAATTTGGTTGATGAGAGATGCACTGTAACTCTCACAGCGGATACACTTGAATTAGATGGTGGTAAGAAAGTAGGTATCCTTTATCTATCTACTTATATTACTGATTCACCTTCTGTTACAGAGACGTGGCTTTGTAGGCTTGGTTACATATGTAGAAGGAGAATGTAGGTTCTGAAGTGAAAGACAGATATTTTTGACAAGTTAAAAAACTGGAAAGCCTTGGTGTTCATGGAGGAGATGACGGATAGAGATCAGGTGAGAGAACTGAATTATTCTGAGCAGAGCAGGGTTGATTTGATTAGGATTTTGATCCATGGAGAGCTTGCGGGTAAAAAGTTATCACTCACAGACGAACACAGGTACCGGCATCGGTCATACAGTAACCGATGTCAGCAACAGGAAGACCGACGTCGGTCATGAAGGAACCGACATCGGCAGAAAGGATACCGGCGTCGGCCAGGGAGACGACGTCGGCAGTCAGGGTTAGTGTAGGGAATCGACATCGGTCGGGAGCAGACTGGGAGATGGCTGAGATCGGTCACTGGAACAGATATTGGGCAGACAACAAGCTGTCAACAAGTCTCAAACACTCATGTGGAGGTTAGAAAGGGTAAGTAAACCTCATATTCGTTGTTCACCTTCTTTATATTACTTATTGATGGTCAAGAACCAGGAAGATGTGAAGAGGCAATGCAGGTAGAGTCCAGATACAGTGGGAGCTTGACATGGATGAGGAGTGTGAGTCCTTGGAGAAGAACCAAATAGGTATTTGTTGGGAGAGTTGTTAGCTGGAAGAAAGCACTGAGAGAGATGGATTCCCGCTTTAAAGAAGAGAGTGGATGGATACAAGAGACAGAAGGCCAAGGCATATGGTCTTGAGAAAGCTGTAGGATAGTGGTACAGGTTTGACAGGTGGATGACTAAGCATGACTTCAGTCAATGTCAGTGTAACTATTGTGTTTATACCAGGTAGATGATGGTCACAATATCATCTTGTTACTGTATGTGGGTGATTTACTAGTAGGTTTGTACATACAGGTATTTACTGAGCTAAGGGTAAGGTTAGTTCAGAGGTGTGTCATAAAGAATTTAGAGCAGCGAAATTCTTTGGCATAAGAGACATGGAGATTTTATCTCCAGTAGGAGCTGATGTGAAGATGGTGTTGGCAAGGTTCATTACACAAGATGCAGAATCGGTAAGCACACCAATGGCTGGACAGTTCAAGCTTAGCTTGAAACAGGGTTCGAAATCACATGAGGTCTATTGTAGGCCTGAATTTTCCCAAGTAGTGGGGGTTGTCGGAAAGTATGGAGCCAATTCGGGGAAGGAGTACTGGAGGGCAGTTCAGTGGGACTAGCAACAGGGATTCTTGTTATGCAGGGTCAAGTTCTTCACTACATGGATATGTAAGTTCGGATGCGGCAGGTTACTTGAATGACAGGTATAGCATCACAGTTGTGTGGTGGTTGGTCTTCAGGATGGATTTTGAAGAGGGATACAAGCCAGGGAATAATTCAGATGGTGTACAAGTACAGGTATAGGTGCAACTATTTATCTCCAAGTGGGAGATTGTTAGGTTGTGGAGCTAAAAGCTTCACCAGGATGCAAACAAGAGAAGTTATGGAGGATGCAGAGTTGCAGAACCAATTGCAGGGCAACCGACATCGGTCTGATCAGCTGATGTCGGTCAGAGGTAGTGAGGAAGCAACCGGCGATGGTTACCAGTCGGTCGACATCGGTCTTGGAGGTGCCGGCATCGGCAGCCTGTGTGTGAACAGGCAGTTCGCATGCTGATTTCGGGAGAGTCTATTTTTGGACTGTTAGTTTGCATGTTGAAGGCTAGTTTTAGTCTTGAGTTACGTGTCTAATTATTGTAATTAGGTTGGTCTAATTATTGTAAGCATGAGATCTATATATGGAATCATGGGATGTATTGTAAAAGTGTGCTAGAAAGCCATAGAGCTTTTAGAGAGAGCTAATGTTCCTCTTAGTTCCAAAGGGGTGCTGAGTGTGTATCATCAGGGAGAGTTGCAAGGTCTGCAAGGTCAAGGAGCTGATCCATCAGGGTAGTGGTTGAAGAATCATAAAGACTTGGTGAGGCAAGGACAAGGGTTCTTCATGGGTGTAGAGATATCTACATGGTGAGTAAGGTCTAGTGATTTGCAAGTAGCAGAGAGCAGGGGATCTACTTAGAGTACGGTTGTGTACTTGGTGAACTGGCAGCGTGTTACTGATTGGTTGGAGAGGTGAACATCAATTCTGTATTGGAGTTGATTGTTGTGACCGAGAGAGAGAGGGAAGAAGGTCTTGAGGTGTGGTGAACCTTTGAGGTGGAGGAAGAAGTGGCATCTTCCTTATTGTATATTCTTCTATGTATTTAATACAATTGTGTATTGTCTCTTAATTCCTGTGTTGTTTCATATTTCTAGTTACTTTTTGATTCTGGTATAATTCCGTGTTTAGTTTCTAAAACAAGAAGTAATCACATGTGTTCTAATTGGTAGAGCAAGATCCTGACTCAGTAGGGATCGGAGCATGTTTATTGTTCTAGGGTTCCCTGACACATGTTTCGATGCCAAAAAGGAAAAGCCTTAATAAGGCTATAAAAGATTGATATTCATGAATACATGGAAGGTTAGATGGTGGGAGAGTTATGTGGCAGATGAAAATCCATTTTAATATGATTATTAAAAACATGAGCATTTGATGCTTTTAATAATGTAATTTTTTATTAAAAGGTCATGTAAATCATGAAAAGGCTAAAACAAAGCCTTTAATATTTATAAATCCCATAATACATGGTGGAATGGGATATTATTCAATCCCATAAAAAAAGGTGGGGATAAATGTTAATCTCATTATTACTAAAAAGGGGATAATGATTAATCCCACTATTTGTGCACCCTAATAAGTATATAAAGGCGTGAGGGGTTATTTGGAAATCATTAGATTTAGAATTCAATGAATTCATTCAGAAGTTCAGAGAGCCATAGCTAGAGCCAAATATGAGAGCTAGAGTTGAGAGCCAAAACTGAGAGCTAAGAGCCAAATCCAAGAGCTAAGAGCCAGAGCTGAGAGCTAAGAACTAGAGTCAAGAGCTGAGAGCCAGATCCAGAGCCATTTTCTAGAGCTACAATGAATAACATCAAAACATTTATTTATAGATTGAGAACCCCTACTAGGGATAAGTTGATGTAAAAATAAATTTTACATCAATAATTGATTGGTTTCACCTTTGAGCAGGATCCAGAGATGTAGCCCAGATCAGGTGAACTCTGTTAACAATTCTGGTGTTTGTGTTTCTATTATTTTGCATTTAGTTCTTTCTGCAACATATTTGATTCAATTATTAAAATGTGGATGCAAGTGTTAATCAAACAAAATATTTAACATAAAACAATTAAATGGATAATGATCATTTGAAGGTGTAATTGGAAGAAATGAATACATAGATATTCATATTCAGTTTTAATCCAAATTTTAAACACTTTAAATCAATTTTTGATTATTTATTTACAAGCCATTATTCAGTATCTGTTATAAACTGAAAGTGAACTTGAAGGGTTTGAAATGGGTTTATGGATCAATCCTATTGTGTGCATGACAATAAACCGATCAATAAATAGGTCTCATTATCTCATATACTATCTAGTGCCACCTACTTTCTCATGCAAGTACATAATCTTCATGGTAAATCAACAACTTTGTAAGGGGTCTTAAGGAACAGGGAACATGTTTTGGGAAGGTAGGTCCATTTTAATTTTCATGCATATACAACCTTCATGAGATGATCTATGTACCTTACTTGTTAGCCCAAGCTTGTGTCTACTAAGTTAGAGTATCTTAGGTTCTTGTTGTTTGATAATTCTTAGCACTTGCACATTTGCTTAGTGTGTCTCATTTCTACTAAGGATTTTTTAAAACACCTATTTGGTGATTTTTGTTCCCTATTTTCATCATATTATCCCCCCTCAATGAGTATGATTTATTAACTGATCAAATCCTCAATTATACTTTCCATTATTACACCTCATTGGTTTTCCTTTTGTGAGTTGCAGTATAAGACCTCAGATAAGACCAGGCCTTACTCACAAAATATGCTTCTTTTCTATACACAATATGTGCCATATTTTTCCATGTCCATAAATGTTCATACTTTTCCATATTAAAAACTAACACAAGCTTTAAGTTTGGTTTGAACATCCTTACTTCATACTTCTTGGTTCTCTTCTATTTTTTTGTTTATCTTTATTTCAACTCTGATCATACATTGATAATATTTTACATATTTTTGTTTGTGATATTTGTTTCTACCTCAAATTGCTTTTCAGACTTAAGAAAAAGAAACTAAAAGAAAGTAATGGACAAGGCTTGGGAAGTACCTGGACTAAAGATTGCGCACCGTAAATCCAGACGTTTGTGAGCACTCCTCTTTGGCTGTGGAGGAATGACACCTGCAAGAAAAAAAGGAAACTTGGACAAGAAAAAAGTTAGATGGATGGGCAATGGGTTGCCAAGCAAAATCTTGTTCCCAGAAGTGTAAAAACTTCCTTAAGGGAGGTCAACCCACTGCTTTGATGAGATAAGTGATTGATAAAAGACAGAATGCCAGAATACAAAAGTGACAAAGAAAGTAGAAAGGAAAGAAGAAAACAAAATGATTACCTGAAAGAGCTGTTGGGCTGAAGACAGTCGCCGAGGTCGGAAATGTCGCCGGCGTCGGTTAGCTGATCTGCCGGCGTCGGCTATCCTGCCGACGTCGGTTGGGGTAGTGACCGACGTCGGTCGGGGTTGTGGCCTGTAGTCGGGTCTGGGTTGCTTTCTGGACTGTGGATGGGTCTGAGACTGAACGGGGACAAGTTTGGATGGATTGGGGAGTGGTCTGGTTCGGGTTGGGTGCCTGATGCAAGGTCTTCTTGGCAGAGAGATGGGGAAGAGGAAGAGACACAGAGGACAGGGAAGAGGAGGATTCACAGAGGACAGGGCCTGAGAAGGCTTTGCAGCCTCTCAGGGGGAAGGACAGAGGGAGCAGAAGACAATAGAAGATAGATGATTAAAAACTAAAGAAATGAAATAAAAACCCAGACTAGCTTACCTTTAGCTTGCTGAATGAAGAGAGAAGAAGATGTTGCTGGAGCCACGGAAGAGTTGATAAGGAGAAAATCTGATCCAGAGCCTTTTCACCTGTTGCTGATGTTGCACGAGGTCAAGACAGAGGAGAGACGAAAGCCAAAGCGCCGAGAGAAGTCTATTTCGAGCTCAAGAGTCCAGGGGGCTGCAACGGATGCAGGAAGGGATAATGAAGGCTGCCGACGCTGGCAGTTTCGCCGACGTCGGCCGAGGGGTCGCCGACGTCGACGGTCGCAGGATGGGCACAGAGGCTAAAAATAGCCTCTGCCCATTCTTGCACGCCGCCGGGCGAGGGGTCATGGGAAGAACGGTCACAAGGATGCCAAAATGGACGAGGGGGGATATAATGGAGAGATTTGGTCTAATAAATGCTAGGGGGAAGGTGGAGGGATTCAAGGGAGGATCCAAGGTGGCAAGGGTAGGGTGGAAAGGGGGCCTTATTTAATTAAAATAGATGTTTATTTCCAATTAATAAGACTTAGGTGGGTTAGGGACCAAGGAGGACTAGGAGGGAGAAAGGACCAAGGGGGAGAACCAAGGTGCAGACACGTTTGCGGTGTCTACATTTTCCCCTTTTTGTCTTGTTGGTTGTTCTAGACGAACTGCAAGACAAAAACAGGAGTTGGTTGCCCCAGAAAAAGGATGAGGTGTTCCCCCCTCAAAGCGATAGTCGAGAGAAGGGAACCGAAGATCGAGTGTTGATTTGACAGAGAAATGGATAGAAGAGAGTGAGTGAAAACGCTGCCATAGTCGTGATTGCGCGTAGTCCACTTCACGAGAGGGTCAGGTCAAATTGTCGCATGTCAAGGGTCAAGGAGTGCCAAAATTGAAGTAACCGGGCCCCAGCATTTAGTTGTCTGCTGATCGGGTCACTCAATCTAAGCTGAAGCTCCAAATGGTCGTCGTGTCCCAGGTATCCAGGGCTCAGGAAGTGCTCCCAGAAACACGAAAAAGCCACAAGTAGTAGGGATCAACTAGCTCGCGATCCTATACTTGTGAAGGGTCAAAAAAAAGTCTGCGAACAATTCTGCTAACCAGCCGTGGAATAGCATACACGCAAAAACAACCAAGGCAACAGTGGCTTGGAAGTGGGTCAAAGAAGATACGCATGATCTCCAATGGTCATTGGTCAAGAGGATGGATGGACGAAAGGATGCGGCCGAGCTAACCCCAGAAGACCCCATGTCAACTGAGTGCTGCCTACATAGCCCTGGTGACAGGGCCTCAGGCCGATGTAGTTCTCCCTAAAAGGGAGGGAGGGTCAGAGGGATTGATTGGTCTTGGTCAAAGTCGATGATTGGTCTTGGTCAAAGGTGACGAAGTTGGGTGTGATAAGAGTCAAAGAAGAGAAGGTTTGTCCATCATAGAGACGAACAAACGGGGGTGGTCGAGCTAACCTCAGAAGATGCGGTATCTGAGTGCTGCCTACATAGCCCTGGTCCTAGGGCCTCAGACCAATGTAGTTCAGACAAAATGAGAAGATTGGTTGATGATGAGATGTGGTCAAGCGTCGAAATGACGAGGCTAAGATGAGGAGAAAAGGATGCTACAGATGGTGTATTCTGTAGAATTGGTCGAGAGTCTTTCATCCCTAGCAAGTTTCCATAGTCGCGATGGATGTATGCTAAAAATGAATGAAGGGTCTATTTATGCTTCAGCAAGTATTGGTTTATGCTTAACATAAATTGGGTCTGGTCGATAGTTTCCATGTGTATTGGTGTCCATAGAAACTATGTGAAATAGTCTAGGATGATGCCTGATGTCATGGTGAAAATGGAGAAAATGGCTGGGTTTAAGGATGAGTCAACAATTGACGTGGCCAAAGCGTGACCAAAGTGCAGAGAAAAGGTGAAAGGCAAATTGCTCTTTCATTGACAAGGACCAAAAAGGAAGCATAGATAGGGGTTATAAGAACAAAAGCCCCATTCATGCATTGTGTCGTTGACCAGTATGGTGTTAGAATGGTAATCGAATCACTTTGACATTAAAGTGAGCTCGAAGTCCCTTGAGTCGGTGATAGGAGGAGGATAGGGTAACCCAGTTTAAGAGCAGGAATAACCTTGCCCCTTTTTATAGGAGACCCTGAGACAACTACAAGCCAATGTCCGTGACTCGTTTTTTTTTTTTTTTTTTTTTTTTTTTTGCACAGACTGATCGATGCGGGAAGCCTGCATAGAGATGTCATTTGATGTAATGGTCATGTTGCGAAGCTGATCAATGCGGGAAGCTTCTAAAGTAGTGCTGTTTATTGCCAGATTAGTCATAGCCATCCTTCGAGGGAGTGGTCTATATTTAATAATGTTTGAAAAGTTGGCCTAGCTGTCCTTCAAGGGATCAGTCTAGTAATACAGCAATGATAGTACAGCTGTCCTTCGAGGGATCAGTCTGTCTTTTTGATTTGACTTGATTTAGTGACCATGGATATGTTTTGACATCTTGATTTGTATATATTGATAGAAATGAGAGTCACGGACAAGACTGTAGAAGTTCAAGGACGCCCCTTTTATTAGGACAAAGCATCACTGCATCCTAAAAAGGTTGTAGAGGACTTGTTAAAGGGGAATAGGGTTGAAAGGAATGAGGATTAAGAGGACGAGGATTGCTCAAGGGACAAGCTCAAGTAAAACGTCAAGTGATCGAACACTCGACTAACAGAAGAAAGGTCGAAGACGCAAGACAGAAAGGGGTTTAAGGTCTAATAAGACCCTGGGCCATGCTTGTATGTTAAGGTCCGAGTCAATTAGGAGCAAACTTGCCCCAATTTGCCTCTTTCCAGATTGGTCAGGTGTTGTTTGATGGATGTGAAGTTGGTTGACATTGTCATTGGTCGGTTGAAAAAGGTTGAATGCTTGGTCGAGAGGTCTGGTTGATTGATATGTGGTTGAAGTTTGGTTGAGACTGGTCGAATAATTGGTCGGGGGTTGGGTCGATGGACACTTGGTCGAGATATAAGATTAAATGAGTGATTGATATGTGGTAGAGACTGGGTTGAGGAGTTGGTCGAGGTTTGGACGAAGGATGAGTTCCCCCAGCGGGTAGGGAGAATGTTTGAAAGATTGGTTAAGGTCGGTTGAGGTTTAGTGGTCAGATGGATGGTATTAATGTCGAATAAGGGGGTCAAAGGCGGCAAAGGGACCACAGTCTGGCGTGGAGATCCCGATTTAGGCGATGAGGTTGGAGAGGTATGAGTCAGGGTTGATGTTTTGTTGAAGAGGTGGTCAAGAGGATTCTTGGTGAGAAGGGTGTCCTTTTTCCGGTGTTGACGAATGACAGCTTTGAGAGCGCAACAACGCTCGGTGTCATGTCCCGGAGTGTGATGATAATGACAAAACGTAGAGTTGTCGAACCAAGATGGCCTTGATCTGAAAGTTGATGAGTGAGGCGGTGTTGAAGGTTTATTGATGATGTGGTCGAGAAGGGAGGTGTCATTCTCCAAACATTGGTGAAAGACGACCTTGAGGGCATGACAATGTTCCGTGTCGTGCCCAGGCGTGCGATGATATGCACAAATGCAAGTGTGGTCGAACCAAGGTGGTTTAGGTCCGAGAGATTGATATTGTCTAAGAGGCGAGAGGTCGAGGCGAGAGGACTGCAACAAGTGCCGTAAGAGCAAGGCATATGAACCTGCTAACGGGTCTGGATGCTTTATTGCAGTGAGGGTTGGTGACATTGGTTTGGGAGGCGAAGGAGGCATAGGTCGAAGGTTTAGATGAGATGTATGTCTGATGGGATGAGGGAGTAATAGAGGCGATGTGCCTCTGTGAAAGATGGGAGTGGGAAGCACTCCTATTAAAGTGGACGGATGCGGGCCCAAGATTGAAGGTAATGACGAAGGTGGGGGAGGAATCCTCTGATGAGGTCTAGTAGTCTTCGTTGGTCTGGGTCGAGGGCCACCATTGTGCGAGGCGAGGTTAGATATGGGTTTGGGTTTGGATGTGGACGAAGGTGAGTGAGATATAGAAATCTCACGCAAAGGGCGAGAGGAAACTGTGACTGGGTCTTCCTCGGTTGAAATGGGTGGAGAGACTGGTTCTTCTCTTGGTGGAGAAGAAATAAGAGAGGGCAGCTCCTCAAGTGGGCAGAGGGTATGGATGATCGTGCCTTCCACTTGTAGTTGAGGAGTAGGCAGGGTAGGGTCTTCGGATGGAGATTGGCTTAATGGCGTTGATGTGGTCAAAGCGTCTTCCAACACAAGAGAGGTAGATGGAGGACTAGTAGGAGAAGAAGGTTCCTCATCCTTTAATGGAAGAGGTTGGTCAAGGACAAGAGGCAAGATAGTGCTGATCGTGTGAATGTCATGGTCTTGAGGGTCATTGGTCGAAGTCTGGACGTCGTTTTGAGTAGGCGGATGATTATGGAATGGTTGTTTTAAGATGTCGATATGTTGATTAGGAGGGGCATTCGGGTTATCTAAAATAAGATTCCCCTTGTCGATCATGTCTTGGACGATGTTTTTGAAGGTTCGGCAGTTGTCAATGTCATGGCCTTGGACACGATGAAAGGGACAGAAGTCAGCCTCCCTATACCATGTAGGGAGGGATTTTGAAGGGTCAAATTGAGGTGGTCGGATTGGAGGGAGATTGAGGACCCCCTGCTTGAGAAGTTTTTTCAAAACGGAAGCGTATGATTCTCCAAGTGGAGTGTAAGAACGCTGAATGTACCGTTGTTGGAATTGTTTGGTGATGCTGGGAGATGTCGAAGGTTGAGAGTGATTAGTTGACGTCGATGATGGTGATCTAACGACCACAGTGTTGGCCACTCCTTTACATTCAGAATTGGCAGAAGAAGAAGGTCTGGAAGAAGAATGGCCAGTGGATTTTGCGTTGGTATTACGCAATTTGACCTTATCTTCTTCAAGGGCGCGGAGTTTGAGCTTTCGAGCCATGATGAAAGCTTCGTCAAAAGTGCGGAATGTCTGAATCCGCAAGGTAGAAGAGATGTGTCTGGCACATGCTCGAGAAAAGAGCTCGATGAGCTCGGATTGAGGCAAAGAGAAGGAGAGCTGGTTGATCAGGCCTCTCCAACGAGCGACAAAGTCGACAATTGATTCGTCGTCAAATTGTCTAATGGAGTAAAGGTCTGTGATTGAGACTTGTTTGGCGATGTTGATTGAGAAATGGTCAAGGAATAGTTGGGCGAGTTGGATGAATGAAAAGATAGAGTGTCTGGCAAGAGAACTATACCAGTCAAGGGCAGGGCCAGAAAGAGACATAGGGAACGTGCGTAAAAGCAACGCATCATCATGGGAAATAAGATAACAGGCATGTCTAAATGCCCGTAGATGTTGTTGAGGGTCTTCCTTACTCTGAAAGCGAGTGAATTTAGGAAGCTCCCAATGGTTAGGATATGGTCGAATAGGGACGGAAGGATGGATGGGCTCATTGCAAATTTGGTCATATGACAAAGTATTGCTTAAACTGGAAATAGAGGCTTTGAGACGGGACATTTTATCCATCAGCATCTTGATAAGATCTGCTGACAGATTGGCGGGTTGAGCGCCCCCTAAGTTGTAAGGCGCTTGGAAGTGGCTAGAGGAGGCATGCGACATAGTCGGTTGTACAACGTACGGATGACTAGTCGCAGGGGCAGAAGTGGAGGCTAAAGGTGGTTGCGTTACGAAGATCGAAGGTATAGGTTGACTGGGCACCGCCAAAGGTGGTTGAATGGCGGCACTGGTAGAAAGACAGGTTGGCACTCCTACATTTGTGGGTGCAAGAGTGTGAGGGGTCGAAGCAATCAAGTTCTCATATGATGTAGAACTTGGTTGAATTGCAGGTGGTTGAGGGGGTAATGGAACCCCGATGGAGGTCGATCTAAAAATAGGCGGGGAGGCCAAACTTTGCGTATTGGCCATGGTTGGGTTAATGGTCGAGGCGAAACGCTGAGTCAAAAAGGGTTGGGTGGCGAATGGCGTGGATGTCGTCGCCATGTCACCCGAAAGGTCTCGCGTTGGGTTTCTCGCGAGATAGTTTTGAAGGGCTGCGGCATTGAGGTCCAAGAATCTCTCGAAATCCTGGTCCGCTTCAGGGATGATGGGAATTTGCGTCGGGGTCGGGGTCGGGGTCGGTCCTGTAGGAGTTCTTTCAGTCTCCGAGTGGAACTCCATGATAGGACTTGGTTAGGGACGAGGTAGACGGAAGCGGTTGTTGGCTAAAGTGGTTAAGAAGAGAGGCCTGGTTCCAGAAACTGTGTTTTTGCAGTGTCAGAAAACCAGAATGTGATTTGTGACAGAGAATGGACAGGTTTCAGGCTGCTGGTTTTGAAAAAAAAGGACAGTGACAGAGACCGACGTCGGTTTAAAAACCGATGTCGGTAATAAAGGTGGCCGACGTCGGTCAGATAACCGATGCCGGTAACAGATGAAGCCGACGTCGGTAGCAGGACCGATGCCGGTGTCAGGGGAAAGCCGACGTCGGTGGAAGAACCGATGTCGGTGACTGTGTTTTCCAGAGAACCAAAAGGTTCTTGGAAAAACAAAGAAGAAAGCGTCCTCACACACTCAAACAAACAGATGAGAAGAGGAAAACAGAGAGAGACAGACAAGCCTAAGCGATAAATCCTAGGAATTAACCTTAGAAATCGTGGCTTATGCCTTAGATGAATGTTTAGGGAGATTGGCTGAAAAATGGGTCCTAGAAGAAGGCGGTCTAAGGATGGTCTCAGGTGTTGTTTTAGGTGCTCAAAGATCTGTGTTAGGGTCTGGTACATGGCCTGGTGCTAAGGAGCAAGCTCCCCTCACTTCACGATTCCAGTGGTTAGCTGGTCTCGCTTAGCCAAGATATACCTCGCCTAGAGTTTAGACTCCGCCAGAGAATGGAGTGGGCTTCCCCCTTGGTGATGAAATCCAAGTGGGGTCACCGGGACGGGTAAGGTATCCGCTGGGGGATGAATTCCCAGTCGGGCCTTGTCTCAGGTATGTTTTATGTGTGTTTTAGTGCATGTGGTCAGGTAGTGTAACATCAAGTGTCTACGGTTTATTCAATATGCGCCTAAGTTACTAGATGTGGACTAATGCAAGCACAAGCAGAAATGAAAGTGCAATATATTTTAATGCCCAAGTCGAAATGTGATATTGTTATGAAGACAAGATTGAGAAAGGGTTGAGAGTATGATATTTAGACTAGTCTAGAATGCAAGGAAGAAAGGTTTGTTTTAGTCCTGCTTATAATGTCATTTGGAATAGAAGAAAGAGACAAGAAGAAAGGAGCCTAAATGCACCTAAATGAATGAAAAAGAAAAAGGAACCCAGGAGGAACCTAGTGTCCCACCGGGCGTGCCAGAGATGTTTCTACCTCAAATTGCTTTTTAGACTTAAGAAAAAGAAACTAAAAGAAAGTAATGGACAAGGCTTGGGAAGTACCTGGACTAAAGATTGCGCACCGTAAATCCAGACGTTTGTGAGCACTCCTCTTTGGCTGTGGAGGAATGACACTTGCAAGAAAAAAAGGAAACTTGGACAAGAAAAACGTTAGATGGATGGGCAGTGGGTTGCCAAGCAAAAGCTTGTTCCCAGAAGTGTAAAAACTTCCTTAAGGGAGGTCAACCCACTGCTTTGATGAGATAAGTGACTGATAAAAGACAGAATGCCAGAATACAGAAGTGACAAAGAAAGTAGAAAGGAAAGAAGAAAACAAAATGATTACCTGAAAGAGCTGTTGGGCTGAAGACAGTCGCCGAGGTCGGAAATGTCGCCGGCGTCGGTTAGCTGATCTGCCGGCGTCGGCTATCCTACCGACGTCGGTTGGGGTAGTGACCGACGTCGGTCGGGGTTGTGGCCTGTAGTCGGGTCTGGGTTGCTTTCTGGACTGTGGATGGGTCTGAGACTGAACGGGGACAAGTTTGGATGGATTGGGGAGTGGTCTGGTTCGGGTTGGGTGCCTGATGCAAGGTCTTCTTGGCAGAGAGATGGGGAAGAGGAAGAGACACAGAGGACAGGGAAGAGGAGGATTCACAGAGGACAGGGCCTGAGAAGGCTTTGCAGCCTCTCAGGGGGAAGGACAGAGGGAGCAGAAGACAATAGAAGATAGATGATTAAAAACTAAAGAAATGAAATAAAAACCCAGACTAGCTTACCTTTAGCTTGCTGAATGAAGAGAGAAGAAGATGTTGCTGGAGCCACGGAAGAGTTGATAAGGAGAAAATCTGATCCAGAGCCTTTTCACCTGTTGCTGCTGTTGCACGAGGTCAAGACAGAGGAGAGACGAAAGCCAAAGCGCCGAGAGAAGTCTATTTCGAGCTCAAGAGTCCAGGGGGCTGCAACGGATGCAGGAAGGGATAATGAAGGCTGCCGACGCTGGCAGTTTCGCCGACGTCGGCCGAGGGGTCGCCGACGTCGGCGGTCGCAGGATGGGCACAGAGGCTAAAAATAGCCTCTGCCCATTCTTGCACGCCGCCGGGCGAGGGGTCATGGGAAGAACGGTCACAAGGATGCCAAAATGGACGAGGGGGGATATAATGGAGAGATTTGGTCTAATAAATGCTAGGGGGAAGGTGGAGGGATTCAAGGGAGGATCCAAGGTGGCAAGGGTAGGGTGGAAAGGGGGCCTTATTTAATTAAAATAGATGTTTATTTCCAATTAATAAGACTTAGGTGGGTTAGGGACCAAGGAGGACTAGGAGGGAGAAAGGACCAAGGGGGAGAACCAAGGTGCAGACACGTTTGCGGTGTCTACAATATTATCTTACATTGGCATTATTTCATTTACATGTATTTGATTATATCCTACACAAATATTTATCTTCTTAACATATCTGTATTTTTGCATTAGTATTTCTCTTTGCTTACATATTGTACAAACATTGATATCTTATTTTTACATTTAATCCACTAACATTTATTGCATGTGTTATCTTTTAGTGTTTTTGGGAGCTTATTTTTATTATTTTATACTTATAATTTCATTTTAATTTCTATTTTATCATTCTTTTTAACCATTTATTTATTCACATTTGCTAGAAAATAATCACACATACATCATACAATCTCACATAGAATATATCATAATCAACACATGTGCTAGAAATAAAATCAATACATCCATAACATATATGAGTCATAACAACAATATATGCACCCCCCGCCCGCCACCCCCCCACCTAGACACACATAGAGAGGGATATACATACATACATACAACTCAAAGTTTGATATAATACAAAATGATACAAGTATAGTACAAAAAACCTCCCCATCTAGCAATGGTCATGCCACACTACCCATAGATGCCTATCCCAAAGGTCGTCACTATTGAATCTAATATAATGAGTGGGTCTATGATAAAAAACCCTCAACTTATCCTTATAGATTGGCCACCTAGGCCTGCACTTGTGTCAACTATCCAGTTGTCTCCAATTGAGCAACTCTCTCTTAAGCCAACATCCACCACACCTTTATATCTCCCCATTTGACTCTTATTGGTAAAATAACTAGTGCCCCATATAATAGTATATATATTTCTTAAACTACCTCAATGGCCAATCAAAACCAACTAACACATATAAGGTGTTGAAACCATATGATCAATCATCTATGAAGTATCATGTTGTGGTAACACATCATCCAATATATCATGATGGTTTATCTCCACCATGGTCCTCCATTACCTCTCTTCTACTATAACATATACAAAATGTCAACCAAAATCACATCAAATCTCATATATATCTCTAAAATCATATATCTATCTATCATGACTACCTATCTATCCACATACTTTCAAAATAGTCATAATATAATACATTTTACTTACCAAGAGTTTCTCCATCTGCTTAGCCACAAAGCACCTACTACCTAACCTGGCTCCATGATGGTGAAAAACCTCTATAATAGCCAGATTGAATAAAATGATCGTGATGTGGTCCACTACAAACCTATCTCACAATTGACCAACTCAATGTAGGCTATATAGATGGGTCTCCCTATGGCTGAGGCAGTGCATATGGAGGTGGTTATACTGGATCCCATCAATGTCTTCATGGTTGTGGTATCTAATGTTTTGGAACAAAAAATAATGTTCCCCCTCCTTCTAATACCACCTAAAATCCTTGTTATCAGTGATACTAATGTCTAAACTCCATCACTCAATGAGTTCATATCACGGGAACCTCTATTGGTACCCCCACACCTCCCACACCATGACATTCCATCACATGTCAAGCCTAATATGTAGGGTTCAATATAGGGGCCATTATATGGGCAATACAAACTACCTTGGAAAATATTTCATTAGATGTGGCTTGACTCACCAATGATAGTGTCTTATAATCCATAGTCAATCCTATGCTTGAAACATGTTGGGCTCTGTGCACCATGTATCTAAAATACCCTAATATGGGATCCAAATAATCTAACACCGAGTAATAGTCTATAATGTCAGGGCATATGGCATAATGTGTATCAATTATGTGTCCACCTCCACACACATGGGAGGGCATCATTCATAATATGAGGTGATCCTGTTAACATATACATAGGAAACCTTTCATAAATCCAACTACTAAAAAGTACAATGGGGTCCATTGTACTTTGGCCCCCAGAAAAAATACTATAGAATTCATGCACTAACTAGACCCAAATCACAAAACCCAAATCATATAAAGTGCCTTTCTCCAACATGGAATGGCACAAATGTATAACATAAAATGTGACCTTCCCATTTGACTTGTGACAAATCAATAAAGATATCACAATTCCTATAATGACCTTCTAGATGTCCATAACAACTAACATATACACATTAAACATATAAACTACTAGACTAGGTTGGATATATCTCTTTGATCCCATCACACACAAGGCTAAGGCTCATCTCTCATCATCTAAATCAATTGTATTACACACCACAAGTGTGCTAATAATTAGTAGTCTTAAAAATGTTTACACATCATCTAGGGTAATACCCACCTCAATGGTCTTTTCATCCACCACCAATCAAAATGTATTAGTTAGTCTCTCCCATGTTCTTAGGAACATGGAAACTAACTCTATGTTCAATGGGATCCACAATATATCCATGAGCCCACCAAAACTAAGTGTCATAAGTTGTGCCCAATTTGTGATAGTCAATTTTTCTAGTAGATCGGGTAACCAAAGTGCATCCACTAGTCACTAGAGTCTCTATTGCCTCTGCTAAATACCACATAAGAGATCATTTATTATATCTCTCTCCAAAAATGGAAACAAAATTTTGTTTAAAATTAGATAAATACATAAACAATCTACTTGATTATATCAACCATGTACTATCGGCCATATACCCTAACTACATCGACCCTATCAAAATTAAAACTATCTTAGCCCTTCTATAATATATTGGCCATTTTCTCAAACTTCATCAGCCATATCATATGTTATCAACATTTTCCCATTGTCATTGGCCAAATTTAAAACTATATCAAGTGAATATTTTTTACACTACATAGGCCACACACTACATTATTAGCCACCATAGTTTTTCTATTATAACATCCAAACTGCATGTTATTGACCAGTCATGCAAATCCCTATTTTTAAACTACATCAGCCTGGGCAATATTGTTTAATTGACATGATAATTTTTGATTAGGTTTTCATTAATACCCTTGAGCTAATTTTTAAATATTTGTCTCCTACTCATTTCTTGTCTTAATTTTTAATCTAATACTATTTTTTGGGAAAATTACGCTACATTGAGTTACCCTAGTGCCTAGTTTACCTAAACTAATTCATTTTAATTCACAAATTCTATAAATTAACAATAAATGCACCCCATACTTGGACTATAGTAGTTATCATAGTAATCCATCCTCTGCGCATCTTCCTCCTTGCATTTGATCCATCATCTCCATTTTTACTCGATTTGGATATATAGAGCTATGGTTTCAAAAACTAAAAAATATGCAAATGAATAGTAAATTAGCCCTTTTATACTAAAAAATTGAAAATTTAAAACCTTCAATCATTTACCAAGATTTTTTTTTAAATTTTGATCATAAATTTGTTTTATGTACATCCTTTTTACAAACCAAAATAAGTTTTGGAATCCAGATAATGTAGAGAATTTTTCAATGCTAACATCATATTTTTGCAAATTTTTTGAATTTTATCTTATTTTTCAGGTCCATCTCTTATTCTACACAGTAGATGCCTATCTTCATCTATTTCATATGCAGAATTTTATTCAACAACAACAAGGTAAGTGAATATACATATTTACAAATAATTTACTTTCATTTATATTTGGCTCTCTACTACAATTTGTTAGCTCAATTGATGTGTTACCATTTTCTTTATCAAAACATAATCCCATGATATACTTGGTGACACTTGATGAGCTTCGAGTGGGGAATATGTATACACACAATATTTTTAAGCTTTATCATTTATTGATGCTTTCTCTCTTATAACACCCTATCAAATTTTGATCTCTCTAAGTGCACACGTGAAAAGGTACACTGGAAAAGGGGTGAGAAGACCATTAGTGCTTCACAAGATTACTATTTAATTTATCATGTCTATATCCAAAATAAAATCCTGAAATATTTATCCCTTGAGAAATATTCATCCAAACAACCCTTAACTTAACCAAGATCTATATTTTTTGACATTCTCAACCCATGTCAGTGTATTTTTTCTTACTTTCCACCAAAATTCAAACTAGGTCAGCGCAAGTCAACATAGTCTGAAAGTTATGACACATGCTTCACAACTAGGTCGACTCATGCCAACCTAGTTCAGGGTTAAATAGTAAGTTTTTCAAAATTACGTCATGGAAAGTTGATGAACATTACTAGATTAAGATGCAAATACGTGATTAAAATTATCATAGTCTAGATGTTTTGCATATGTGATATGATTTTCTAATGATGTGAGCTTTGCACTAAAACACTAGTTTTTATTTTGAAACTCTATTATTAACTTTCCCATATTGATTATTTGATACTTTAGATCCTCACAAGCATAAACCCTAGGTGATTTAGATTGAACATGAATACATACACCCTCAAGAGGAGATGTGGGAGGTGGAAGGGTTTGAGGAAGGGTATGGTGGTTACCTTCTTTTGTAACTATATGACGGGCTACCTTAGCTCTTGGGATAGTGATAACATGGACATGGTTAGAGGGAAAGTAGATATCACAACCTTGAGGGTTAGGATGAGGAAGATATTCTTTTTTGTCCATTTTAAATTCATTAGAGACTAAAAAGAGAACAAGAGAGGAGAGACATACAAAAGCTAGCACACACTCCAACATGATAAGAAAATTAGAATTGAATTTTAAGCCCTAGGAGGGGGAAAAATAAAAGGGAAACCCTAAGGGAAGCTAGGGTTTTCAATATTCGATAATAAATAGGTTCACCAATATGTTTTATCAAATTTGAAAAGATGTAGTAATATGTATATTATCTTAAGTGACAAATTATTGTGTAAAATCAAGAAAAATAATAATGAAATATCAAGAATTCACTAATTTAAAACTAAATAAATCTATAAACCTACTAAATACAACAAAGTTTAATATAAAATATAAACTTATCTAGAAAATAATGTTGTAAAGGGATATTAGAGCTAAAACTGGCAGGGAGATTGGGTCTAATGACTGTTAAGCTAGATCTATAGCTGAATTGAGCCCTAGACAACAATGCCCTAGTTAGACAAGAGATTAGGGCACTCCTATCCTCTATGAGGTTAGCCCTATATAATAGACAACAAAGATTCAGGGATTTTGGGTTCTATTCACCTTCATCTTTAAAGTCTATGTCATGTGATAGAGATTAGGATCAGCTGCAAAGATCATTGTGTGATTGTTTTTCCTTTAAAACCCTAGTTCCTTGACATGTGAAAAGTAATGCAAATATATGGAATAAAATTTAGTTAGCAGATAAAGTTGGGCATGTCCTTGACACCTAATGTGTTGAGCACTATCTACATACTAATACTTTGAAGAAGGATCGAACTTCGTGTGGTTATCCTATGCTACAATGGTGTGTGAATACTTGATTTAATATGCTAGACGTTGATGTAATACTAATATTTTTAAGTGCCTTGATCATGACTTTTTTACTTTGGAGATGTCTTCAAAATTTATTTCTAGGCTACTAGGGCTATATATAATCAAAATTGGGAGAAATAAGTAATTTTATCTTGTAAGATTGGATAAGAATCTAATAGGCCTAGGGAAGCACTTAGACTACAGAATGAGAATGAATACTGAACTCAAGGCAATGTATGAATCATTAATTCAATTGATGTAATAAAAAAAGCTTACATAGGGGGTATTTATACTAAATACCACTCACCAATCCTGCACAAGATTATGACAAGTGTCATGATCTTGTGAGGTGTGATAAACCTTTCACCAACCTTACACAAGATTGTGACAAGTGTCATGATCCTATGAGGTGAGACAAATATATAAAACACCTAAGTAAACTTGACTAAATAAAGTGTGAATGCAATCAAATAGTGGAACTGGTTAATGAGATAACCATGTTCATACCTGACGGTGGATCTAGATAGGAAATAACCCTATTCACACCAACACCCCCCCTTAAGTGCAACTTAAAGGTTTTTTCAATCATGCACAAAATAAGAAATGGGTCCCAACAATAAGGCCTGATAAGGTACCCATGTACACACTAATCCCATCAAAACATAAGAGAAGAAGAAAATCCATAGGAAAAAACTCCCCCTCATGAGAGGATGATGAAGGAAGGTTAAGTGACTCCATCAGAAGTAGTGTCCTGCTCCCCTAAGAGAGTTTGTAAATGATGGAACTTACTCTCAATGAAATGTTTGGTGAAGATATTTGCAACTTGCTCTGCCATAAGACAATAGCATATATCAATGACTTGCTCCTGAATCAGCTCCCTGATGTAGTGCATATGGATCTCAATGTGTTTGGTCCTCTAATGATGAATTGGGTTTTTCGAGATTTGAATAGTAACATGATTGTCACAAATAATGATAGATGGCCATGGAATAGTGATGCCAAACACAGTCAAAATATTCTAAATCCAAATAGACTTAGTAGCGGCATTATCAACCCCCTGATACTCAACTTCAATTGAAGATAGAGCAATAACATGTTGCTTTTTACTCTGCCAACTAATGGGGTCAAAACCAAGGTGTAAGCTATAGCAAGATGTGAACTTATGATCCTCAAAATTGCTAGCCCAACTAGAATTTATATATCCAACCAAGTCAAAACTAATCCCTGCTACATAGTGTATCCCATGTTGAGGAGTGTTTTGGATGTAATGTAAGATGCATTTGGCTGCTTTCTAATGAAGTTCATGAGGCTCTTGCATAAAGCAAGAGACCATGCCAACTACAAAACCAATGTCAGGGTGAGTGTGTGTCAAATAGATGAAACTTCCAACAAGTTGATGATACAAAGTGGCATCAATGAGTAGAATGGAACACTTCACCTTAACCTTAATTCTAGATAGAAAGGGAGTCGATGTAGGCTTACAATCAACAATATTAAATTGAGCAAGTAGATCAAGAACATACTTGGGCTATGCAAGAGTGATCCCAGAAGAAGACTGAGTGATCTCAATCTTGAGAAATTAGTGTAAAAGGCCCAAGACAGTCATAATAAAGCACTCGTGCAAACCATATTTAAATCTATCAATGATGGATGAAGAAATCCCAGTAAAAATTAAGTCATCAACATAGAGGACCAGTAATAAATAGGAGACATTCTATCTCAGAATGTAGATAGTGGGAACCAAGTGACAATGTGAGAAGCCAGTCGATAGAAGAAACGAGTCCATCTTGGCATACCAAGCCTGAGGGGCTTGTTTGAGGCCATAGAGAGACTTTCATAATTGACAGACCAAAGAAGAGTCCTCAACAAACCCTTGTGGCTGCTCCATGTAAATTTCTTCTTGAAGATCCCCATGAAGAAATGCACTCTTTACATCCATCTAATGTATAACCCAATCATGAGATGCAACAATAGCAAGAGTCAAATGAATGGAGTTCATCTTAGCAATAGATGCAAAGATCTCGGTGTAGTCAACATCAAGAACTTGTGAGAAACCTTGGGCAACTAGGTGTGCTTTGAACTTATCAACTGTTCCATCCACTGCATATTTGGTTCAGTAGATCCACTTATAATGAACCATATTCCTTCCCTTTGGAAGGGGGACTAAATTCCAAGTATTGTTCCTCATAAAAGAATTGTATTCTTCCTTCATTGTTGAGTCCCACTCAACATGACTAGATTCTTCATGAAAATATTGTGGATCAGAAGCAAGGGAAATGTATAAATGTGGAAGATGATGATGTTGTGATTGAGTCCTCCAAGTGTTTGAAGGATCCCTAATAAATGTGCCTATTGAATGAAGAGTCTGTTTTGTCGAACCCATCAAGGTGATGATGAAGATGGGGTTGCAGTAGTTGCTAAAGATGGACTTGGTGGAGGAGAAGATGCTTCATCTGAATCACTATCATCTGATTCCACTGTGGATAGAGGAAGAGTATTAGAGTCAAGGGAGAAAATATCTCCTCAAACTTAACACTCCTAGCAATGAAAATCTCTCTTGTCTCTGGACACAAGATTTGATATCCCTTGACACCATTGGGATAGCCAACACAAAGGCAATATCAACTCTGTTGTTGAAAAACTTTACATTTCTTTGAAGGAATGTGTGCCAATGCAAGGGATCCAAAGACTCAAAAATATCCTATAATAGAGTTCTAACCACACTAAGCTTCAAAAAGAGTAACACCTTTCAAGGCTTCATGAGGAATGCAGTTCTGAATGTGAGTGGCACAATAGCTTCGACCCAAAATTCTATACTAAGAGAGCGAACATGTATCATGCAAGTTGCCATTTCCTTCAAGGTATGATTCTTTCATTTGGTAACACCATTTTGCTAGGATTTGTACATAATGAAATGTTAAAGGTTGATTCCTTCAAGTGCATAGAATTGCTCAAGGTGATGATTCACATATTCTTGGCCATTATTTGTGCGAAAATTTTTGACAGATTTTTTAGATTGTCTTTTAGCATGAGCCTTAAACTCTAGAAACTAGTTGAAGACTTCACTCTTCTGACAAAGAAAGTAGACCCAAGTAAACCATGAATAGTCATAAATAAAGGTGAGGACATAACAGGTTTTACTAAAAGACAATGTGGGAAATGGATCCATAAGATCATCGTGAACCAATTCAAGGACTTGTGAAGCCTTCCAAGATGACCCTTTGTCGAACTTCTCCTCTGGATGCTTGCCGATTGTACAACATAAACATATACCATTAAAAAACTAAATGGGGGGGAGTCCTTGTACCATATCCTTTCAGCTGAGCTGCTGAAGATAGCGGTAGTTGAGATGACCAAATCACTCATGCCATAGTTTACTCACTAAATTTGTATGAGTGAGCAAAGTAGTAGAAGGGGAATGAGGCACAAAATGAGAGAATGCATATAACTGAGACTCATGATCAGCTTTTTCCATTGAAACTAAGGCCTTATCCTTGAGATCTCAAATTTTTACTAATTTAAGGAATAAATCAACTTTCTTTCCATTCTCAAGATGTGTGATCTGGTAGACTAAAAGAAGGTTGGTACATAAATATGGAACACAAAGTACATCCAAAAAGGTGCCTTCTTGCATTGCAATTGATCTTTTTCTAGTAACTTCCACCAGTGTATCATCTCCTGTAAGAATGTGAGGCAATGAACAAGGTTCCAATGAAGAAAACTATTCTCGATTAGAACCCATATGATGTGTGGCCCTAGAGTCAAGTCTCCATTGTTGAGAAGATTTGCCAACTGTGAAAGTGCTTGACCTTTCCCTTTCTTAGATTGTGAAGAAGCAGATGGTGAGGACTCCTTTGTATAAGATGATGGCAAATTGATGTTCTTCTTCTTGAGCAAATGATTCAATTCATCAACTTGTTTAGCATGACAATGTTTCTCGTCATGACCATTTTTCTTGTAGTATAAGTAAGTTGGTCGTCCCTTCTTCTGAAAATCTTTTTACTTCTTATAGGATGTTGATATTATTGGTGCTGGATGTGAAGACTGTGAAGGTGCTTTCCATGGCTTTGACATTTGTCGTTTCTACTGCTTAGGACCTTTTGAATGTTGAGGAGGTCCTACCATCAATGTATGTGACTTAGATGGCTTGAAAAGACCCAGAGCGAGCAACTTGGTTTGATCAAACATGAACATTTCACTAAATGACTCAAATGTGGGCATAATGTAGGCTTGGCCCATTGTTAGTCGATGAGTATGAAAGCTAGATATAAATGCAACATATCCAGCAAGAAGCTTACCAAGCACATTGAAAATTACTTGAACATCTTTTTTATCAAGTCCACGTTCCTCGAGTTGTGCACAGAGTTCATTTACCTTAGTGACATAGTCCTGAATGTTTTTAAAAGAAGACGGATCGAGATTGGAAAGTTCATTGTCAATTTGATACAATCTGACCTCATTTGTTTTACCATACAATTTTTTAAGGGTGTTCCATGCTTCCTTAGTATTTGTACATTCATCAATGTGAAACAATATATCTAAGGAAATGAATGTGCGTAGATAGCTAAGAGTTTTAGTGTGTTTAATTAACCATGTAATATTTTCCTTGGGATCAGTGGGTTCTGAAAATGTACCCTCAATGTAGTGGGTGTATCCTTTTCCCATTAGTGCACTCCATGCATGCGATTTCCATGTATTATAATGATATGGAGTTAGCAAAAGAAAAGTGGGATTACCCATGGTAAAAGAAATGTAAACACACACTCAATGTGGAGATCAAGACACCAACACAATGCCCCGCCCCCGCGCCACCCCAAAATCACCCCGCCCACCCCCCGCCACCCCAAAATGATTTAGCACTTTATATTTAGTGCAATTATAATTTCCACTATCAAGAACTACAAAGTGGACTTGATTTAAATGTTTTACAAATTCTCATGCACTGAGTATAAACTAAAATATAATTTTGGCACAAAACCAAGTGAAATTATTAGCACCACTACAAAGCATATAAAAAATTATGCCCTTTCAAAAAAAGAAGTGCTTCGATCTGAGGTCATATGCAAAATTTATGCAACTTTGAAGATCCCAAAACTAGCACTAAGCAGGGCACCTTTGAGAATATGCAATTTCTAGAAAACCCAGACATTAAAACAAAAAATTATCTGCACTAGTATAGAGAGTACAAAAAAATATCTCAAATTAAGAAAACGGAGCTCTTGTGGTCAAGATATGGTCGTTTAAAGTTGAACTGCAAATTCAAGAACGCCAACAGAGAGGGGGTCCATCCACAATGATGTCAAATTTAGTGAAACTATCACCAATTTTATAAATCCACCAAATTTAGTAGAACTTCCACTAGAATTGATGATTCCCCAGATTTATAGGTCTACCAAATTTAGAATGCTGCGAAAGTTAGAGACACCTGCCAGATTTGGAGGAGCAGGCCAAAGTTAGCTGAAGCCCCAATTTAAAAAAAAATAAAAAATTCCATGTTGAAAATAACACAAATCCAGTCAATTTGGACTCCAACTAGATCTGACCAACAACTCTAGCATGAAAAATGTGTTTTTTTTTGTTTGTTTTCCAAACCCGAATTTAAACTGGGATTTTTTTTTTGATTGCGGATTTGAAAAGAAGCCCTAATTTTTAGAACCAACAATGTCAAACACATGAATGTGACCAAAATGATAAATAAATTGATTGGATTTGAATTTGCCTTCGACAACCAATTTGTTGGATTTTATTTCCACCTTAAAAATTACAGAGAATTGAATTTTTTTTTTTTGTGGAGATGTGAGCCCCAATTTGACAGAACCTAGGAATTTGAAGTGTTTTTCCAAACCCCAATTTACAATAACTGGGAAATAATTTTAGTGTTTTGATTAAAACAGAAGAATTTGTGATTGTCACAAGTTTTCGATTAAAAAAAACTTAATTTTTTTTTTGTTTTGTTTTGGCAGGGAGGGGACGTGCAGAGCCTAATGGCCTGGTTGGGGCGATGCCTACTCAAAGGCCACGACCTGTGTAAGCAGGTCATGGACCTTTTGTTAAAAAAATTGTATGCAAATTTTGATCTTTTTAACCTTTAAAAAAAGAATCGTGGGTTTTTATATGTATATATTTTAACTCTTTTTTTATTTCAATTTTTTGATATTTTGTTTTAAAATATATATATATATATATATATATAATTTTTTTTTTATTTTTTATTTTTTATTTTTATTTTTTTTTATTTTTTTGATATTTTGATTTTCAATATATATAAAAAACTCCCCTTTATATATATATATATATATATATATATATTTATTTTTGGAGTTTTTTTAATATATATATATATATAATATATTGATTTTTCATAATATAAAAAAAAATAAAATTTGAAATATAAAAAAAAAATATTTTTGAAATATCAAAAAAATAGTTTTTTTTTGTTTGAAAAAAAACTTCATAAAAATATAATTGAACGGTAAAACGGATTTTTGAGAAAGGAGAGAAAGAGGAGTATTTTTGTAAAAATATTATAATTAGAAGGGGAAAAAGATGTATTTTGGAGAAAAAACTTTCAAATCTCGCTCCTTTAATCTGCGATATGTATTTAGAACTATTGCACAAACCTCCTGAGGATGTAGTCTCTACTGCTCAACTGGGAAAACTGGGAGTGCTATACGATGTTTTGGATGTAATGATGAGCTCCAACGTGCTTTTAAATGCCAAAAAAGAATCTAAAACTGAAACACTCAAAAGGAAGCTCCCTCCAGAATCTCATTATTCTTCTCACATCATTCTAATTCTCAGGGCCATCCTTACAGATGTAAGAGAAGAGCATACAAACTGAGATAAATTCATAGATTATAATCCCTACTACGCTACCCTAGATACCTTAACCCACTTTGGTACTATGTAAGATTGGACAAGAATCTAATAGGCCTAGGGAAGCACTTAAACTAGGGAATGAGAATGAATACTGAATTCAAGGCAATGCATGAATCATTCATTCAATTGGTATAACAAAACAAACTTACATGTGGGTATTTATACTAAATACCACTCACCAACCCTGCATAAGGTTGTGATAAGTGTCATGACCCTGTGAGGTGTGACAAACCTCTCACCAACCCTGCACATGATTATGACAAGTGTCATGACCCTGTGAGGTGAGACAAATATATAAAACACCTAAGTAAACTTAACTAAATAAGGTGTGAATGCAATCAATCAGTGGAATTGATTAGGGAGATAACCATGTTCACACTTGACGGTGGAACTAGGTAGGAAATATTCTTGTTCACGCCAACATATCTTAATGTGTAATTAGAATTTTGATGATTTTTAGTGTGGAAGCATCTTTTGTGAAAAAGGGTATGAAATGTGTTTATAGTCATATATTTGAAATTCCTTTGAATGGGGATTATTAAGGACATATGACAACCTTTCCATAACTTTGAGTTTTGAAAAATAACTATTATTTGGCATGAAGACAAGAGAAGAGGATTGAAAAATAGATCATGATGTTCTTGTCCCATAGGGTGCTATTATCCAATGGGTACAAATAATGGTGCTAAGGATTAGGCATGTCCTATATTATGGCTAAATTTGATAAAAATAAGGATGATTTCAGTTTGTGGTCATTAATCAACTTAGAAGAGCGAGTCTTCTATACACAAGGTGGTCAAAAGTGATTAAAAAAATCCCTATGATAGGTCCATAACAAAGTGTGTAAATGAGTGATCATGAATACATTGTTTTAGCTTAAATTTTAATCTATGCATCCACATGGTCCAACCTTCCCAATTTATTGTCGGTCAGGTACATGAAATTTATATCTATTCCTAATTTATTCAAACTAGTATTCAAACTATCTCCATATCATCAAATTAGTATTCGTATATTTTAGATAGGCTCATCATACTTTAAATTATAGACTCATATAAACATGATGAACTCATCCCCTGCCAACTAATGGCCACTTGTCAAATTCAAATCCTTTTTATAAGTTGGCTTGTATATTTCACATCTCGGTGGGGTTAGAAAATAACAAAAGAGTCCCATATAAATAGTCATTAGGTCCAATATTATTCCCATATAACAAGCACATATCAAGCATCTATTAATCACTTACACATTCAAATGGACTACCTTATTCTTTCCAATTCAACCATCAACCACAAGGAGTAGGTCCTAGCTAAGTTTGAAGCACCTTAGAGTGAATCCAAAGTTGTTATTTGTTAAGTGTA
Source organism: Torreya grandis (assembly GCA_037957365.1). NCBI lineage: Eukaryota > Viridiplantae > Streptophyta > Pinopsida > Cupressales > Taxaceae > Torreya > Torreya grandis. The sequence goes on along the minus strand of JARHVA010000716.1, from coordinate 7,237 downwards.
TAAATACAGATCATAGGTTGCATTCATTAAAAGAGCATTATTGCACATATACACCCAATATGTATAAATGCATGTGGTTTGACTTCTTTCTTTAGAGTATTGCATATATAGGTAGCACTCAACTCAACTTATTTGACCTAATAAATACCAAAACATTGTGTCAAAAGTGGATGTAAGGTTTCAAAGAGAATGAGACATGTTTATAGAATTACACATATAGATAACTACTAAAGATCACATATATAAATAACTTACAATTAGGTGAAATGCCCTGTGTAGAAACAAAGAAACAAAACTCACCTAGATGAAGCTATCAGATTGTAGAAAATAATGTTCGGTACCATCCAAAGTTGGATGAATTTTTTCAGGCACATCTAGAGACTCAATTCCCTATATGAGTGACACAGTCCAATTTTGATCCATTTCTATAATCTACACTCAATCTCAAACCTACACAATATAGTAAAATGCTAAGCATCATATTCCTTTAAAGATTTTCTATTCATAGCAAGTGTAATTGTCAAATCAAATTATGCCTTTTACATTCAAATTTTTATTTATCACTATATTCCATATAATCTAAATTAGGTCAAAATTATATCTTTTTAGATAACATTGATAAAACATGGTGAAGAATGGAATGATTTTCAAAATTGAGAATGGGTGGGTGTTTTAATGCTTTTGGATTCATAAGAGAAACATATAAGCAATAAAGCATTTTGAATGTTAATAAAGTATTATTTATATTTTAATAATATAATAAAATGTTTTGATAATATATCTCATGTAGGAATGTGTAATAAATATAACAAGTACAAATCAACTAAGGGATAAAGAGAGTGTATCTTGTTTGCTATTTTGTTCTAGACTATGGTACTGATCAAGAATCATCACAAGACTATCTTATATGTTTGGGCTTTATTCATTCTATGTTCTAACTATTTGTGACTTCTATATAGTTTCATCGATTGGGACATTAATGTCTATGCTTATGCCCACCTTCAATGTAGGTGTCCAGTGAGAGATATACATAGGAATGACTTCATATTTGGACTAGACCTATGTTCTTCCCCGTGTAATTATTTTATGTCATAATTTATGTCTGCATGTGTGTTAGATCTTGATAATAAAAAACCCTAATTATTTTACATTGTGCCTTTTACAACTTGGTAAAAATGGGTTAGTAGCATGAGTCAAGCTAGTCCTAATAACCCCATTTTTTTGCTAAGTGATACTTATATAGCCAATACTCCTAAGAGTACCTCAAACTCACATGTAGTTCTCCCTCCTATGTATTTGTGTAGAATTGTAATAGTGTGACTATATGATCTTTCTCCTAATAACCCTTGGTACAAGTGATACAATAGTATATTTGACCTTTTGAATGCTTTATATATTTAATCTAATGTTATAGTACAATTTGATAGCTTGAAATAAACAATACTTTATAATTAGAGAGTTACCTTATCAATTGGTAGGCGTCTTAATTAGATTATATCTTTTGTATATATATGAACCTTTTGAAGTTGACCTATAACCTATAGACACATTAAAATTTGACCACAAGATGGGAAAATATGGCTAATAAAATGGTCACAAAGTGAAATATATTGAAAAAGATAAAAATATAAGCCTGGACAGTTACATTGAAGCTGGATCCTAATGTCAATGCAAGTGTATAGGACAGACAAAAGTGTTCAGGGAAAAAACATACATAAAATAGGCATAATAGGGAGGGATCCTTGGTATACATTGGATGAAGATAAACAAACACACCACATAGTCCCAAGAGGTAAGTAAATCAAGTGAAATAAGATGGAACCAAAAAGGTCCATGAGAGATTGCATCACTAGATGTCTAATTCTTAGTGAAAAGATATATACATACAATAAGACTAGAAATATATGTATTTTTATCAAAAAAGGAGTCTATATTTTCCCTTTTTTAATCTAATAATTCAATAAAAAATGGAATTACTAGTTTAAAGGAAAACAAAATGCATACTTTGGCATGGAAAAAACACCTTGTCTTCACTTGAATTTTTCTTCAATCTTTCATTCAAACATTACCTGTAACCAAGAATATGCCAAAATATTAAATAATCATATATAATATGTATGAAATAAATAATAAAAAGTAACATAAAGAAAGAGCATGGATAAAATACACCTGTGTATGTGTCTTGTGGTAAATGGTTCTAGAATGCTAGAAACTGGAGAAGTATACAGGGGGCTTGTAGCCTCATCCATATTCTGGATATGAAAATGAGTGAGACTACAAGTGATTGAGTGTGTTGTACCATGGTTTTTTTTTACTTAAGAGTAGGGATATTTGAGAGGTGATCATGACCCCAACCTAGAATAAGAAGAGTGGTGCTTCATCCATCAAGAGTATTATTTCCTGACGAGCACAACTCGAGTCCAAAATATATGTATATGTATATATCAGTATAGGTGAGATGTAATTAAGTTCACCAAAGAACTTAGTGAGACCAATTTATTTAATCCATCCAATCACACCAAAAAGAAGAAACAACCATTGTAGATAGGTAAGGTTCAATACAATCCATGAAAGTTTGATTGGGGTATTAGTACGTTGGGGTATCAATATGTAAAAGTTTTATGTTGTGGTGATAATCCATAAAAAAGTCTTAGAATCTAAAATTGGTTTGGATTTTTTCAATATTAGGCACATATTGTATAACATATTCACTTTAGATATGTCTCATGATGAAATTGTGTATAGAAAATGGTACCAATTGTCAGATGAAATTTGAGCAATATGGATTTTAGATCATACCATTAATCTAAATCTACTCAAAACTCCAAACTACCTAAGTAATATTTAGAGCTATTAAGACCAAAATGCAGCTATATTAATGCATAATTTAAACCAACACTTTAATACTAAAGTTAATTTCTCCAAACCATGATTAAATGGATACAAAAAATAAGAGGATTGGATTGAGATTACCTTAGACTCAGAATTTTGACATTATGTTGGCATGATTATGGATTATGGATGATGGATTGTTTGATCATGGATTTGGTATATTTCTTCCTCATGATTTGGCCATGGGGGAGGGGTGGATTTAAATAGAGGAAGGAGGGAAGGATCAATGGCTGAAATTCAAAGTTTGCTTATGAAGATCTATGGTGGAGGATTATCCAAGGAATTTAAAATTCCTTGGAAGCCTCTAGATTTAGAGGTTTCTAGAGCGAAAGGGTGAGAATAAAGAAGATTATATAATTATTTAATTCTAGAATCCTCTTAGAGATTAATTAGGTTGAGATAGGGATTATGTGGATGATTAGAGACTAGGGGTGTATGAGAGCCTAGGAGTAGGCTAGTATATGTGGGTAGGTGGGTCATGGGAATTTAAAATTCCCAAATAATAGAGAAATAGGGATTAGGATAAGATAAGTGATGATTGAGGGAATTACTGAAGAAGTGGGGAAGAATAAGGTTAGTAATTTAAGAGGAATGAAGGGGGATGTTACATAAAAGGGGATAAATTAGATTAGATGGGATAAATGAAATTAATGTTGACTAATAGGAATATTAATGACAATGAAGGAAGCAAGCAGATTTAGGTGCATAAACCAATGCATATAATTTTACCACAAATGTGAATCTAAGTTATTTATTATGTATGCTTTTTTTCAATTTAGAAATTATGTAAGTGTGGAGAACATGCTTCCAAGACATGCTGCCACTATGTATGGAGAAAATATGAAAACTGCATTAAGTAATAGTGTGAAGGACATGTTCCCAGAATATGCCCCCATTGTAATTTAGAGATGCTAAAAAGGCATAGAGACCATGTGTCCAAAACATGACCCCAATGAATGTGGAGAGTGTGCGAACTATATTTAATTATGTAGAACATGTTTATAAACATGCCCCCATTGAGTTGTCCCCCTTTTATGATGAGTTAATATAATGCTTGATGGTCATTTCATTGCAAAAGGAAAATGGATGATGTGATTGATATAATTTACTTGATATTGTTATGAAGTATTATGGATAATAACTTGTAACATTCTTTTGGGTAGTATTTGGAATCTAGAAGAATATTTGTGTAGCAAAAAAATTAGAGATTTTTGTTAGTGTTTGAAAATTTACAAATTTGGTATAATATGGAAGGGATCATTATATATGTCCTAACTCAACTTATGGTTTTGAATTTGGATACATGGGGCTCAAGATATGTAGATTTGAAGTTGGTGCAAAAGTGGTATATTAGGTGGTTGTAATAGAATTTTGAAATCATTTGCATTTTGAATTTTTATTAATTTTGAGCTCCGAGTCTAGAGATTAATAATTCCATGTGGAATATCCCCTCACCCAATGTGATTTGATGTGCTCTAGAGTGCATTATCTAGCTAGAAGTTTTTTAAGTTAGTAAGTATGCTTTATTATAATTTATTGGTAATTTTTATTTTTTGAAAATTTTAATTTTTGAGTGTGTTTTTAGGGCTTTTTTTTAGGAGGTCAAATGCTTATGTTAACACCTAGACTTAAGTGTCCAGTGTCAAACACTATCATTTGACATTTTTGTCCAACACAAATGTTAGCATCTGATGCTTATGTCCTACGCGGATGCCAAAATATGATACTAATGTCTTTTTATTTTGTGTATGATTAATTTATATTTATATATTTTTTGCATCAAAATATAATCACTAATAAGTTTTCATTATTGTTTTCATGATTGTAGAAGGATATTCACATTTGGGAGTTCCAACATTGGTGACATAGAGGACATGTATCATATTTTTTAGCTATAAATTTTGGGTGAGAGAGTTTAGGTTGCTGGAGATGGTATCTGAGGCTATATTCAACATTACCATGTATATTATACCAATCAGAGGGATCTTGAGGTAGAGATGAGCAATATGATTTGGTTTGATAACATTATTAGAGGTGATGTTCCATGGCTATGGAGATTTAATTATGTTTTACTAGCATCATTTATGGTTGTGGAGGGTGGGTCTATTGGTATTTCTTATTGGATGTATTAGATAGTGCATTACATTGAATTGGATCAGACTAGGTATTAATGGGGCTATATTGTACTAGCCCACTTATACATGGATCTCTACAACTTTACATTGGAGAGTCATGGTGGGGGTATTGGAGTGGAAAATCTATTACATGTATGGGATTATGAGCATATCATAGTGGTATGACCAGTTGGTGGTCCCCTCCTTGGATGGGCTCATCCATAAGTTTTTTATAATAGTCATATTCCCACGTGATATACTTCATACCATGATGGAGTACCTGATTGCCTTGGATAGTTTATCTCTATATCAAATTATGTTACATCCTCACAAGACTTTTTATAGGTGGTGAAAGGATGAACATGAGTTATATAGGGTCCCCATCAGTACGTGGTTGGTTAATTAGTTTCCTAGTGTTTATGAGTTTATGAGGTATGATTGAGTAGGGAGTGCCCTAAACATTGTATCTATGGCATCAAATGACACAGAGTGGTCATAGGCCACATGATAAGCCACTACTATATATCTAAACCCATACCCAGATGATGAGTGAGATCCCATGGTTCCCCTGGTGGTAAGAGATGATGTGGGGTGTACTGATGGGTATGTGCTATGGTGGGCCAGATCCCCATGACCTTTATTTTTTAATATTGTAGTTTCAGTTGGAAGTGCCATTACTATGGCATAGGGTGGTGGTGGAGGAGAGATAGGTGGTGAGATAAGAGATGATACTCCTACAAGACCAACACCAATATATGAGGCAACCATTAGGGCCATATGTGAGTAATTTTGACTTCAAGTCAAAATTGTTCACTGCATCTAGATTGAAACTTCATAGCGTTATAAAAAACTTGTATATGGTCTTTTCATGGTCCTAAATGGTCCCAAAAAGTTTCATATGGTCATATTTATCCTTGTCTAGCCTTGTCCAAAGTTCGGTCTTATGTATACTTGTCTAGTATTAGGGGTCAATTATGAAGACTTGATGTTGTCAAGATTGGTCAAATATTTGGTATGTCATAAAGTCATTATAAAATTTTATTTATATGTCATTAAAGTCATATTATCATGCATTAACCCTGTACAATGTTCTATTGTGCTAAAATGACAATTTGGCCACCTTTTCATCTATTTGGGGAGTCGCACGTAACATATTCAAATAAAAATGTTTAAAGAAGACTCATAACATAAATAATGTTAGAAGTAGGTTAGAGAATGTTTAGGGATAGTTAAAGACTGAAAACATCTACAATTCAATGTCTAAACTAAGTAAAATGACACTTTACAAGCACTTTTGGGCACTTGTTCAGCCTTGCAAGATCATATTTTAGTTGAAAATAGTTTTTAAAGTTTCCCTTGGGATTCGTTAGATCATTTTCAAGATTTGGACCAAGTTTTAGGTTGAATAGTTGATTCAAGCATTCTCTCCTCCATCATTTCCTTCACAATCTCAAAAAGACAAATTTGAAGTGAATGGTATGACCGAGAGAGAGAGAGAGAGAGAGAGAGAGAGAGAGAGAGAGAGAGAGAGAGAGAGAGAGAGAGAGAGAGAGAGAGAGAGAGAGAGAGAGAGAGAGAGAGAGAGAGAGAGAGAGAGAGAGAGAGCTAAAAATTTGACAATTATTAGGGGTCCTAATAGGATTAAATTTAGTGGTATTAGTTTGAAAATTAATGGCCCCTTCTTTATGAATAATCACTAAGAGTGATAATAGGTCACTATGACTTGTCCATCTGAGTAGGGTCTATTCTTGCATCTATTTTTCCACTTCAAAATTCGATGGAGAAGAATGGTTTTGAGAAAATTTACCATGTTACATAAAATTAAAGGAGGCTAGAGTAGATCTATTTTAGGTTATAAATTTGATGCATAAGAATTTTGACATGCCCAGTGAGACTCATAATCCAAGAAATTTTCAAAGGTAAATGTTGACCTTGGAAAATTTGAAGTTATAAGGCTTCTTACATGTAACATTTGGTGATTCCAACACTCATTAGCTCTTGGTTGCAGAATATTAATTTATTTTCATACCTAAGGTAAACACAAGATTATTTGAAGCAAAATTATTGAGGAGGGGGGGTGAATCAGTCTTCAAAAACTTACTTATCAACTTCATTTAAGCAAACATGAGCTAATCAAATAAGCATATAGATCTAGTAAGCATAAACACCAATCCACAAGAGCATGAAACACAAAAAACATCACATATGTGAGAAAACCTCAAAGGGAAGAA